>OY763894.1:2365094-2770094 GCA_963667165.1 Barbarea vulgaris | reverse complement strand
AGAGGAAGCTCAGTCTTCCCAGATCGGAAGTGAAAAGGACCCGGTTGTACCAATCGTCACTGTGGAAGATGACGAATGGTCTGAGGAGAATTCCACCAATTATTCTGGTAGGCGGGCTGATAAAGCCAAGACTGTGGAAGAAGAAGAGGAAGATGAAGACGTCGGGGACGAAGATGATGAAACGGAAGAAGTGGATGATGACGAGCTCCAAATTCCAAGTTCAGTTTAGGCGAGCAAAGGGTAGTAACCAAAGAGGAAGACGTCAAAGAGGACCTCGGAGGCCGAAAGCCAAAAGGGGCCCCGAATTCTTCACTTGTGGCAATCAAAGCGATATTTTGCCAAGTTGGAGTGACGCCAAGTCGATTCAGGTGATGAGGTCCTGGTGCCATATCCCTGAAGAGGTCAAAATAATTATTCCGGAGCTTCACGAACGTCCTTGGAATTGTCCCCGAGGATATGTGTGCCTGTACGAGTCGTTCTTCCTCGAGGGATGTCTCTGGTTTCCGCTACCCGAGCTGTTGGTCGTCTATTCTCGAAAAAGAGGTCTGGCCTTATCCCAATTAACTGCTAAGTCGATCTGTCATTTAATCGGTCTGCTCGTTCTTGCGGCCGAGGCAAACGTCGGCATTAGTAGCCAGTTCTTGGAGGAAGTGTGTCAGGTTAAGCGGGTTAAAGGAGCACTCTTCTATGTCTCCATGAAGCCGAAACTCAATCTCATTACTCACGAAAGGGGTGATAATCTTAAAGGATGGCAGAGACATTACTTCTTCGTGAAAATAGGCGACTTAACTTCATCCCTTCCTGCTAACTTTTTCTTCAGGAGATGGGTCACCGGATATGGTAGTCTTCAGTTCGGCTTCGTTGTTGTGATATTTATATGATTCTAACCATGCTTCTTATGTGCAGCTATTCACGAGACATTTCGGGTTCAACCAAAAGATTTTGCCGAGAAGGTCGACGCAATTAAGAAGTTGGGTCTTCAGAAGTGGCCGGAGATTCATCAATCAAGGATCACATCTGCCCGAACAAAGCTTTTATCCGATGTGTGATTGCCCTTCAAGTTTTTGATTTATTTTGCTAAGTATTTCTATCGGTCTGACCTCCATTTATTTTCTTTGCTCATAGGTAAGTGGAAATTATCTCCGGATCGTGTTGATCCCATTACTGAAGAAGAAGAAGAGACTATGGCTCCGGTAAATTTGGATGATGGTCCGAGCTTTGCAGGCGAGCTCAAGAAGAAGAAAGCTTCAGCGACCAAGGATAAACAGGCCGCCCCTGTTTCAGCGATGGCTGCTGATAAGAAGGAGCATGTTGCGTCGAAGGGCAAGAGTGCTGCCTCTTCGGTGGTGAAGTCGACCAGTAAAGACAAGGCTGGAGAAAAATCGGTGGAGATCGCTGCTAAAGTGGCTAAGTCTTCTGCTTCCTCTGTTCCAGTTTCCGGTCTTGAAAAGACGAGCATAATCGACCTGATTCAAGACAAGGTGGATGGTCCACCGAACCCAAAGAAGAGACCGACCCCTGATGTTTCAAAGGGTGCTCCTCCGGCGAAGAAGGCCAAAAGCACAACTGTTTTTAGCGGTCTAGGCGAGATTCATTCGAGTCCTTGCGCTTGTGCCGACTTGTTCCGGTCTATGAGAGGATCTTCTCATCCCATGCCGCCTCCAGGGGAGATGGAGAACGAAGATCAGTATCAAGAATGGTGTCAGCTGATGGTGAAGGTATCGCCTTTGATGTTCCATCTGTTTTTTTGTGTATCATTCTTCATTATGGCGTCTTGACTCAAAATCTGTTGCCGTTTGTAGGCGGGCCGAGTAATGAACAACTTCTATGAGAAGTTAAACTTCAAAGCGACTCGTGCTGAGGAGGCACTCCGAGAGGCGTCGAAGATAGATAAGTCTCTTGCGAATGCTCAACTCGCGTACAACCAGGAGGGTGACAGAGTGAAGGAGCTGGAAGCCGAGCTGGAGCAAGTAAAGGTGGAGCGTAATGATTATATGATAAGGTGTGTCAAGGCCGAATCGGAGAATGAGCCGCTTAAGGTCGAGCTTGAGGCTCTTAAGAAGGAAAAGGCTGAAGCCGCAAGGAGAAACGAGGAAGAGTGTAAGCGACTTAGGGCATCTAGGGCGGCCTATGTTTCCAAGGAGCGTCGTATTAAGGACGAGATTACCAAGGGTTGTCAGAATATTTTCGACAAGGTGAAGACGTTTCTTGTCGACATGAAGAAGGCCGATGATGTCACGTCTTTGTATAGGCAGGCCAAAGGTACTCGCGAGGCATTGGAAATGCTCAAGGAAGATGGCGAGGCAATTCCCGATGAGAAGATTGCCGAATTTGCTGAGTACGAGAAGCAGTACAAAGAGGAGGCCTTGCAAATGAGTATTGTCGAGCTTCAAGAAGAGGAGTTGGATGTGCAGAGGGTCATTGGCGGGTTGCCGCTGGCGGACCAGGCCGACGTGTTTCCTTATGGTTCAAACGACGGTCTGACTAATGATGAAGTTGCCTTAAGCATTCCTCCGCCGCAATTGCCTGAAGACTCCTCTGTTCAGAAGACGGCCTAATTATTGCGCTTTATCCTTTTGTGTTTTGTTGCTCTTGTTTTTTGTAGACCTGGTGTGGTCCGTATTCTAATATTTGTATTAACAATGCCCGGAGGGGTTTTTACTCGCACATTTTTTTGCCGAGTGTTTATGTCGATCTTATGTGTTGTTCCTTTTGGCGATTACGTTTAATATTGTCGGCGATCCTTATTTTAGATGTCTTGAATCGATTGTGTAAAATATATGCTTTAACGTTCGTCCTTGGAAACTTCGATGACTGTTGAGCCGAACTAGGCGGAAATGTCTTAAAGAGGTTGATGTTTAATACGGCATGTTGGAGTCGGACTAAGTTAGATAACTGTAGGAGTGAATCGACTTAGAGAGATTCGACTCGAAAAGGCGGGAATTTTGTAGTAGTGGATCGGCTAACTGTGCGAATCTAGGTCGGCTTATTTGGCGATCGTTGTCTTGATTTTGGTAAATCCGGTCCAGCGCAGAACGTCTTCTGCCTTACCCGGACTAGATTTACCTGGTGGCGAACTCGAAACTTGGCTGGTGGCAAGTTGGTCCGGCTTACTTCGTTCCAAGTGTTTTGGTAAGAAAGGTGCGGGACTGGCCCCGGCTTTAGGTTTTTTGGATGCAACTTTAGAAGAAGTCGACTTTCTTTCTAAGAGGTCGACTTATACTCTTACCTAGAAAATGTCCAAGTCAGGCCCTGATTTTGCAAGATGTGCTCGACTTATTTTGTCTCAGGCGACTTGGAGCGGTCAATGCGGGAACTGGGCCCGGCTTTTAGGTTACAGATGCGAGTTGCGACCTCGACTTATACTTCCCCCTTTTAGATGTCTAAAGTCTGGCCCCGATTGTGCGGTTGTCGACTTATTTGTCTCGGGCGACCTGATTATTTTTGGGACTGGGCCCGGCTTTGTCTGGATAATGTTCCGAGAGGATCGAATACCTGGCCAGGGCATCGAACATCGTAAACAACTATCGGTTTTAGGATATTTAGACTGATGTTTGTATGATGGAGATCGACTGTTGAGTAAGTGAAACGAGATATGACTGTGATGAGAAATAGAGCGGCGTAGCTCGATCTTCTATGCGAAAAGGTAAATTCTATTTGGCCAGGGTGTCGGCGTGAGATTGAGCTCGGCTTTTAAGTAATGCGAGGCATGATGCTTGACTTTGAGTAATGCGAGGCATGATGCTCGACTTTGAGTAATGCGAGGCATGATGCTCGACTTTGAGATATATGAGGCACGATGCTCAGCTTAGATAAATGTGCATCTGAAGAAAATGTGAATAATGATTAGAAAAACTTATCTTAGTTGGAGATGGTGTGAACCGGAGGTGATGTCGTAGAGGCTTATCGTGATGAGTGATCAGAGATGATGTCGCTTGACTATTTGTTGATGTAAAATGCTTATTTTAGCTGCCTTGTAGATGTACAAATAACTTCGAATTGAACCGTTAAGTTTTCGATCCCACCGTTGAATCTCTAGCCAGTAATACCATGAATCTCTCTACCAATTTTCAACCAGATCGGAGTTCGAATAAGCTTCCTACGTCCTTTTGAAGATGCTGCAACAGACCAGTTTCCTGCGTTTTTGCAGGTTTGAATGATTTTGGGCCAACTTCTAGGTCGATTTTTGAATGGAGCCTAACTCGTGTTGAGAAGGCGTTGGTTTCTGTAGATTGCTTACAGCAAGATCCTTTCAAAGACACATTTATGGACCTCTAACTTCTTCTGAACCGTCGGGAAAGTATCTCACAAAACCTCTAGTCGCATCTTGAATCTGGGTTCAGACTTAGCACAGATTGAAGACAGTTTCTTCTGTTTGTTTGCGCTGGAAGTAACGCTCATGACTTGTTGAAGATAAGTCTGATTAAATCTACGTCGATTGCTATGAATTCTTGAGTTGATGATGGTGGATTCTTCTTGGCCAGTCGGCGTTATCTCCAGCTTTAGAGAGCCTCTAAAGTTGCCTCTTCCACACTTGCTTGAGTGCTATGATTTCTCTTCTTTTTTTTTTTTTTTTTTTTTTTTTGGCTTGAGTGTTTTTTTCTTGTTTAGCTCGACATACTATCATCTTCTCGTAGCTCGAGTGTGTTTTGTGTAGCTTGGTAGCTGTCTTCTCTTATCTTGAACGTTTTTCTTCTTCTTTGATATGTTCTTTTTCCAAGCAGTGAGTGATGAAATCATTGACAAGAACCAGTATCTTCTTCTCCTAGCTCGGTAAATAAGTGTCTTCTCCTAGCTCGGTTGGAGAGCGTTGTATCTTTCTTTTAGCTGAGTATATGTTTTCCTTCTCTTGAATTCCTTCGTCTTTTCCTCTTATGGTTTGGGAGTGATGGTAATCGAGACGATCAAAATATGATAGCAATGATTGTGTGCTTTGACGACGAAAAGGGTGGCTTGTATTTGAACGGTGGTGATGGTTTAAACTTTTGAGACTCTTAGTTGCGAGGCCTGTCATGTCGAATGGACGAGCTCGACTTTGATCGAAACGACACGAGTTGATGGATTTTGAGTTCGAATTTGGTAGCTGAAAAACATTCTCTTGAGTAATGGACGTAGCGGAGCTCATTTGTTCTTTTTTTTTTTTTTTTTTTTTTTTTTTTTTTTTTTGTCGATGACGAAAACTTTATTCTTCGCCGAATTGAATTGAGAACTTGTTCTGACAATGATGGAGCTTAAGGTGTTGTGAGCATGAGGTATGTAACCTGGTAGAGATCTTGTTTTGGACGAACAGATGTGAGATTGGCGAGCTGGTGAGATTTGGCGAGCTGAGCATATGTGAGCTTTTGATCTGAGATTAGCGAGCCTGAACTTCTATATAGTGATGATGATGATGGCTTCTCATTCGTAACGTTCCGACGACGGTGATCCTCATCTTCTTAGTTTCTTCTTGTTTCTATTATTCTCAAAAGGTAAACTTCTTTGTAAAGTCTGTACAAGCTTTTGTGATTGTTTCAAGTGAATGAGGTTTTGAATGTAGTAAACTGATGTCAGCTTTGTTTTGCCTTCGTAAGTTGCTTCAAATCACGTTTGGGTGTGATCCCTGATATCACCAGCTGATCAGAGCTTCTTCTTTAACCTTTAGATTTTTCCTTGTTCTCACAAATTGATGAACGTGGCAGTGCTCTCTTTTTTTTTTTTTTTTTTTTGCCGATGACGAAACTCTGTTATTTGTATAATTGAGTTGAGAACTCTCTTGTGTTGGTGGAGCTAAAGCGTTGTTAATATGCAATCTTGGTCTTGGTAGAGCTTGTTCTTGACGAAGATATGCTCAATTGGCGAGTTAATGAAATTGTCGGTCTCGAACTTTGGTAAACGTTGGTCTGGTGCTGTGGTGTACGATTTGCTTAGCAGCAGATTCACAGATGCTGCGATACAGATCGGATGATCTTGACGATGGAGACGAGGTCGGTCTCTGTAGAAAGATAACTCTTGGGGCTTTTCGTTGATATGTTATGGGTCTCGTGGCTCCTTGTGGTTCATCGGGAAACTTGTTTAGAAGCTGGGTGATTATATTGCGACGGATCTGCGTTTTAGGGTTTTTGACAGATTGTGTCGGTCTCACGAAAACGGCGATAACTCTCATGTTACAGTTCTGATTGAAGCGAGGTCGGGTTCTTTGGAAAGCTGAGTCTCGGGGCTTTCCATTGATAGGTTATGTGCCACCTGGATCGATGTACTCCGTCGGGAAAACCCCCCGCAAGTAGGCGGCGTGGCTCGATCTTCGTTTTAGATTTTTTGACAGATTGTGTCGGTCTCGGAAAAACGGCGATAACTCTCATGTTACAGCTCCGATTGAGGCGAGGTCCGGTTTTCTGGAAAGCTGACGCTCGGGGCTTTCCATAGATAGGTAATGCTTCACCTGGATCGTCGTACTCCGTCGGGAAATCACTCCGAAAGTAGGCGGTCTGAATCTGTTGATCTCTATGACGAATTGAAGGTTGTGTTGTCATCATCGTCGAACTGTTGGGTTTCTTGCGTGAAAATCTCTTTAATCCCCACAGACGGTGCCAACTGTTGAACCTCAAAATACCGGTCTGGATTCCTTGGCAACAAAGTAACTTGGGGTTCAGAGACAAGAAGCTTCAGCTCAATTGATGACAAGAAAGATTAGGGTTTATCTCGATGTCGAATTGTGATTTAGGGGTTATGTTGATGGGATAGCTGTGCCTTGTTGAAAGGCTGCCTACGTACCCTCGAAAAGGGATCAAGCCATTCGTAGTTCATGTTAAAGAAGAGCCGTTTAGGCGAATTAGGGTTTCAGAGTCTTCTTGATCGCTCTTGGAGAGCTCAATGTTCAGGATGTTCCCGATGATTCGAGATCTCTTCTTTTGAGAGGAGCGTAGCTCCTTATTTATAGGGATTTGAGGAGATTTAGGGCTTCTTTTTCCTTGTTGAATTAGAATTGCCTTTTCGTGAAAGGTTTCCTTTTCGAGTTCGATTTCCTTTTCCGAGCTGATTAAGTCGGTTAAGTCGGTTAAGTCTTCATGGGCCAATTCGATTGGACTTTGAGAGAAGTCGGTCTTGATTTGGATCGGGTTATGGTATGGGTGCTAAACCCGGTACCAACATTAATCCTCATGCAAATACCTAAAAAAGGAACATGCATGCAATAAATATGTATATATATAGGGATATGCATATATTTGGTTATTATTTTGTAGGCTTTTTATCTTCTTTAGATCCCGAGAGGCTCGGGAGAAAGTCATTGTAATATGATGTTGACTTGTTGTCGCTTTCCCTGACTGTGCTGGGTGGGTCCTCTTGTGTTTAATTAAGAGAAACAATGTTATTTGTTATTTGCTCCTTTGGCTTCATCATTGTAAATCTCAATGTTACTGACCAAAAAATAGTACTCTATTTTGTAATTAGAGTGGAATCGGTCATGGATAATCACTCTTCACTCATTGAGTGTTCAACAACCCAACGTCACGCAACGGTTACATGATAAAGATAAATTTTTCTTACAACCTGTTTTCACCTATTTTATCTAATAATAAATACAGTCTCATTGTCACTTTTTATCATAATATTATCAAGTACAATTAATTTTTGATCGACTAATCGTTCTTTCCAATTAAAATTGAGAGTAGGTAACTTTAACAAGAAATCAAATGTCGAAAGCAACGCTGTAAAATATTACACCATTCCCTTTCAATGGGAAATTGGACCTACGATTTTTTTGAAAATTGTTGTATTGGCGTTAGGTTGGCCGGTCAGAGATTATGATTGATCAAACCGGGTCCCATTTATCAATAATACTAATTAATATGTAATGTAATAGATCCCTACAAATTCACGTGGACCAAATCCAACGACGTGTATTGGAATGAAGATTTGGTAAGATTTCAGTTAAAATGATAAATCATGTGTTATTGAAACATGAATTTTTAAATATTTTTTAAATTTCAGTGTTATTGGATTAATGATTTTAAATTATACAATCAAATCTACTGTTATTGAAAACGTTATTAATATTTGATTAAAAAGTTTCAGCTTAGATTTGAGGGAAATTCTTAGTTAAAAATATAAATGATCAATTCTCATGGTTTTATGTGAGAAATAAGAGAATTTAATAACAAAATTCATAATTTACCAAAATTTAACTAAATTCTTTCAGAATTCATTAAAACTCAAATCTCTTTAAATATTCAGTCCAATATACCCTCAAATATATTGCTTCCTTGACCGGAATTAAGATGGAGACTGTGCATAAGAATATAAAATTTCGATATTCACGGGGACAATTAATGCAATAACTAATATTAGAAATGCCCAGGCCAGATTTTAATTGGATTGTTTTTTCTTTCCAACTTAATGATAAATAAAAGAGTACATAAAATCCGGGTTGTCCGATGGTTTGTCACTTACAAAAGAGAAATTAAGTTTTTTTCTTTCTCATAATCGGTTTTAAACTAATAAGTGTTAGAAGTGTTGATTTCCCGCAATTATTTTTAAAAATATGTTATTTTTTCCTGTCAACGAAAAGGATTGTGTTCATGAATGGAATTTAATTTTCATTTCCAGTTATTTATCGAGTATTACTGCCGCTTTGATTCTTCGAGTTTGTAAGAAACCAAAACTACTGTAAGCAACAACTAAAAAATGTTGATCATAGATAGTTAACACTTTTTTGTTAAACATATTTATTATACTTAATATATGATATATTGATGGTCAGCCTTTGATTTATTTTTAGTTCTTTTTTTTCAATATCATATGGATCGACAAAACCCAACTATAATTAATCCATATTGTATTATTATTGTGCAATGTAATGTGATTTTTCCAGAAGTAGTGTACCGATAACCATTTAACTAGAGGTATTTTACGTTTTTTTATTTTTTCAATTTAAACTTTGATTGTTAGTGTATTTTAAGATGAGATTTTTGGATTAAGTGAATATACTTCGTTGACTTAAAATATAAAATTCAGCTCCTACAATTAAAAATTGTTGAGCGTAGATTTATATTACTTCACAATGCAATTACAAAACAAAATTCCATTAATTTGCATTGATACATATAACTTCCACGTTTCGTAATATACAATACACGTATTAGATTCTACTCAAACGTGAAATTAGTTTACCCCTCTATTAGACTCCTATCATACGTGGAATTGTATTCTGTTTGGCTATCTGTAATAGTAATAGCTATATTTTTTTAACCTTAATTAGTCCTCGATGCAGTAATAACCAAAAAAGAAAGTGGCCAACAAAGAAAACTAACCATATAAATCATGCCCCCCATAAGCCATGAGACCACAAGAAACAAATCAACTTAATAATCAACTCAAAATAATTTCATCTCCGTCCACCAACAAAAATGGTGTTAGTGACAACAGAGCCAATTAAGAGCCAGTCAAAGACGGTATGTGTGATAGGAGCAGGACCATCAGGGTTAGTGTCGGCGAGAGAGCTGAAGAGAGAGGGACATAAAGTGGTAATGATGGAGCAAAACGACGACGTAGGAGGTCAATGGCTTTATCAACCAAACGTGGAAGAAGAAGATCCATTGGGAAAAACCAAAGCCCTGAAAGTGCATAGCAGTGTGTACTCATCGTTGAGGTTGACTTCGCCGAGAGAGGTGATGGGCTTCTCTGATTTTCCGTTCACCGCAAAGGAAGGAAGAGACATGAGGAGGTTCCCGGGGCATGAGGAGCTTTGGTTGTATCTTAAGGATTTTTGTCAAGTGTTTGGGTTAAGAGAGATGATTAGGTTTAATGTTAGGGTTGAGTTTGTAGGGATGGTGAATGATGATGATGATGATGATGATCGTATGAAGAGATGGATGGTGAAGAGCGTAGAGAAGAAGAGTGGTGAGGTTATGGAAGAAGTGTTTGATGCTGTTGTTGTTGCCACTGGCCATTACTCTTATCCTAGATTGCCTTCGATTAAAGGTACATAAACATATTTTTGTATATATATATCAAACTATTTCAAGTCTATATGCAGCTAACGTTAAGTCGTTGATGTTCGTTACAAGCCTAAAACGACGGTATTAATTGTTTCTAATGATTTTGGTGTTTATATATATAGGAATGGATGTGTGGAAGAGGAATCAACTTCATAGCCATGTTTACAGGGTGCCTGATCCTTTTCGTGATGAGGTAGTTAATTATATTAACTGTAGTAATTATTAGTTAATAAACTTGATGATATAATGATGTATGATGCATGCATGATGATGATGGTAGGTAGTGGTGGTAGTCGGATGCTCAATGAGTGGACAAGACATATCAATAGAGCTTGTGGAAGTGGCAAAGGAAGTTCATCTAAGTGCCAAATCACTTGACGTTCCTCCTGGCTTGTCTAAAGTCATTGAGAAACATCAACAGTTCCATCTTCATCCTCAAGTACAGTCTGACTATCACATCACATATATACATTGATTCATTATATATTACAGAAACTGATTAGAATACTTTGAATGCTTAATTAATTTCTTTGGAAATGGTTGTAGATTGAATCTCTAGAGGAAGATGGACGGGTCATATTCGCTGATGGTTCTTGTATTGTAGCCGACACTATTTTGTACTGTACCGGGTAAGTTAATATTTCTTTTTATTTAAAACTTTTCAATAGTATATATATGTCGATTCCCCTACTAGATTTTATTGGTTAAGCTATAAGTAGTCATGTGACCTTTATATATGTGAGAATATAAACTTGGTTTCAAGTGTAAGATTAGAGAGAGTAAAGAGAGTAAAGAGAGTAAAGAGACTTAAGAGACTTAGTTGAAGAGAGAACTCTCTACTTGCATTACAATGAGAAGAATACCAAATATATATACAAGAGTACAATTAACCTAATACACCAAAAGAGGAGCTTGGAGTGGTAGAGGAAGACAAGGAGAGGTGGAGGAAGACAATGAGTGATTTAAGGATACTTGTCTTGAGTAAGTGGTGGAGTGAGTTGTAGAAGTAGTGGAGGAGTGAGTCAAAGTGTATTTGGAGTTACTCTCTTGGTAACTTGGTAAATATATTTTACCATTCCAATACTCCCCCTCAAGCTTTACCATAAGGTTGTGGAGGTAAAGCTTGGAACCTTAGCCACTCACCTCATTAAAAAAACTTTAGTGTAGAAAACCCAATGGGATAAAACTACACGTAAAGGAAAAAGAGTATGAGAGCTATGGTTTAGATGATCTTGGCCTAGTGAGATCAATGAGGCCAAGTTTGGAGTGAATGTACTCACACACAGTAGGACTAGCAGCCTTGGTGAATATGTGAGCTAGTTGTTCAGAGCTCTTTGTGAAACACGGTAGAATAACTCCTAGTTGGACTTGTTCTCGCACCTTGTGGCAATCGACTTCAATGTGCTTTGTTCTTTCATGGAACACGGAGTTTGAGGCTATGTGAATGGCAGCCTGATTGTCACAGTGCATGGTGATGGGTTTAGATGATTCAATGCCCAAATCTTGAAGTAGCATCTTGAGCCACATAAGTTCTGTTGTAAGTTTCCTCATCGCTCGATACTCGGATTCGGCACTTGATAGCGAGACCACCTTTTGCTTCTTGCTCTTCCATGTAACTAGATTGCCTCCTATGAATGTACAATAACCTGTTGTAGAGCGTCTATCCCTTCGGTCTCCAGCATAATCAGCATCACAATAGCCTACTATTTCCGCATTTCCATTGCATCCCATCCAAATACCTTGTCCCGGAGTTCCTTTGAGATACTTGAGGATACGGTTCACCATGTTCCAATGGTGAAGTGTAGGTTCTTGCATATGTTGGCTGACCTGATTCACAGCATAACAAATGTCAGGTCTTGTAATTGTTAAATAGATCAACTTACCTACCAAGCGACGGTATTGAGTTTGGTTCTCATATGGTTTGTCCACAAGCTCCCCCTTACGGCTATCTTTATAGGCATCTTCAAGAGGTGTTGTTGCTGGTTTTGCTCCTAGTTGACCTGCTTCACTCAACAAATCAAGTGCATACTTTCGTTGTGATAAGAAGAGTCCTTCTTTAGATCGACAAACTTCTATCCCAAGAAAGTATTTCAGTTCTCCAAGATCTTTCATATCGAAAACGGATTTGAGATAAGCTTTAGTATTTTGAATTCCTACCTTGTCATTCCCAGAGATGATAATATCATCTACATATACTAGGATGACTATAATACCTTCTTGGCTTTGAATGGTGAAGAGAGTGTGATCAGCTTCTGATTTCTTAAACCCTTTGTTGATTAAGGTGGAGCTTAACTTGTGATACCACGCCCTTGGAGATTGTTTTAAACCATAGATCGCCTTCTTAAGTTTGAACACTTTTCCCGGCACCATTTTGTCCTCTAGGCCTGGTGGAGGCTTCATATATACTTCGTCCTCGAGCTCGCCTTGGAGAAACGCATTCTTAACATCCATCTGCCAAAGTTCCCATTCCAAGTTAGTAGCTAATGAAAGGACAACCCTTACCGTATGAAGTTTCGCAACGGGTGCGAATGTGTCTAGATAGTCTTCTCCATAGGTTTGTGTAAATCCTCTTGCAACGAGTCTAGCTTTGTATCTTTCTATCTCCCCGTCACTCTTGTACTTGATAGTGAACAGCCATCGAGAGGTTACCACTTTCTTTCCGGGAGGTAATTCCGCTTCATCCCAAGTGTCATTGCGTTCCATGGCTTTTGTTTCTTCACTAACAGCATCACGCCAGACTTTGTGTTCTTTAGCCTCATCATACGTCTGAGGGATCCAGTTTTGATCTATTTGGCTAAGGAAGACTTGATGTTCCAACGGAAAATGTGCAAGAGTGCAAACAGCTTGAATCGGGTGAGCTATAGCTTCGTTTGAGTAGTGAACTCGAACTCGCTTTTCCGCCAGCCGTTGACTTCGCCGGAGTGGAATGGGTGCTTCTTGTGGTGTAAGATCATCTCCATGCTCAGGAGTTGAAAGAATCTCTTCTATTTCGGAGCCGTCTTCCGTACTTATTTCTTCATTACGACTCATTAGTTCATTCATTGTGCGAGAATCCATTTGAGCTTCCTCTGAGCTTTGAGGTGATTTATCATCTGCCTCTTCTCCTTCTAGTGATTGCATCTGATCATTAAACTCTTCCATTGGAGGTTCATCACAGTGTTGAGGTGAGCTCACACCAAGTCTTTCCAAAATGATGCGGAGATTCGATGCTCGATCCGAAGGTGAGTGAGCTAAACTTTCAAGATTTTTCCAATCCTTTTCTTCATAATATCCTTTTGTTTCGACAAACTTCACATCTCGGGATACATGAACTCTTCTTGTTTCTGGAATATAACACTTGTACCCCTTTTGTGTAGTAGAATAACCAATGAACATGCCCTTCTCACTTTTGGCGTCAAGCTTAGTTCGTTTTTCTCCTGGGATTAAAACATAACAAACACAACCAAAAACTCGTAAGTGATCAATATTAGGTTTGTGTTTATTGATTACCTCGAATGGGGATCAGTCTTGAAGTATTTTTGTTGGTAGTCTATTGATCAAGTAACATGCGGAAGTCACCGCATCACTCCAAAAACGTTTGGGGACATTGGTATGGAACATCATGGATCTAGCTACTTCCATTAAGTGACGGTTCTTTCTCTCGGCTACACCATTTTGTTGTGGAGTGTATGGACAACTTGTTTGATGAATGATTCCATGTTGGTTGAGATATTGTTTAAATGCATGGCTGGTGTATTCTTCTCCATTATCTGATCTCAAAATCTTAATCTTGCCATTGTAATGGTTAGTCACATACGTTTTAAAATTCACAAAGGCTTCAAGGACTCTATCTTTGGACGGAAGTAAAGTTAACCAAGTGTACTTAGATTTTTCATCAATAAATGTAACAAAATATTTCTGGTTTTCCCTAGACTCGCAAGGCGAACTCCAAACATCTGAGTGAATTAAATCAAAGCATTGTTCATAGATGGTGAGAGACTTGGGGAAAACGGATCTACAATGTTTACCGAGAATACAAGCTTCACAATCATCATTTTTAAAAGAAATACTAGGCAACAATAGTCCTAAGGCACGAGAATGAGGGTGACCTAATCTAGCATGCCAAATTGCATTGTTTGTACCAGCAACAACCGTGCTAAAATAAGAAGATAGAGGGGTGGACAGCTTAGTGTCCTCGAGTACATAAAGATCACCCTTTGTGACTCCTTGACCAAGCATTTTACTTGTTTTAATATCCTGAAAATACACATCATTAGGCCCAAAAATAGCATAACAATCAAGATCATTAGTAGCTCTTTTTACGGATAAAAGATTAGATGTGAAGCTAGGCATATAGAAGGCTTTAGAGGTTTGAACAAATAATTCTAATTCTCCTATTCCTTTGATTGGTACTCTAGTTCCATTAGCTATAATTACATTCCCTAAAGCCGGTTCTATGTTCTTTATAAGTTTAGAGTCACTAATCATATGATGGGAGGCACCCGAGTCTATAATAAGTGGTTTAGTATATTTTAAGGCATTAAGAGCTTGGTAAGGGTTACCGGATGACTCTTTAAGAGCTTTGATGAGGGCATCCAGGTCTGAACGCCTCACTATCTCAGAGGATGCTACCATGGTTGAGACATTTCCATCAATGTTTTGACTAGACGAGCTGGCTTTATCGTGACGCCCAATCTCTTCCCCGCCGTGGTAAGCTTGTTGTGCCCTTGGCTCTCTCCTATCTCCATAGAAATTTGGTGGTCGGAGATGAGGGTGCAGCTTGTAGCATTTCTCACGAGTATGACCTCCACGGTGACAGTAAGAACATGTAACATTTGGGAAAGTCCCCTTCTTCCGGTAGTGATCCGTTTTGTAGTTTCCTTTGTTAGCATATCCGATGGGGATGGCAAGTTCTCCTTTGTTGGCTGTGACTAGTTCTCCTTTTCCTCCAAATAACCCAAGGGAGCCTTCTTCTTTCTGAATTTGTGAACAAACTTCATCAAGACTTGAGAGCTTATCAGCTCTTAAAATGTGTTTGATGAGAGCATTGAAACCGAGATCCAAGGTCATGAGTAGGCCGAATACTTTGTCTTGTTCTCTTCGTTCGTTTAACACCTTGGGATCAATAGAACTTGGTCTAAGCATCTCCAGCTCAGCCCATAGAGACCTAAATTTTCCAAAATGTTGTTTGAACTCCACTCCATTTTGGCTTAGCTCATTAAGAGCTTTCTTCACTTCAAAAACTCGGTATAGGTTCGATGTGTCTCCATATACCTTTTGGAGAGTATCCCATAACTCCTTAGCGGTTTCACAATAGGAGTAAGCTTCAAGAATGGAGGCTTCAAGAGAGTTTTGAAGATAGTACAAAACCATGTGATCCTCTTGAAGCCATTTTTCTTGCTCCTCTTCATCGAAGGTTTTATTCTTTCCTTCTTTCTCGGCGGCTTCTTTTGGTGATTCACCTTTTTCAATGTGGCTCCAAAGACCACGACCATATAAGGCCGACTTGGTGGTTATAGACCAGACCAAATAATTAACTCCTTTGAGAGTGTTTGTAATGACCAATCCTTTGTTGGTTTCCATGGTGAAAAAGAATAAGATGACAAGACTAACAAGAGTGTTATTAGCAAGAGATGATTTCTGAAACTTTGAAACCAAGAACATGAACTGAGAGAGAACTCAAATGAACCTTGATGGCTCTGATACCATGTGAGAATATAAACTTGGTTTCAAGTGTACGATTAGAGAGAGTAAAGAGAGTAAAGAGAGTAAAGAGACTTAAGAGACTTAGTTGAAGAGAGAACTCTCTACTTGCATTACAATGAGAAGAATACCAAATATATATACAAGAGTACAATTAACCTAATACACCAAAAGAGGAGCTTGGAGTGGTAGAGGAAGACAAGGAGAGGTGGAGGAAGACAAGAAGTGATTTAAGGATGCTTGTCTTGAGTAAGTGGTAGAGTGAGTTGTAGAAGTAGTGGAGGAGTGAGTCAAAGTGTATTTGGAGTTACTCTCTTGGTAACTTGGTAAATATATTTTATCATTCCAATAATATATATGTCATCGACCATATTCGAACTTCCAGAAGAGAAGTGAAAAACGTGGCTTATACACCACGAGTGACTAGTTGACAAAAAAAAAAAAAAAACATAAAAGTATGATTAATTAAGAATGCTGGACTCATATGTCGTCGACGTGAGTTGAGTGGACTACAAATCTTGTCAAATTTCTTTTGACGACAAGATCATTTTCTTACTTCTTGGGGCCGGGAATATTCATATCATTTTTTGGATCTTGGAATTTTCTTAAATGCTAAAATACATAAATGACTCATCACAAAAAAAAAAAAAAAAAAATGTCAGAAGTCTGAAATATATACATGAGTTTTGGGAAATTTTATATTTGCTAAGAAAAAAAAAAAAAAAAGGAGTAAATGTGGACCCCGCAAAAAGGTGCAGGTATTGGTATAAGTTTCCATTTCTTGAGAGTAAAGGAAGAGTAGAAGTTGATGATAATAGAGTGGGCCCACTCTTCGAACACACATTTTCTCCCTTTCTCTCCCCTTCTCTCTCCTTTGTCGGCATCCCTCGAAAGGTATTATAATGATGATTTGCAATTTTAAAACCAAAAAAAAAAAAAAAAAAAAAAACTAACCATATGATTATATCACACGGTTCAGTTAAGTATTAATTAAAAAACGGTTAATACAGTTGATAGGGTTCCCATTCTTCGAATCACAAGCAAAATGGATCGCTAAGCTTTTGTCAGGCAAAACTTCTCTTCCTTCCTCCGATCAAATGATGCAGTCAATCGCAGATTTCTACCGCTCCAGAGAAGAAAACGGAATTCCCAAACGCAACACTCACGACATCTGCGATTTCAATGTACATTATTCGATATTTCTCTTCCTCCTTTTTTTTTTTGTTTGGTAAAAAAAAATCTGTTATTTTTCTGAAATTGTTTGATTTTTTGGTATTTTGCAGTATAGCGATAAATACGGAGATTACATCGGGTTTCCACATTTGGAGGAATGGAGAAAAGAGCTGTGTTTGTCAGCTTTACTGAATTCTCTGGAAAATTTGGAGACTTATCGCGATTCTTGGGACGATGATGATCTCCTTCAACAAACTCTTAAAAGCCCTCATTTCACACACCTCTCTACTCCTTGATTATGTTTTAAACTTTTCTATGACTTAATAAATGCGCTAAATACCTCAACTTTATGTGGTATATTTATATTTAAGCTTCTTTCAAAGTATCATCTTTTTAATGATTTCATCACCTTTTGATGAACCTAGAAAGCCAAACCCAAAAATTTCACTGATTTAGTGAAGAGTTTTTTTTTTTCAGTATATCTCTCCTGTGTGATCTGAGTGATCTCTGTAACGAGACTTTTGTTACACAAGACAAAAATATCTTTCTTCTTCCCCCTTCTTCTTTAACATATGATTGATTCCTCAAGAACCTGAAAATGGAACCTGCAAGAAAGCTCTGCAAGTTTTGGTATTAACAGCAGGACTTCTGATGCCTCTTCTTCGTTTTCTTATGCTTCCCCAATCGATTCCTATATTTTCCATTAAACTGTTGTAGCTTGACTGAGCATCCTTGGTTTCCGAAGCTATGATTAGACTTCCTATCTTCTGTAGATCTTCAGAGGCTTCGTTTCTTGCAAAAGTGCTTACGCTCGGGAGAAACTTATTGTGGCCATCTTTCTGTAGTTGTTGTGGCTTTCCTTTACTGCGTGGAGTCCTCTTGTGTTTAGGATGAACAATGTTAGAGACTGAAAGGATTGTTTTTTGCTCCTCTGGCTTCATCTCTGTTAGCTGCAATGTCATTGCCTCAAAATAGTCTATTTGGTAATCAGAGTGGGATCCAGTCACAGATAATTCGACTTCACTCTTTGCGTCTTCAAAAACCGAAGATGCGATTTTAGCAAACCAATGCAGAGGTGTGACACAGCCAGAGGTTTTGATACTGAAATTTCTTGGTGACTCTGATAATGACATATCAACTATAGCCTCTGCTGCTGTTACAGATTTTTCTTGCTCTACTTGCTCTGTAACAAGAAAGCTTTCTCTGGTCCTTGATTTGGTTCTTGGAATCTCCTTCATAACCTTGCCTGATTCTTCTATTTGTTGTTTACGACGTCTTCTCTTTCCTGTATTGGTCCAACTTCTACCAGATTTCATCTCAGGTAGAGAACTTAAACTCCTTTTCTCCGGATACTTTTGATTACGGTCAGATTCAGGGATGCATGAGGAACTACTCAGTGAATGGTTATCAACTTTATGATTACCGGGGTTTGAGTCAAGATTTGAACCTTTCCGAGCTTTTCTGCGAGGAAAAGATTCCACATTGATAGACTTTGCTCGACGTTTGGCTTTCTTCCTAGGCCCTGTGCAACGTTTGTGGAAGAGTGAAATGGTTCTTGAAGATGGGAGCGCTTGAACTATCGATCGAAATGGTTCTGATCTGTGTTTTCCGTGCAATGATGCTGAAACAGACTCTTGGAGTTGCTCAGATTCTATCATCTTGATTACAGTAACTTCTTCTTCAGGTGAAAGGGGAGACATATTCAAGTCAATTCCATTCTCTGCACAATGAAGTGACGGATCAATTCTCAAAGATTATTGATACCAATTTAGCTTTCATTATATCAAGATGATGTTACAAAAAAACGTCAATAAGCACCGTACAGAAAACATGTCTCACCAGCTTCACATTTTGTAGATATCTGCGGCTCTTGAGCTTCTGGTTCTTCTCTTTCACTACTTGTTTGGGCTGGATTCAGGGACGGATTAAGCTCATAATCTGAATGTTCCTCGATCTTGACAGGTTCGTTCAAATCAAGAATACATTTGGACTTCGCCAAACCAGTTAAATGCTGCACATTTTCTGACTGGACAACTGATTCAAGACACTTGATTCTTGGAGGTTGATCTTTAAGAAAGTTGAGAACTTCTCCATTCTTTGAACTTTTTTCTTCTTCTTCTTCTTCCCCTATACCAAGATGCCCGTAAGACGGTAATTCAAGATCCAAAACCTTCTCTCCAGACTTATCAATCTCATCTCTGGAAATCCCAGCTTCATCAATCTTGGAAAATGCTTCTTGTGGTGGGAAAACGCTAGTTTTAGATGTGGAGATGCATGAACCCATCCAGTGTATGTTTCTTCTAGGATTAGTGACCCCGGCATCAAGGAGCAAATGTTGAGGGTGACTGTAGAAGTTGTTGGTTTCCTCCATTTCCATCATCAGATCCTTCTGTCTTCGATAAAGACGATGAAGCTCATGGATCTGAGCTGACAAGTATCATCAGCTCGTAAGGAGTGATTTTTCAAAGAGCATTGCAAAAGTGATTCTAACTACAATTGTGGAACGAATAAAAAGAAAAGCTTACCTGATCTTCAAAGACAGATTCTTGATCAAGCATGGTATGTTTCAGTGATTCCTTGAACTCTCTCAGATAAAGATCATAGTAGAGTAAAGAGAAGGCTCTGTAAGGACCGTATCTATTGGGTAAGAATGTATCAATATCATATACAGGACACGAACTCCACAAGCTCTCCTCCTGCATTTTGTTTTGCACTTTGGGAAGATTCATTCAAACACTGGAAAGAGTAAATCTGCGGCATCAAGAAAATCCATTTAACAAATGTTGATTTGGCAATCGGTAAAGAACACAAGCTTCATCAAACTCTACTTTTCTCGTCTATAACAACGAATCTACTGATGAAAGTGTGCTTTGTGCACACAGTCCTTGATTGAGATCTATCTAAAAGAAAATATTATAAACAAGAAAACAATGGTCAGTTTAAATAAATGTGTTTTAAGAACAGAACCGAGTAGTAACACACAACGCTGTAAACATTATGTACACAGAGATGACACCAAATAGATGCAAAATCCTCAAGAGATTTAATATGGATGAAGAACATCACCGAACATTTTTATCTGAAATTTCAGCAATGAATCATCGAAAGATAAAACAAGTAACTGAATCAGCGAGAGCAGAAAATCGGAGACTGTGTTCGTAAAGGATGAATCAAAGCGAGAGAAAAAAAAAAGATATATAAGATACTGAATCTTACCTTATAGAAGAGAAAGAGTTTAAACAGAAGAACTTAAGCTCGAAAGAGACATCCAAGGATTTTTCTGAGATGCGAACTTATCGTTATCGTCTCTGCTCAGGAAGCTGAGAAAAAAAAAAAAAGACGAGATAAAGTGGGGATTTATGTTTTTTTTGTTTGATTAAGGTGAAGCGATAAGAAATGCATACTCGAGATCTGTTGTCTTTGGAAGATTAGACAAAGAGAGCAAGTGGAGGAAACTAGAGAAAAGTTTCGCAGGAAACTTGGCGTCGGAAATGGGAGTTGAGACTTTCCGTCTTACCGTACTTTGCTTCTTTTTGATTCGTCCTTTTGTCTTTTACACTTCTGATACTACCTTCTTCACATAAACAATTCATTTGTACACTTTTCTAGGGAAATACAGATCCATTAGACAAAATTGAAACTTAAGTATGTTTTGTGATCCTTGATTACATCTTTATCATTTAGCCACACTTGTGTCTTTGTCCCAAAATGTCAAAAGAAATAGTAATAGAAAGATCATCATCGTATGTTAGACTGCCTCTCTTACCTGAAACTAATATCAAATGATGTTTGGGTTTAAAACCCTATTACATTGCAGTAATTAACAACAAACACTAATATTTTGAGGTAATCGTCGTCATCAAAAACAGTCATATGAGTAAAACTATAGATATCTCTCTACTAAACTACTCCTCTGCAACAACAACACCAATCTCGCCTTTTTCTAGCAAATCATAGAAAGCTCTTGTTTTCCTCTGCTCGTACCAGTGATGCATCTTCCATAGCCCACCAGCCACTAGCCCCAGTGTGAGACCGATAACTAACTCCTTCACTACACTTGGGCCTTTCAAGGTTGCATGTGCTATCTTATGCCCCGCCATCTCTTTCACACTCTCCTGCTCACCAAAACCAAATCAAACATTGCAACAGATCATGAATACACACAGAATCACTTCTCTTGATAATCCAAACATTTAAATTCTGCATAACATAACATAATACATACTAGGTCTTCAAATCAAACCCACTTGAAAGAGACACACTAACTAGTGTATTAGGCAAACAGAGTCATAACCCTCAATACTTGAATGGCCACTGTGAAAAATCCCATTCAAACAAACACTTCTGGTATACTATAGGAAGCTTTACCACCAAAGGGCAAAAAGCTATAACACGTTTCAGGAATACTTCTAAGAGTCCACATATACAACAAGGAGGGGACCATAACATCAACCAAAAAACAATGTCTACATCAAACAAGCTTTGTCAAAAGCTTCAAACATCAACAAAGCAAAGCCAACGAGACTTATAGATAATATCATGTGGATCAGCAAGGAGGTCTTTGATCAGTGCAGGACTTATGAGGGCAGCTAATTGATGATAACAAGCACGAAGAGACTACTTGTATGTAGGGAGAATTCTAGGTCGGCAATCAATAGTAGAAAGCAACCCCACGCCTTTAAAATCGACCCATCAGACTAAACACAGCACATCACAATTGTGCAATGGTGAATCAATCAGGTTCATTGTTGGAGAGTTTGCGGAGCCACAGATGCCATGGCTCAAGGCATGGACAAGGGCCCTCTCCTATTAAAGTTAAAACTGTCTCCTCGAAACTAAATTAAGCATCAAAAGCCACACACATTACTCATAACCTGCTCAGACCTTTTACTTTAACATTCATCATATCCACCACAATGTCACAACATACAAATATCATACAAGCAATATAGAGCTAACACAAGTTTAAAGCCAGAAACTTTCGAAAACTAAGCAAACAACAGAGGAAAAACGAGTCGACCCAGTTTATAAAATTCGAATTTTCAGGAGGAGAAATGATGATATAATACAAATGCAAACCCAAAAAACTAGGAGAGACTGTGAGCAGATACGCAAGAGAAAGCAGTGAAATTTGAAAATTAAAAGGACTCATACACTGTAATATAAGGAAATGGTTCTATGAAATTGATTATTTGATGATTCCAGTTATAAGAATCAGAAGAGAAGAAACCTGTTGAGCTGAGTTTAGCAAAGCTGGGAAAGACGAAATCTGGAAAAAAAACTCGTTGTGCTTTAAAGGTCTAATTCACATGTCTAGGGTTTCAAGAAATGAGAGCCATTCAAAACGGCAGCGTTTTGATAAATGGCTTTTTCGGCCTTTACAAACGACAGCGTTTTGTACATGCTCTTAGAGTTCACTCCAAACAACAATACAACAACCCACATGAATTCCCGTGCCATCATCGAGTTTTTGAGTTTTATGATTTAGAAAAATACTATAAAGATAAGATAACTTACGAGCTGAAAGTATGTGCTATTGATCGAACTCGAAGAGCCGTTATTCAATTATTTGATTACTTATCGGATATAAATCTGGCTTTCAAACTCTAATAACTTGATGCTTTCAAATCTGGCTTCCAGTAAGAAATGAATGATGTTAATAGTATTACAAACATAGCACACTCCAAAAAAAGTCCATGTATTCCTGAGTTTCAAAATTGCGGTTTGTTAATATCATTACGCTTCAGACTGACCGTTTCTGGTCTTGAGACCAAACAGATTCTTCAGCAAATCCGCAGTGTTTGGAGGAATCTTTGCTGGTCGTGGAGCCATGAAGTTTACAATCTTCTCATGAATATTATACCTGTTTCGTTTTTACACAAAAAATATTCAAAAGAAACCCTTTGGCACCAGAAAACCCACACCGAGAGTTGAAACTATGGGGGTGTTTTATTTACCTGATCTTTCTACTCTTAGAAGCACGCCGATCCACAACTTTCCTCTTCTTCGTCTGAAATTTCTTCATCGCGTAGAAAGCCGCCTCTGCCAATCGCAAAATTTGAGATTTCAGATCACCAAAACAGACTTTACACTCGAGTTTCAGCACAAGCAAAGACTTGAGTTGTTGGATATAACAATCACTAGGCATTTTATCTAATGATTTCAAGAGGTATACCCGAGGAAGCTGGGTCGATGGTCTCAAAGAACTCCTTTAGTAACTGCTGATAGAATTCAGCATCCTCAACAAGTTCAGGGTCTCCTTCTAGTTTTTTCTCCTGAACAAATAGAGTTTACATTGTTAGAGAATTGACCGAAAGACAATCCACGAGACTGATAAAATGATTTGACACTCTTGACTAGGTTCGAGAAAACCGAAACAATACCTCTTGATTTGGTTCCATGCCCTCCCCAGGGACCTGTGTATGGACATTTAAAGATCAGAACAAACTGAAGAGAAGCTTATGTATTGACCACCAAGCCCAAGATCTTGGACACTTTTATTATTGAAGCCAAAACTTACAGTTCCAAAAACAGCAACAGTAGATCTTGATTGTTGCATTTGTTTAATCATTCTACTTGGATCCCTCATGTAAGAAGAAACCTGCTCACTAACGTTCTGTTTTTTGACAAACAAATGAAGTTATTCCTGATTGATCCCCAGATGCATAAGAGCAAAATCCATTTTGGGGTTCGTTGTTCATACCTGGTTAAAGGCGTGGAGCTTTCCTTTAATAGCAGCTGCACCAGTTGTGACTTGTGTTCTTCTCTGCCATTTGTCCACAGCCTTGTTTCTGAACACAGACATTCTACATAGCAAAGACCAAATTTTGGTTAACAATGAAAACATCAACAGTAATGAAACTGCTCTTTGAACAAACATAATTCTTTTGCTTAGACAGACCAAGGAGAACTTTGAAGTTGAATACCTTTTTTGCATATCAAATATTCGCTGCCATTCATCGCTATCTTCTGCATCTGATTCATTGGATTCTGAGCGCACTATGGCTGTTCCTGATCAGCAATAGAAAAAAAAGAAAGGAAATGTTATCTGAATCTCCCTTATGTTGATAATAATTAAGTTTTCTGTTAAATATGTCATACCATTTACTTGTTGATCAACCGAGGGGTTATTCTCAAACAAAGCCTGCAAAAATCAATATTTGGATAAAAAGAGTACAGTTACTAAATCAAGATATAATTTTGCAACACAAAGAAAAAAAAAAGAAGAACGATGAAGCCTATCTTGGCATACATACCTCTTGCAACTCCAACAGGGAATCTAATGTCTTCTTAGATGAAGTAATTAGATCTGTATACGCTGTCGAGACCTTCTCATCTTCCAAACAAAAAGATGATTTCACAGGTTCCTGAAAAGGAGTAACTTCTAATAAGCATGGTGACACAAAAAACCACAAATAGAAGAAAGAGGAGAAGAGAATAGCTTACCTGTGGCAATCTGTTTGAACTACTAAATGCTTTCTGAAGTAAGAATCTGAACTCCAGTGTTTTATCCCAAAGAGCCTTCACATAGAGCACAAACAAATCAGAATCTTGATTAACTTCATTAACATCTGCAACTGCATGGATGGATTTGATTTCTAGTAAGACTACTTCACAAACCGTAGAACAATGTCATACCTTCTGGTTCTTCACCGCTTGACCTTTAACAGCATCCTCACCCTTATCACGCTTCAAGTTCTTCAATATATCCCTATACCAGAAACAAACATATTACACAAAGAACAAACATCTTGAAAAATAAACTTTGTCAGCGATTCTTTTCGGCTCTCAATTGTTCATTTCAAAATTAAACGGTTATTCAGAATTTAGACGGAGATTATTTGACAAGAATCTTCAACAAAGTCTATTATTTTCCTTTAAATGTAATTTCTTTTCTACTAATCATGAATACTTCCAATTGGTTTAATGAGTTCGAACATACTTCTAAAATCCAGCCAACACTCTTGTTTATACTACTGAACTAGATTAAACAGTTACAATAAGACTATCTACCTTTTCTCCAGAAACATATACAGGAAATCACTATGACAGAAACAAAAAAAGTCTAGAAAATATTAGTTCAAAATGAAATCTTACTGTTCTTGTGAACGAAGCTCCATGTACTCTTTCTCAAGCTCTTCCATCTCAGCATCTTTATTGTCATCATCATTACCTTCATCACCACTCTCACTGTCTTTGTCATTTCCATCTTCAAATTCCTCGCTTTCTCCATCCTCGTCTTCCTTGTTATTATCTCCCTCATCATCATCATCATCTTCCTCGCTATCACCTTCGTCATCATCCTCACTCTCTCCCTCATCATCTTCCATGCTATCTCCTTCATTATCCTCTATCCCATCAGGTAACTCATCATCTTCATTCTCACTTTCTACCTATAATAGAGAACCCACAACCAAATAAATTCACCTATACACATCCATCTAAATAACTTCAACCACACAAAAGCAACAATTATTAAAAATACCTTAAGATGTTCTTGGTCGCTTATGTCTTCTTCTTCTGATTCACTATCGTAAAGTCTTGCTCTTTTAGACCTCTTTGATCCCCCAGCCATTTTTAAACCACACCTAATGCTGCAAATTACCAAAAACTATATGAAGTTAGGGAGGAGATACTATTATCTAAATCGTATTTGTAACAGATGTAAATATTAATATCAATGTAAATCATCTGAAACAGTGAACTGAACTCAAGTCGAAGTTTGAAGCAATCTCAGACGGAAGTAAACCAAAAAAAAAAAAAAAATGTGAAGAATACGAAAACAATGAAATTGAAATCAATAAGAAAACTAACCTAGAAACGGTAACGAATCCGAGACCCCAAAGAGAAGAATATATCTTCCACTTGAAATCGCAGAAACTAATGTTCGACCTCAGAGCTCGAGCAAAGGTGAAATTGAGAAGAAAGAGACTTGGGATTTTTTGAAACAATGCGTTTTTTTTTTTGAAAAGGGGCGTTTTTGTAACTTTGTCACCTAGGGTTTATGTGGTTTTAGAAATCCAGCATTCTGGGCCTGGATAAACTCAGCAGCCCATTAATATCAATAATTAAAACGGCACCGTCTGTTAAATCTTGTGTCTCTCAACTGTTTTACCAGCAAAACAAAATCAGTTTTTTTCTTTTCTTTTTTTTTTTGTTGGCGTCAGCAAAATTAGTTTAACGACCTTGAAATGGATAAGATTATCAGTTTACATGAGGGTAAGTCGATTTATATGATTATAAGCTACTAAAATTTATTTATCTCTTTTGAGGCAACATTATTAATTGCCCCTCTCCAAAATAGCTTTAAACCCATTCTCTCACTCAATTTTCCAGATTCCACTTTTTTAACTTATAATAGTAAAATATATTCATTAACCGTTTCTCTACATTAGAAGAAATTTAGGTAGAATTGATTATTGTATCTAAGGGTTTTTTGTTGTTGTTTTCACAGGTTCAAGTAGGGAGATTAGTGATGTAGACTTCCCACTAGTCCTTTTGTTCTTTTTAGTGTAAATTGTTTCATTAATAGAATTATATTTTCAAGAT
Organism: Barbarea vulgaris; assembly: GCA_963667165.1. Taxonomy (NCBI): domain Eukaryota; kingdom Viridiplantae; phylum Streptophyta; class Magnoliopsida; order Brassicales; family Brassicaceae; genus Barbarea; species Barbarea vulgaris. The sequence goes on along the minus strand of OY763894.1, from coordinate 2,743,716 downwards.
TAAGTACAAAGAATAAAAAACAAAACTTCAATTGCTTTCGGCCTCTTCTGTCTATTTAAAGCTAACTGTGACTTCTTCTTCTTCTATCTTTGTAATGAAAGATTGTGCTTTAACCTATGCTCAAAAACAAAATACTCTTGTTATTGTGAAATCTAGTCAACATCTTCATTAACTGAAACAAGTAGTAATATCATTTGCTCATGAAAATTTTATGTCGGCAATGAAAATTTCTACTGTAGGATTAACCAAAATGTGAATTTAGAAGATTGGCATTAATTATAATTTTGGTATTTGACTTTACATTGTGGGAAAACAAGTAAAAGAGGAAAAATAGAACTAAAATAAAGAAAAGCATAAACAGAGGAAGAAGATAAAGTTTTGCAGATCCTGTGATTGTTCTCCTTTGTAGTGAAAGCTACTTAAGATTATCCTTAAAGAATCAATAATCTGTAAAAAGTTTTTCACTTTCTTTTTTTTCTTGCTTCTTTATCAATAATTACATCAATCAAAAACAAAAACAAAAACAAAAGTCACTAGACTTCCTGGAAACTTTTTGATCCTTTGATGTGTACCTTCGTGTTCTCTGTTTCGCAGATTTGGATCTTAATCGTGTATTCGTCTTCTCTACCGATATTTTGATCCTCCTCGTTCTTGATGCAGCTCTGGTAAAAGAGGAAGTTGACTATGGTGTCAAGAACCAAGAAGAGGGCGTATAAGTAAGCTATAAAAGTTCCTTCAAGAGCTATAGAGATGATATCTCTGTCTCCTTTGTAATAAGAGCTCACGACTCTGTACTGAAACAAGGCTTCGACTCCGGCTAAGCCAAGATTTGTAGGCAGAGCAAGAGCCAATGCTGTTGAACTTCTTCCACGAATCAGAAGACACGCCTTGAGAATCGATGTGTATCCTCCTCCTGAGGAAGAAGAAGGTGACGAAACCAAGGCTAGATTGGAGATGACAAAGGCGTTTGCGATGATAATCGAGTAGATGATTGCTGAGGATAAGGAGAGGAAAGTGTAGAAGTTTCTAGAAGAGAATCCAAAGGCTTCAAGAGAATTGAATGCTAAGAAAAACAGAGCAAAAGCAGAGGCGTTTGCAGAGAGAAGCAAGAAGAAGTTACAAATGTAAGTTTTGAGAAGACGGAGGTAATAAACAGAGGAATCTGCAGAGTGATTGTTTGATAGAAGTTTGATAACGTAAGCTTTGGAGAAGAGGAGGAAAGTGAGGGAGAAAGGGAGAGCGAAGACAGATGAAGAAAGGGTTTGTGAGAGTTTAAGGCTTAAGATGTTGAAGAAATCAAGAGAAGATGAGAAACCCGCTCCGCGAAAGAGCGTGTTAAGTCTCGTGTGAAGGGAGGGGGAGGAAGAGGAGAAGAAGGGCTGAGAAAGGAGGAGACCGGCGGAGAAAGGGAGGGCCACGGCAGCTGCGGTGGTGACATGGTGGTAGTTTCGGAGGAAAGTGTGGATTGATCTTCTCATGATCTTGCTTGGATCCTCCATTGTCTTCTTCATTCTAGTTTCTGATATATATTTTTCTTTGAAGAATTTGAAGTTGTGTGCTTCTTGAATGATCCACCAAATCTTGAAAGTGTTTTCTGAACGAAGGTCTTCTATATATATGTATATAAAATATGTAATGATTTATAAAATATATATTTTTTGCTAAAAGATTAATTGTGGGTTGGGTGTTAGAGAAGGGAATGGAGATAGGCCAACCGATTTTGCCTGAGGATGAGGAGTTGTTTAGACCAATTAATAAAACTAGAACTCTTTTTTCTTTTCTTTTTCTTTATAAACTGTAAGGCAAAGTTTTTGCATGGAATAGGATTTTTCTTGTGGGTAGAATACAATTATAAAATATACATAACGTTTCCGTGTTAGGTTTTATTGGGTATAATGTAGATTTGTGTCTTAGGTAATGTTGTTAGGAGAAATAAATCAAATTTTTGGGTTTGAGTTTGAACTTTAATAAATTTTTCTTGAAAAGTATGTTGCTTGTGTGATATGCTTAGTGCTTTAATTGGATTTGGATGCTTGCAATACACTCCAATTCAGTCCATTTCATACGTGTGTATATATATATATATATATGTGTGTGTGTGTTATATATATAAAATTGTGAGAGAGTGACTCTTATGTATTAGTATTCAATTGAAAGCTTAATAATTATTGGATTGAGGAAACCGAAGGCTTAGCTTTCAAGAAATTGAATAATGATAAGTGCTTAAAAGAGTAAAGTAAAATTTGAAATAATCAAAATTTAAATTGGAAAAAAATGGTGCTCTTTTCATGTTTTTCATAATGTAAAAAACTTAAAATGATTTTTGAGTGAGAAATTTCCAAACTTTTTGAACTTGTCTTGAGGCGACTTGACCATATATATATGTTACCAAACCTACTAAGTTTAGCTTTATTGAAAAGTAAGAATGTTTACAAAAAGTATAGCCTAGACCATTTCATTTTATCTATTATTATAAAGTTTAACTGAATAACGTTCTTTCTTTTTTTTGGTCAAAAATAACTTACTTTTATCAATATATATACATCAACTGCCGATTGTATTCTTCTAACAATACAACACTATGCAACAAAACCTTTTTAATCAAGCTAACAATTTGTTTTTTTAAATAATCAAGAAAGAAATTATCAATCTTTGTCCAACCTGTGGATGTGACATGCATTTGGTGTGCAGTCGTATTGACTTAGACTCGGTAGTTAGGGAATTCTCCATTTTCGTGTTTGAAATTTATTATTTGGTTATATATAATTATATAAATTAGAAATATTGTATTGTTCCTTAGTATCCACTCTCAATAATTTTCTTTAATTAATGGCATATTGTAATAATTTAGGCGTGATCCATTATTGTTGAGTTTTATCAGAAGAATTAACTAAACGAGAAAATACAAATTGAATTTACAAATTTATTTTCATATCTATTTAGTTGAATGGTTTAAGGTTTACCCGGTAACACAATTTTTTATTTTTTTTTCCTGGTAGAAATATTATACATGGTCCATGGAGAAAGAATATTCAATTTTTTTTGCTAAGATCTTAAATGGAGTTATATAAATAGTTATAGGTATTAGTCTACTGTACTTGTAACTGAAATTAGATAATTTTACGAAGAGAGCTATAATGTTTGATTCTAAGCTACTCCAACAAAAAGACCTGGACCACAAATATATGTAAAACATGCACTCAAAACATTTTTCATATTTTTTTCTACTGAAAATCTCATACCAAGTTTTTTTTTTTAAGATAAACTATAGAAATTCTAAACCTTCGGTTTTTAATTTGTTTTTGTAATTTTGATTTAAAGAATAACATTAAATCTTGTACCAATATTCATCCTAACTTTTTGAGTCGGCGGCTGTATAAATTTTAATAGTGTTAAAGAAAAGTATACGTCCAAAAAAATAATTGATTTTTCTAAACTGTTATATTTGTTTTTTTTATTATATAGTTTTTGTTATAGTAACATAATGTTTACTTACATTATATTATCAGAGTTTTAAATATCTACAGATCAGTTTTATCAAGAAGTTCTGAATTTGTATCTCAAATATCAAATTGTTAATGAATTTAATGATCCATAATTTTTAATTTTTTATATAGGAAACTAAATCTTTTAATGTTGAATTTATAACAAAGCAGTATTCGCTCGGATGAAACTACATACCTTAATAAATGGAAAATTTACACATCACAATCATTATGTATGTGTACGGTTAAAATAAATAATGGTAGTGTTGGTGTTGCTGTGTTTAGTACAACCGAACATCTAACAACATTGTGGTTAGGTGAATAACCAATATGAAATTTCGTTGCCATGCCTCATTTTTTACACCACCGATTTAAGTATTCTTTTAATTCTTATCTTATTATATTGAAGTATTATATATTGTTTGTGTTCATATTGCTCCTACGAAGAAAATTTTGTTTAATTATAAATCATAAAACCTAATTAGATGTTTCAGTCATTACAGTGTGTTGAACATATTGTTATCTCTTTATTAGTAACATAATTAAATATGTTTTCATATTACGTCCTAAATATTCCGTGAAAAAACTTCATTAGTTTATTTACTTATCAATTATCTTTTCACAACACGATTTGATCATCTTGCGTGTTTAGTGTTGTTCACAACACGATTGATCATCATCTTCATCTAGTTTAGAGTTTAAATTATCAATAAAATTGTCACATGTTTTTATAGCCTATCAGAACTGGAAAGATCAATCCGATACTAATTTTGTTTGTTTTTTTAACTTCCAAAAGATTGAACCTTGGTATGGTGGGATTAGAAGGATCTCCAAAAACTAGAATGGACAACATGCTACCTCCAATCTCAAGTCAACATTTCTCATACATTTTTAGTAACTTATCGTTCATTTTAATTTGACTTTTAATAACCGGAATTGTTTTCTACAGTTTAAACTTACGTAAACAATTTATTTGTAACGAAAAACTTATAAACACTCACAACCACAATTAATAAATTAATAAAATACTTATATACTTAATGTTCAAATATATATTGATTAAATGTAGAATCTCTTAAAATATATCTGATATTTTTTATATACCATCGCCATCATCATTCTATTCCCACAAATAATTTGGAGAGCAAAACTTGTCAATCATTAATCTAGTGTGATTTTGGATAGTGTTGTTTTATCAACCAATCCAGAGTATTATGACATGTAATCTACCTAATTAATTATGCATTTCATTATGTAATGATAAATGAACTCACAAGTCGGTTCGAATACATGTAATTAATCTAACCAGTACTATTAAATACATGTCAAGATAGACAAATATAACCATTACTGAAAAGTTTTTTTAAAAAAACCCGTTATTTGTTTCATTGATCGACATAGAACTTATTTGATGTATAAAGGCTTTTTCTTTATTAAAGAGATTATATCAAATAAAGTTACACTGTATAGTTGAACTGTTTAACTCTAAATGATCTCTTTAATTAGTCTTTGTCAACACGAGTACTTGTTGTATAACTCGAATGATTAAAACTGTAAAAAGCCACGTGCAACTACGGCTGGATTATTTACTTCTGATCTGTAAAGCTGTGGTCAAAGAATAAACCTATATACTGTATATACATTAATCATACATGCATATTGTATAAATTAAATCTTAGCGTTTATCCAAAGTTAAGTTGACTTAGAAAAATACTAATAGTATAAGACGAACAAGTCGTAGTTCAATAGAGAACATATCTTAAATATTTATTGAATTACATAAGAGACAAAGCAAACACTCTTTAAGCATTATTTTAAATAGTGCCTTGTGCGTATATATCAGTGTCCGACCCTTTCTACAACTTTAAAGAGTAGACAAATCTCTTTTGCATAAATTATATTAGGGATTTTTGCCTATGATGCCATAAAAGAGATCCAACTTTTCTTTTATGCCCTTTTTTTATCTACCTTTCATTTATACCCTCTTTTGATGGCATTGGGTGTTGTTAAATGACGAAACTACCCTAGGCGTTTTTGATATATGCTTGCGCATGATTTTTGACTTTTGATGAAATTTTTAATTTTTGTTTAATTCAGATGCGCTGTAAAAAATAAAAATAAAAAAGCCATTAAGATGGCATTTAATGAGGACAAAAAGTTGTTGAGAAACGTACGACCGGTGGTATACACTTTAGATAAGAACAAATATAGCAACTATTCTGGTCTATGATATCGATATGAGACAAATATACAGACATTGTAAAAAAAAATCAGATCTGGGGTATAGCAGTTTTCTTGGGGTCTCGAGTATACAAGTGTAGAGAGATTCAAAAATCGGCAGTGGACAAGGTCATTGCGGTGTGGACAAATTAGAGCGAGGGTAAGAATCATGAGTTATTGCGTTGTCCTCTGCATAGTCGTCATCTGCTTCATCATCTTCGTCATCATCTTTTCCATCTTTGCCTCCTTCCTTCGGACCACTTTCATGTTCTGGACAGTCGCCCTGTCTATCGAATTCATCATTTTGTCCATTGCCATCTCCGACTTGATGTTGTCCATCATCTAGGTCGTTTTGGACTTGTCCATCATTCAGTTCAACTTGTCCACTTGGATGCTGCCAGAAAATAGCAGCTATGTGTTAGAAAACGCTCAATTTACTTAATAAACGAACATGAAGTATAGCTTTTTAAGTACCATTTCATCGGCTGCAACCAAATAGTTGTTATTTCGTGTTTCGTTCGGACCTTCTCTACCGTCGTCCTGTCCATCAAATTGAACATCTTGTCCATTACAAGCTTCGACTTCATGTTGTCCATCATCTTTGACGTTTTGGTCTTGTCCATCATTATGTTTGACTTCATGTTGTCCATCATCTTGGCCTCGAGGATTTAGACCATCGCCTTCATAGTTTCGTATGTGGGGAGAAAAAAATAATTGTGAGGGAGAGAAACCAGATGTGAGAGACGAGATCTGGTCATTGAGAAGACGAAATTTTTTATTTTTTTTAAATAACAAATCAATCTAAAAGTGAGACAGTCGAAGGATTTCTAAGAAAGAGACATCACTAGAACTTACTAGTTGAAGGCGAGACAGTCGGTATTCAAGTTTTAAGTCTGAAGAACGGTTTCGGCGAAAGTACAACAAATGAGAAAAACGAAGTTGAAGCGTCCTTGTTCCTATAGATCTGAGGGACATACATTAGGGTCAGAAATTAGGTTTGAGGGACGGAAAATAGATTTGAGAGACAGATCTGGTTATCGAGAAGACAAATTAGTGAAGAGCAACAAATTAGTCTATAAAACCTAACGAAATCCATCTAAAAATGGATAAAAAATCAATAAAATTACCAGCTAGAAGAACAGTAAGAGAGAATCTGGTGGACGAACAGTTGAATTCCGGAAGCAAAAATTCCGGTGAAAGACTAGTAAGAGGAAAAGAGAAGATGGAGGGTTGTTTTGATTTTTTCAATAAAAGTTAAAAGAGAATACATACATTGATTTTTTACCCAAAAAACGCCATTTTCAAAAAAGCAACAGATATCATGAGCGTGAGGTGTATGCGCGTGTGAGTTTGGGATAAAGTAGTCTAAGGTTAAATTGGTCATCTTACTATGAAGAAAGGGTATGAATTGAGGGTGAATTTTAAAAGGGCATGGCATCTAAAAAAAACATAAATGTGGCATGATATCTAATTTTCTCATTATATTATGTGTACAGTTAGAATATTTTCTGTAAGTACTTGGTTGGCCCAAATAAGCTATGATTTGTAGCCTAAAAATATTTCTTCGAATATGAATCGGGCTGGCCAAATTAATAAACCAGTTTGCAGTTTGCAATATTTAAGGAAAGTCATAAGAAAACATTTTAAATTCATTGATATGTTGGGCTTAGTTGGGCCAAAGACAAAAACTTACCACCGACATGGACTCATATATAAGATCTCTCTGTATCTGATTATAATTTCCCTGGACTATTCTCCAAAATTATGAGTGTGACGTTGAGACGTAATCGTTAACATGTTCTTTACAAAATATTGTGACACAGAAAAATGAGTGCGAGAGACGGAATAAATCGAAAAAGTTCCACCATATCCACTTATCCATTTATATGTTAGCGTTTTCAGAGTAATAAATTTGTGTTTTTTCAAACAAGTAGGAGTAGATTAAAAAAATACACCAATTTCGTTTCTGTTAGATTTAATTTGCAATAAATGGATGAAAATAAGCAAATCCCAACGTCTCGGTTTAATACAAAATTTCTAGGAACAAAATCGTTTGACCGAAACAATTAGTTTCAACATAAATGAGATAGTTTCAGAGTTTGTACGACGAAATATTGCATAAATTAGACATGGTGCTCTCGAATATACTTTCTATTTAAGGAATATTAAGGGATGCGAGGGAGAAAGAATTATCATAATCATTATAATTGTCAATATATTCATTACTAACAAAGCTTCTACCAAAATTGCCGTCTTAGCTCAGTGGTAGAGCGCGTGGCTTTTAACCACGTGGCCGTGGGTTCGATCCCCACAGACGGCGTGTATCTTTATTTTCACAGTATTTTATATCGACAGTTAAAAGAAAACGACACGCAGTTAATGATATTGGAGGCTTGCACAGCGTGTCGTTTCTAAGGTCCACAACATTCTCTTTTCAGCTCTTAGCGCCAATGAAAAGGTGCTCTGCACAAGTATGTAGGTTTTTAAACAAACTTTAAACCGATATGAATATAATAATAATAATTGAGATTAAAAACGAAATCATATTATCCTTCTTAAACCGAAATAGAGCTAAATATGGCTTTCACTAATTTAGAACAATAATGAACATTATTTCAACACTTACAAAAGTTTTTTTAGTTATTAGTAAACTCTAAGAAACTTATCCAAAATAAATAAATAAGCTTTTGACTCAAAAATACGTTATTTTCTTTTCAACAATAATTAAGAAAATTACATACACCTTTGCACGTTGCTCCCTTACGTGCTTCCAACAAAACAAAAATAATTTATAATTTCAAAGATATTTAAATTAAAATAAATAAAACAATAATCGTAAATCGTATCTCCGGCGGCAAGAATTTCATAAATCGTTTTAAGTATTTTTTCGTTCAAAAATTTAAACCATTCGTTTTGATTCTCGTTTATGCTAAACCTCTAATCTCTTTTTCACCACCACCACCGTTAAATCCTCGCCGGAAATAATGGGAGGAGATATTCGTAATTTCTCCTCCCACATTTTCTTCCTCCTCCTCATCTTCGCCGTCAAATGCAACTCCTCATTTACTCCGGCCGATAATTACCTCATCGATTGCGGTTCCTCCGGCGAAACAAAACTCCCCGACGGCCGTAATTTCAAATCCGATCAACAATCCGTCGCTTTTCTCCAAACAGACGAAGACATCAAAACCTCCGCCGACTCGATCCCCGTCTCCGACTCCTCCAGTTCCCTCCTTCCCTTATACCTATCCGCTCGAATATTCACCGGAAAATCAACTTACTCCTTCTACATTTCCCGACCTGGCCGTCACTGGATCCGCCTCCATTTCTACCCTCTCCTTCATCCTCTCTACAATCTCACCGATTCCGCCTTCTCCGTCACCACCGACACCACCGTCCTTTTACACGATTTCTCCGCCGGAGACACTTCTACACCCGTCTTCAAAGAATATCTAATCTACGCTTCCGAGAAACTCTCTCTCTATTTCAAACCTCATAAAGGCTCCACAGCTTTTATCAACGCCGTTGAAATCGTCTCCGTTCCCGACGAGCTTCTCCCTGATTCAGCTTCCTCTGTTCCCCTAGCTCCTGATTTCAAAGGCTTAGGGAGCTTCTCTCTTCAAATCTTACACCGGTTAAACATCGGCGGCGATTTGATTTCCCCTAAAATCGATCCTCTCTCTCGTACTTGGCTCTCTGATAAACCTTACAATTCGTTTCCTGAAGGTTCGCGAAATGTCACCGTTGATCCTAGTACGATTACTTATCCAGAAGGCGGAGCCACCAGGATCATCGCTCCTAATCCGGTTTACGCCACGGCGGTGGAAATGGCGGATGCACAGACCATGGAACCTAATTTCAATCTCTCATGGAGAATGAACGTTGACTTTGGTCATGATTACTTCATTAGGTTACATTTTTGTGACATTGTAAGCAAATCGCTGAACGATCTTATCTTCAATGTTTTCATCAACAAGCTCTCTGCAATCTCTGCTCTCGACCTCTCCTCGAAAACCAGCGGTTTAGGCACGGCGTATTACGCAGATTTCGTGCTCAATGCGTCTGCTATCACCAATGGCTCGATCCTGGTTCAGGTCGGTCCGACTCCGAATCTTCAGTCGGGCAAAGCAAATGCGATTCTTAACGGTTTAGAGATCATGAAGCTGCACAATGCAGCTGGGAGTTTAGATGGTCTTTTTGGAGTTGATGGGAAATACAAAGGGCCTAGAGGTGGGATGTCTTCTAAGAAGCTTGCGATTGCGGGTATTGGATTCGTGATGGGTCTAACCGCTTTCTTCGGGGTTGTTGTGTTGCTTGTTAGATGGCAGCGACGTCCTAAAGACTGGCAGAAACAGAATAGTTTCTCGTCGTGGTTACTTCCTTTGCACGCAAGTCACTCTAGTTACATCTCGAGCAAAGGCGGGTCGACATCTAGGCGTATGAGTATTTTCGGGTCGAAGAAGAGCAAAAGCAATGGCTTCTCTAGCTTCTTCTCGAACCAGGGATTAGGACGGTACTTCCCTTTTACCGAATTGCAGATCGCGACGCAGAATTTCGATGAGAAATCAGTGATTGGAGTTGGAGGATTCGGAAAAGTGTATATAGGAGAAATCGACGGTGGGACACAAGTGGCCATCAAAAGAGGGAGTCAGGGTTCAGAGCAAGGAATCAACGAGTTTCAGACAGAGATTCAGATGCTGTCCAAGCTCAGACACAGACATCTGGTGTCTCTGATCGGATTCTGCGATGAAAACAAAGAGATGATTCTCGTCTACGAGTACATGTCAAACGGTCCTCTACGTGACCATCTGTACGGTTCCAAAGACAATGACCCTAACCCTATACCTACCTTGTCCTGGAAGCAACGTCTAGAGATCTGCATCGGATCAGCGCGTGGGCTTCACTATCTCCACACGGGTGCGGCGCAAGGGATCATCCACCGTGACGTCAAGACCACCAACATTCTCTTGGACGAGAACCTAGTCGCTAAAGTTTCCGATTTTGGACTTTCCAAAGATGCCCCTATGGAACAAGGGCATGTAAGTACCGCGGTTAAGGGTAGTTTCGGGTATTTAGACCCAGAGTATTTCAGAAGACAGCAACTGACTGATAAATCCGATGTTTACTCGTTCGGTGTGGTGTTATTCGAGGTTCTATGCGCGAGGCCAGTGATAAACCCACAGTTACCTAGAGAACAAGTTAACTTAGCAGAGTATGCGATGACATTGCATAGAAAAGGTATGTTGGAGAAAATCATCGATCCGAAAATCGTGGGAACGATTAGTAAAGGGTCATTGAGGAAATTCGTGGAGGCTGCAGAGAAATGTTTGGCCGAGTATGGTGTTGATCGGCCGGGAATGGGAGATGTGTTGTGGAATCTTGAGTATGCTTTGCAGCTTCAAGAAGCGTCGGCTCAAGTTGATTTATCGGATGATAAGACTACAATGAATATTGAAATGGACTTTATTCCCGGCGAGGTTATGCAAACTCCGTCACATTCAGTGCCGTGACGGCGGCGGTTTCAAATGTGAAACTTTGTTTTTGTTTTTTTTTTTTTTCTTTTTCTAATCTCATGTTTAGTTAGGCTTTCAGAAATATGTAGGATTCAAGAAAGCCGTTTGCTTTGTGTTTTTTCCCCCCCTTAATTGCAGTTTCAGTTTATATCTTTCCTTTCATTTGAAGGAAATGAGATTTTTTATATATTTGTGATCTTCTTTAAAAAGACACTGGGTTGTCTTTGTAGATTATGTTGTGTATACTTTGATTATAATTTACTTAAATCTTTGTTTGATCATTGATGATAATGAATTTCTCTTTTTTCCCACTAAAAATACATTGGGACTGATACTTCCGTACTAAAGTATTAGCAATATAAGCAAGAATGTATAAAAGAGACGAACAATCTCATGTATCTGATCTAATTGGTATTTGAAGAATGGACTATGGAGTGACCGATGTTTCAATGATTTTGCAAGTTTTTACCAATTAGTACATTTTAAAAGTATATATTATACAATTAATTCATTACGTGATTCCGTAAGTTGTGTAAAATAAATTCTCAATGAGTGACATTTCTACATTTTACGTGGAAAATTACTTGTTTTGTGGGGGTATACACCAATGGCATGATCAAAATAAAGTTTTCTACCTAAATCAGAATGACAGTTGGATATAGCCATATAGGCTATAATGTAACGGTTGGGTCGCTGCCACAAATTTGTATACTAGACGTAAATTTTCTTTGAATGGACGAGAAATGTTGGAAGGTGAAGACTTGGACTGCGACGGAGATAGTCTCAGACACTTGGATCTAAGAAACGAGCTCCGATTGCCAATGGTTTTCATCAGAGAATCAACAGATTCCGCTAAAGACGATCTCGCTATCTTCCCGCCGATCAACCACGAGAATCTTTACATCGACAGATTCAATTCCCCGTCGGAATCCTCCTCTCCTTCATCTTCGTCGAGCCTCTCGGATTCTTCTTCGTCGTCATTGTCTCCCTCCGATTCAGATGAACAATTTGAATTTGACCGGAGATCGCATTCTCAGCCGTCAGAAACTGTTGCGAAATCTCGTTGGAAATCTATACTTGAGATTCATATCGTCCAAGGTTGGTGGAAGTTTCTTCTCGCGCGACTACTATCAAATTTCCAGAAATTGGTTACCTCTTGCACCAGAAATAGTCTCTGTTCATTCTCAAGTACTCTCCGGTCATTTTATCCGGCCGTATTCATCGTGATTTGGTGGTGGATGCGTAATCGAACTCGCCGGCGAAAAGGAGAACTCGCAGCTCATCTTAGAGATACAGTCAAGGAGAAAGACGAGGTTGGTTATCTCTTTTCTCTTCTGTCCTACAAAGTGTTCGACGAAATGTCAACGAGACCACTAATAGTTACACTTCTTGCTTCTAACAGAAGCTCTGATTTTGTGTGTGTTTCTGCAGAGAATAGCTCAACTCTTGCATCAGATTGCTCAGATGAACGACTTTATTGTAAAGATAACACACCCGAAGTGATCATTATATTACTTTTCTCTTATTTGTATACTTTCATTTTCTGAGTTGCTCAAAACTGGAGAAATTCCAGAATTTTTAAGAATCAACTAGACGAAGACAACAACAAAATAATCTCATAAAAACGAAAAATTCACCTGACCTTTTTTTTGTTTTGTCTGATTCATTGTTGATGCATTAGATGTTCTAAACATGGCTAGAAGTAAATCACCGTCTCAAATTCTTCTTCGTCTTGCTCTTGCGCTTCGGTTTTGTTTTCAGTTTTGGCTTTGTTTTGTTCATTTTAGCATGAATCTTCAAGTTAAGTGCACGGCGATCCACCATTACAGCTTCTTCTTTCTTCTTCATTGGTTTGAAAACCTCTGTGACGGAAGGATCAAGCACATCAATAGAGCAACTAAGCGTAACATCAAGTGACATAGCCTCTTCCCAAAGCTCTCGCCCTTTCTCAAAGTTTCCTCCTCTACATAGTTTTGGTATGAGCAGATCATAAACCGGACCATACCCACCCACAGAGCTTCTCTTCATCTTCTCAAACAATTGAAGCGCAAAATTCACCCGCTCGACCCCACAAAGAACACCAATCAGATCATAATAGAATCTGCGTTCGGGTCTCAATCCTCTCTCGATCATCTCATCCACCGTTTGGTTGCCTTTACCGAACCTTCCTGTCAAATACAAAACCTTCACAACAAAGTAATAGCTCGCTGTATCTGGATCACATCCTGATCTCTTCATCTGTTTAAGAATCTGGCAAGACTCTTTCACCCTCCTTGTCCTTACTAAACAAGAGAGCAATATGTTGTAACTAATAGACGTAGGTTGGATCTTGTAAGACCTCATTTCCAACATAATGTTCAGAGCTTCAGGAACAAGCCCAGACGGGTTTCGATTAACGTTTCTCTCGCAGAGGCAAGTAAGCAACGTGTTGAAACAGAACAAATCCGGTGTAATCCCGGCTGATTTCATATCTTGTATAACTCTTCTTGCTTCCTTCACGTTTCTTTGTACCGACCACCCGAATAAAATACTTCTATACACAGACAACAATTCATTCCCGCAGATTACATCCTTGTGATGATGCATAACTCCTAATGCTCTCTTCACATGTCCTTTAGAACAGAGCGCGCTTATAATAGCCGTCACAGTGAAACTATCTTGTGGACAGGAAAACTTGTCCAAGATCTTGAAGATACCTATTGCATCTTCTTCCTTACCAATCTTAACCAGAGTTTCAGCGACAAGACTAAACGTTTGCTTCTCCATCGCCCGTTTCTCCTTCCTGAGATCTGATAAAAGTATCTGAATAGCTGTATGATCTTTCTTCTCAGCCAAAACTCTTATGACATTGTTGTATTCCTTGTCATGTAAACTAGGTCCTAGGCTTTTACACGACCAGGAGAAAAACCTCAACAGCCTTCTCGCTGAAGTCTCGTTCTTACATGACTCAATCACTTGACTTACAAGGTTGGATGATGGAGAAACTGAAACCCGGTTCAAGTTTTCTTCAAGGTCATCTAGACCACCAACTGGGGAAGAAACAATCCGAATAACTTCCTGCAACTTCGTTGATACATGGTTTGATCGATCTACCAAATGATGAGAGCAAAAATAACGTCTAGTAATCGTTAGAAACGTGAACCCGTTTGAACTGACTGTGGACCTCATCTTCTCTGAGGAATTTCATCAAACACTTGGTATGCATATGGTCTTGAAAGTCAGGAGATACAGAACCATGCGAGATTCTCTCTTGAGTTACTTGTTTCTCAGAGTATCTAAAGCTTCGGTGTAAATTCTTTAATGAACACGAAATTCAGATTCTCCTGAAAAACCTGATTTTGCAGAAATCTACAGACTGCATACAATAAAATACATTTTGGTCTTTCATTTCCAAACGTAAAAAATATAGAACCGGAATCAAACCGGATAAAACCGAGAATCAGGAGACGATGGTTCTAAGTCAATATGATGATTCTTTTTTTTTTTGTTTAAGTGTATAATTCCCGACAAAGTAGTGATGAAATTGCATAGTAGTACTAGTATATAACTGTGAAATAATTATCATCATAATAAAGTAATTGGTCAATGGGTCGATGGCAAAACGTAATAAAAATTGGACCGGGACGAGACGTGTCTTGCGGTGAATGTATGATTAATTGTATATTAGATAGTAATCCGCGATATGCATCGCGGGAAAATATTTGCTTCATATTTTGTTAGTTCATATAATTATAAATTATTATTAGTTTTTAGATTAGATTTATTTTATGTTTTTGACATCTTATTTATTATTATTATATGTAGTTTGTGTTGTGTTAATTAAAATTACTAATATATAATTACCTATGTGCAGTGTTATTGTTATGTTTATAAAAATATTTATTTGATCATTTAGATTATAACATAATTTAGTTGTAAAGTTAAGTGGTGTTATGTATATATTTTCACATCATTCAAAAATTTTATAACAGTTTGATTTAGTTCAATATTAATTATTATTAATGATTAGAAATTTGATCCGAGATTCGTTATCACCCATCTTTATCTGCTCTGACCCGTCTTGATTCATCCTGATCCATTGTAAATTATATTGTGCAGCGCGAATAAATGTATGTTTCATAATTTGTTAGTTTATATAGTCATAGATTATTATTAGTGTTTTATATTAGATTTATTTTATGTTTTTAACACTCATTAACTAATAGATATACTATATGATTTAGAAAGAGTCAACTGATAGAATTAATGAGTTAAATACAAATAATATCTAAAATATGTAGTGAATTAAAATTATCATATTTAAAATGTTAAACTATTATTGGTAAAGCAAAAAATATTATTTCAATGATATAATAATATATGAAACAATTCATGTCCGTTTAAAAAAAAATCAAATCATAACCTATGTGGAAAAAAATGTATATTATAAAAATTATATGATTGTTTAATTATTTATTAAACATATGATCAAATAAAAATAAAAAGAGGAAAAAATATTAACAAATAATTATTATGATTTAATTAGAGAGAAAATAGGAAGAGAGAGAATAATTAGTTAAACTAAATTTAAATTTAAATTTAATTTAATTATATAATATGATTAATAATGTAAGTCTAATGGCATTTGGTGTAATATAACATGTAAAAGAAGGTTAGAGTGCTTTTAACATTGCATTGCTTAAATAATAGTGTAGAGATTGTATGCATCATTGGTCCACTTGGACAAACGAGATTCGCTGCTACATAGAGCCAACAACACAAAGATCTTACCTAGTCGTCGTCTACTTACTTTCTATAAAAGTTTTAGCCCACTAATTAACTATTTGTAGGATTATGACAACTTAATTATTTGTTTCCCAACCACTGATGATGATATTAACATTATCATATTTTTTTTGCCACCACAAAACGCTATATATAAATTAGCTGATGCTAATAGTTTCATCTAATGAGAGAGCCAATATGAAATCATGAAATATACGTGAAAAAGAAAGAAAAATCTTCGTGCTCATATCTTTTTTGTGCAAGGACATTTTTACATACATTATCACAAAAGTATAATTAAGAAAATCTGAAAGTTCGTTAGAACATCTAATTTCGTAGAGACTAGTGCCATTTAGATGTATTTTCAACTATCTTCAGAAATGAATGCATCACAATGTCTAAATCATCTACATGTAGCATGATAAGATGAATTTGTGATGAGATGCTAACAGAACAAAAAATTATGATAATAGATTTTCTATTTGATTTAATTATTAAATTAAACAGAAGCCGAACTCCTAAAATTTGGTTTTTGATGGTTTGTTTTGTTTTGTCACATATAAAATATAAAAATTTGTAATTTTCCAAAAAAAATCTGTCGATCTTTTGATATATTTGTTGATTTTGATATCGAGAGATGCATCTTCTTCTTATCTGTATCCACAATAATATCAAAAGATATTTTTGCGAAGATGACGTGGCCTTTTCTCTATCTCTACCAAACTATCCACACCACTTTATTTCTTAAATTTTCTGCACTTTTTTTGTCCACGTCATCTCCTTGGCCTAAAATATCTCCCCAAGTCCCCACCATTAAGCTACACAACGCGCATTTTATCAGAAAGTCTCAATCTCCACCGTCCATTCTATCCTCTTTCAACGCCTCAGATTTCAATCTTCCCCTTTGCTTCTTTTTCGCGTCTCATAATTTGACCATTTATTTGACAAAAAATATGAGTCTCTCTCTCACTTCTCTTGTCGGAAAATCCCCTTCTTTCCTCATCTCACCGCCGGCTTTACGCCGGATCTCCGGTGACCTTAATTAAGCTGTTATTAATCGAAAGCTTGATTCAATACTTTACTTGAGAAAAAAAAATTCAACTTTTTTTTTGTCTTTTCATCAATTAGTTCTTAGATTTAGCTTCTTTTTTTTTTATGTTCCCATGGCTATACGATTAGGTTGGGGGATTAAGAGAGTAAATTTTGTTTGGTTGTGAAATTAAGTTACTTTTGTGTAGGGATATAAATTAGGCAACTTTGTAGGGACACTGTACCGAAAACCCTAGTTCTGATTTGGCCATGGAAGTATCATAGCACTTATTATTGTCGGGTTTATTTGTTCTACTTTTGTATAATTTGTTCTTTTTTGGTTAGGAAAGATTAGTTTTTGTGATTAGAGTTTTTTTTTTTGAGGGTTTATCTGTAAAATCTGATCATGGAGTTGAACGGCGAGTGTAAGGGAGGAGATGGGTTTATTGATAGAAGCAGAGTCAGAATTTTGCTTTGTGACAATGATTCCGAGAGCTTGGGAGAGGTTTTCACTCTCCTTTCACAGTGTTCTTATCAAGGTATGACTAAGAATTCATTTCTTCTCCTTTTCTTGTTGTCAAATATCATCTTTTTTACTTTGTTACTTGTTGTCAAGTTGAATATTATAGATTATGGAGCTCTACAGATTTGAGTTTTCTCCTTGGAGTGTATTCGTTATTTCTGTTAATAATAGTCAAGGATTGTTGTTTCTGTTCAAGTGTTTGTTAATGATATATTGGATGAATGGTTTTTTATTCTTTTTTGGAATGCAGTGACTTCTGTGAAATCAGCAAGGCAGGTGATTGATGCACTTAATGCAGAGGGACCTGATATTGATATAATACTGGCAGAAATTGATCTCCCAATGGCCAAGGGTATGAAGATGCTGAGGTACATCACACGAGACAAAGATCTTCGGAGAATCCCTGTTATAAGTAAGCTGTGATCTATGTTTTTACTTTTTTTCGTTTTATTATCCAGTTCTAAGAACTGTACTCTCTCTGTATACAAAGGTTTTTTTTTGTTTTTAACACCGCATGATCATTTGCTTTATGCTAACCAATCTTATTATATTCGCAATTTAAGTGATGTCAAGGCAAGACGAGGTCCCTGTCGTGGTAAAGTGCTTGAAGCTAGGTGCAGCGGACTATCTTGTGAAGCCTCTTCGGACCAACGAGCTTCTGAACTTGTGGACACACATGTGGAGAAGAAGACGCATGGTTTGTTTTGTTTTTCCGAAACTCCTCTCTGTGCGGCTTACTGTTTTAGGAGCATTTCTTGATAGCAATATCTGTCATATTTCTTTCAAGATTGTTTTCTAATTCTTCTGCTCTGTTAATATACGTCAAGTTAAATGATGGTAGTTTATTGTAAGTCTAGGTGATTATTGATTGTCACTCATTTTCGTTTGAGGAATATTCCCTGCTCTGCGAATGAACATGGTCATCTATATACTCATTTTCTGCCATCGATTTAACAGTCTGTAGTCTTCTGGAAATAAAAGATTTTGATGCATGAAGTTTATGCGATTGATGGTTTGTGTTTTTTTTTGGCAGCTAGGACTTACTGAGAAGAATATGCTGAGCTATGATTTTGATCTTGTTGGATCTGACCCAAGTGATCCAAACACAAATAGTACCAACCTGTTTTCTGACGACACAGATGAAAGAAGTCTTAGGTCCACCAACCCACAGAGAGGAACCTTAAGCCACCAGGAAAATGAGGTGAGAAAGTATTTGAAAGTTTGAGTCCTTTGACAAATGGAGAACTGATCTTTTAGTTTGCGCTCATGCTTTTGCTGGTAGTGGTCTGTTCCTACTGCTCCTGTTCATGCTGGTGATGGTAGTCTTGCTGCTGATGGCACAGCCACTTCTTCTCCTGCTGTTGCTGCTATAGAGTCTCCATTGGATCATCTTTCTAGGTCTCACCATGAGCCAGTGAAAAGAAATAGTAATCCAGGTGATCATTTCTCTTTGATATAGCACCTTTAATAGCTAGTCTTTAAAAAGATTTAGCTTTGTCTCTGTGAATTCTAATTTAGCTAGGGGTTTTTGCAGCGCATTCTTCAGCACCAAAGAAAAGTAGATTGAAGATTGGAGAGTCCTCCGCTTTCTTCACATATGTCAAGTCTACTGTCCTTAGAACCAACTGTCCGGATCCTCCCCACGTCAATGGAAATGGCTCACTTCATCTTCCTCGGAGTATGGCAGAGAAGCTTCAAGCGGTGGCTAGTGAAGGGATCACCAACACCAAAAAAGCACGCGGAAGTAGAGAGACCGAGAAAAAATATTCCCAAGGAGAGAACTTACAGAATGGACACAGCTATCCGAGTTCCCTTGAGCGGTCACTCACACTTCCCTCATCAATGGAATTTCATGGTAGGAACTACCAAGAAGGAAATATGAATACTCCCCAGGTTGCTATGAACAGAAGTAAGGATTCATCTCAAGTTGATGTCTCGGGTTTCTCTGCACAAAACGCCTATCCTTACTATATGCATGGGGTCATGAACCAAGTTATGATGCAGTCAGCAGCCATGATGCCTCAATATGGTCATCAACATCCTCATTGCCCACCTAATCATCAAAATGGAATGACAGGATATCCTTATTACCACCACCCAATGAGCACATCATTGCAGCACAATCAGATGCCTTTACAGAATGGTCAGATGTCTATGGTTCATCATTCTTGGTCACCTGTAGATTCTTGGTCACCTGTAGGAACGCCGTCTTCTAACGAGGTGACGGTGAAGAAACTTGATAGAAGAGAGGAAGCTCTTCTCAAATTTAGACGTAAAAGGAACCAAAGGTGTTTTGATAAGAAGATTAGGTATGTGAATAGGAAACGGCTTGCTGAGAGGAGACCGCGTGTTAAGGGTCAGTTTGTTAGGAAGATGAATGGCGTGAATGTTGATTTAAATGGGCAACCTGACTCTGCTGACTATGATGACGAGGAAGAGGAGGAAGAAGAAGAAGAAGAGGAGAACCGGGACTCATCTCCTCAGGATGATGCTCTGGGAAATTAAGAAACATCAAGAACTGCAAAACCATGTTCAGATTATATCAGTTTGCTCGCTTCTTATCAAACAGCATCAAGATGATAATCGACTGACACGGAACAGGTGATGCTGCTACAGCCAAAAATATCAGATATCAAGTCCTCTCAGAGGTAATGATGGCTCTTACAGCTCAACTTTGGTAGAGCATTGAAAATCACTCTGTAGGTGTGACTTAGTTCGTTGATAAACAGAAAATGTGTTTGATCATGTTTACAGAAAATGTGTTTGATCATGTTTACTCACATTCCCTCAGTAAAGATGTATAAACCTTTGTTCTCCTTCCAGCACCATTTCCTTGAAACTTGTTTTTTTTCCCTTTTCTCTCACGTGTTTTAACGTATATAAATTACTCCATGGAAAGATAAAAGAGA
Organism: Barbarea vulgaris; assembly: GCA_963667165.1. NCBI lineage: Eukaryota > Viridiplantae > Streptophyta > Magnoliopsida > Brassicales > Brassicaceae > Barbarea > Barbarea vulgaris. The sequence goes on along the minus strand of OY763894.1, from coordinate 2,723,273 downwards.
GACTTGTGTTTCATAACTTGAAGCTTTTCTCTTTACACGGATGGATACAGGTCAAAGGGAATCTGTTACAGACAATAAACCATGTTCATATGAAATACAGAACCAATATATCTGGATTGCATGTAGTTTGAAACTAAGAACAGAATCTGCTAAATTTCTACTGTCAGAAAATATAAATTGAACTGAATAAATAAATTGGTCTCTACAATCCATTGAACTCTAATTTCTTTTACTCTCTGTGGTGCTATTGGTGTTTACTAATGTATAACAAGCTTTCTAGCAACGAGACGGATTCCAGCTCTCTGCTGATAATCATATGGGTCCATAGACAAGAAAGCGTCAAGAACAGTTCCTGGATTTACTAAAGACTCAAGCTCCTCAGCCCTCGGGTTGCTCGAAATGAGTTTCTGAGTAGTAGCAGCTCCAGAGAACTCTCTCTGGTGTATTTCAGCTGCATACTGGTCTACATCTCCATTTAATTCTATCGGTATACTGCACAAACAAAAGAAACAATCAGGGAAAGCTAAGCAAACATGGTTTCTAATGGAACCAGCAAAAGAAGATATAGGTAAACTTACTGTATCCTTGCGGTAGGACAGTTCAGAAATCCCTTCGCTGGAATCACCGCAGGATTCCAGTCAGAACCGCTGCCTGAATCAACAGATATCGTCTGTACAGCACTGTCACATTCTTGAAGTACGTTGCAGAGACTTGGATACAGATCAACGACAAAGTTCAACTTCCGTCTCCCAAACTTATCCATATATTTCCCATTGATTCCAAACCGTACTTTCAGACAAGGACAATGGAGCCGAAGGGGTCTATCCCCAAGGAAGAGTTGTAGCTTCATTATTTGACTCCCATCATATAACGGGACATGAATTGCTCTGATACTTGAAATAGAGATTTTATCTATCTCTACGAATCCATCCTGGTCACCAGTCTCTTCAGAGGCAACAGGCTCAGATGGTTGGATCTGTTCTTCTTCCATGGGAATATCTGGTTGAACAACCTCACGGGCTATTTCGTTCCTCAAAGTGCTCAAATCAAATGGATCCTTTTGAGCTTCTGCGGGTGAAACAAAGGAAAGAATAGGTATAGTTGTACTGTTCTCCCCTGCCTGCTGATCAATTGGAGATTGCAGAGGAGATGTTTTGATACTCCTACGCCTTCTTGAACTTGTTTCTGGAGTAGTAGTAACTGAGTTCTCTATAAGTTCATCTGGAAGACTTGACTCCTGTTGAAACATAGCATGTTTCTAAATTAGCTCCTCATAGTAACATCAATAAAATCTATTCTAAAAGTTTTGCAACAGAGCGATTGGGACACAACAAGATAAGTCTCTCTCAAAGAGATAAAGAAAGCATACCAAGAACAAAACAGTGGCACAATACTTGAGAACCTCGAAATTCATCCTGACATCGTCCAGACTCCTAAAGAGATTAAAAAAAAAAAACTTACAAAGCATTAGAACTCAACCGGACTATGAAAACACAGAAATGCAAAAAACTCGCAAATTTAAAATACCTATGTGTCTGGTTACCAAGTCCAAAGTATGAAGCCAATGTCGCCATCTGTCCGTGAAGCAAATACAAAATACTCAGATCAATCATGTCAGAAACCATTTCAAAACCAAAAGATGTCAGAAGCAGAGAGTATCATTGTTACCTTCATATCACCAGCTCTCCTGCCAAACCTTTGAGTAAGCAAAGCCAAGGAGTCAATGGTGCCCTTCGGCTCAGGTGGATCTCGTCCAATCACAGCAAATGCTTCTCTTATCCTTGGACAATCGAACTTCAATATGTTGTGACCTGCCCATATCCTTCCTACAGTATAAATCCAAAAACCACAATATCAACACAACTGAACAAAAAAAAGCTCTAAAGTTAACAATTTTGACCTCGAATTTTTGACATTTTCATCTCCGTTTGGACCCAGAGAAGTCAAAATTCTCAAAAAAAAAAAAAAAAAACAGAACTTTCATCTCTAGCTAAATTCAGCTGTGTCATACACCAAACAAAAGTCAACGAAATTTTGAAAAAGGTTAGAGGAGGAGGAGGAAGAAGAAGAAGAAAGTTCCAAACCATGGAGAATGTCATAGACGGTGTCAGCGACATCTGAAAACGTAGGAGCCGACTCAACGTCTTCTCGTTTGATGCCGTTGCACTTCACAGAGCGAGGCGTGATGAGGTTGAGGTTAGTGGGTCGAACCAGAACAGAGTAGTTTCGAAGCTCCACTAACTTCCTCGGGCAAACCAAGATCGAACCGAACTCCAAAATCGCATAACCTTGGCCAGCTCGGAATGGAATTGTTGTCTCGACGTCGAAGAAGGCAATCTCAGACCGATCCTCAGCTGGAGTTAGACCAACCATTGTTGAAAGGGTCGTCGGATTGAATTGAGCAGAAAATGTGAAAACAAGTATCAAAATTTTTGGTTTTGGGTTATCGAAATTGAGCGGAGTTATTCTATTTATATCAAAGGTTTGGGGTTACTTGGTAAGGTGGGTTTTCTTTAACCAATGCTCTAGGTTAAAGAAAACAAGAATATATATATATATTTTGAAACTAGTCCATTGTATCATCGAATTTTAAGATATGGAAAATATATTACTGGGTCAAACAATCATATTTTAGAGAGATTTATAAGAAGCTGATAATGGAAAACAAAAAAAACATAACTAACATACACGCTAGGACATCGTTTGTACATCCCCCCCCCCCCTAGACCCTGACTCGTTGACCGTACATCAAATAGGTATCATGAGTCTTTCTATAATTTTTTTTTTTTTTTTGACGAGGAGTCTTTATAATTTAAACATGATGAAAACTCTATTTAAAATACATCATTTTTCTTTAATTCTGTTTAATTTTGGTTCGTTTCAAACCATCAAGACATTAACGAAATAAAAACTCTCCGAATATATCCATAACCATGATCGATTCTGATGCTCTTTTACTCTTATCGTTCAGGTATTAATTAATTAATCTTTTGTAATCGTGCAAGGAATGACTGTAAGAATGATCTAATAAACCAACATTAACCGGAATAAACCAATGAGAGTATTCTAATTCTACTATTACCAAGTAGTGAAAGATAGTAGTATCTCAGTTTGACCATCAGACTCGGTACCATTTCCTCTCCAGATGTTGAAGCTTCTGCTTCTCCAACATAGAACATCAGCTTACACCTCCAAGTTCCAATTTTTCACCTTTAGATTGTTTTCTCAATCTCAATCTCCGTCAAATTCTACATCTTCATTACCCTCTTTGTCTTCTTCTTCTTCTTCTTCTTCTTCTTCGAGTTTAGCCGAAGCAATACTGAAATGCAGATCCGCGGAAGAAGCGCTCAAGCTGTTCGAAACATCTTCCAGACTCAAGATCTCGAAGACAAAGGATCTCCAATCTTTCTCAGCAGTAATTCACGTTTTAACCGGATTCCACAAGTATACGCTCGCCAGGTGTTTGATAAAAAGCCTCATTAAACGTCACAGTGAGCCTACTAACATTTCTTTTAAACTATTCAATGCTCTCGAAGATATTCAAACTCCGAAATTCAGTCTCGGAGTGTTTAGTCTATTGATTATGGAGTTTCTGGAGATGGGTTTGTTTGAAGAAGCTCTTTGGGTGAGTCGAGAGATGAGATGTTCACCGGATTCGAAAGCTTGTCTTTCAGTTTTGAATGGATTGGTTAGAAGGAGAAGGTTTGATTCAGTCTGGGTAGATTACCAACTTATGATCTCTCGTGGGTTGGTCCCTGATGTCCACATTTACTCTGTTTTGTTTCAATGCTGTTTCAAACAAGGCTGCTCCTCCAAGAAAGATAAACTTTTTGATGAAATGACATCTATAGGGATCAAGCCGAATGTTTATATCTTTACCATTTATATCCGTGACCTGTGTAGGGAAAGTAAGATGGAGCAAGTGGACAAAATGTTCCAGTTGATGAAGAAACATGGTGTTGTTCCAAACTTGTATACTTACAGTGCAATAATTGATGGTTACTGCAAGACTGGTAACGTGAGACAAGCTTACACATTGTATAAGGAGATTCTGGTAGCTGAATTGCTGCCAAATGTTGTTATTTTCGGCACATTGGTTGATGGTTTTTGCAAAGCTCGTGAATTGGTTGCTGCGAGGAGCCTTTTCGCGCATATGGTGAAGTTTGGTGTTGATCCTAATTTATATGTTTATAACTGTTTGATTCATGGACAGTGCAGAGCAGGGAACATGTTGGAAGCAATGGGATTTTGTTCCGAGATGGAAAGTTTGAATCTTTCGCCTGATGTATTCACGTATACTATACTTATCAACGGGTTATGTACTCAAGATAGGCTAGCAGAAGCTTCTCGATTATTTCAGAGGATGAAGAATGAAAGAATATTTCCGAGCTCTGCAACTTACAATTCACTGATTCATGGGTATTGTAAAGAGTACAATATGGAGAAAGCTCTGGTTTTGTGCTCAGAGATGACATCAAGTGGTGTAGAACCCAACATCATAACCTTTTCTACTTTGATCGACGGTTACTGCAAAGTGAGAAACATAAAAGCTGCAATGGGCTTGTACTCTGAGATGACCATCAAAGGTATAGTTCCTGATGTTGTGACCTACACAACTTTGATCGATGCACATTTCAAGGAGGCCAACATGAAAGAAGCACTCAGGATGTATAGTGACATGCTACAGGCTGGAATCCACCCTAATGATCACACGTTCGCTTGCCTAGTAGATGGATTCTGGAAAGAAGGGCGAATCTCTGAGGCCATCGATTTTTATCTGGAAAACAAAACAGCTGCGACCGATAAATCCATTGCTCAGAGGAGCTCTTGGAATCATGTGGGGTTTACATGCTTGATTCAAGGGTTATGTCAGAACGGCTACATTCTTAGAGCTAGCAGATTCTTCTCAGACATGAGATCTAGTGGGATAACCCCGGATATATGGAGTTATGTTTCGATGTTAAAGGGACATCTTCATGAAAGGCGTATTACTGATACAATGATGTTGCACTCTGATATGATCAAAACTGGGATATTGCCAAACCTTGTGGTGAATCAGATGCTAGCTAGGATTTACCAAGAGAAGGGATATCTAAGATCAGCTTGTTTCTTGACCACTTCAAATCGTTCGGGAACGATAAGCTAATTGGCAGCAATACATGGGTCTCTCTTCTTTTCTTTTCTTTTCTCTATCTGCAAGTAAACCTCTGTAATCTTAACGATTTTTTGGTTCAGTCTCAGGCTCTTAGTTGTATATAAGGATACAGCTTTATTTATCAAAGTCAAAAACACATATGTAACAGCATTCCTTATTACAATATTTCATAGCAAAATATATGGAATTTGCATATCCCCAAACCCAATCTACAAGACAATGGTACAGAAGAGTAGAGAGGAGCCTACTTTGCAAATACTGAGTTTGATTCTTATGGATTTTATGACGAATGGAGACAAGGACAACAACATCTGGATGATCGTCTTCGACTATTTAACTGTTCCTGAAATAAAAGTTATTGCAACTCAGATCAAAAGGACAATAGATTTTAGAAAATGAAACAGGATTTGCTCTCCAGAGAATATAGAAGAAAAGGTTCTAATTTGCGAATTTTCATTTTCAAGATTCAAGTTTGTGTACTGCAAGCAGAGGATTAAGATACTAACATGGGTATTCAGATACAGCGAAATCATCAACCTAAGTTTAACAGAGTCTTTACATTACACAGCCACAGCTTCTGGCTTCTTGCTGGTCTTGATTCCTTTTATAGCTGTTGATTTTTCAAACAAATAAACAGAACAAATGTTAGAATATTTTCTTACTGGCTAAACTCAGAAAGTATATCATTGGTTTCATCTCTATACCTTCTGCATAGTCTTTAGCTCCAAATACAGCTGATCCAGCCACTAGAGCATTTGCTCCAGCCTCAATAACCTATTACAACTCACAAAAATATTCACAATCCTGAGATCTCTAGGGCACATAAACATCTACAGTAAATGTGAGTTAAAGATGAGACTTTGTAGAGTTTTTAAGGTTCACCTTGTATGCATTCTTTGGAGTGACACCACCATCAACTTCAATCCATGGGTTTACTCCCTAAACATACAAGAAAAATGTTTTGAGAAGAGAAGAGGCTTTCACTCGGAGAGAAGTTACTGGATTGATACCTTCTCTGCGCACAGTTTTCTCAAATCCGAGATTTTCTTTACTTGGCTTTCGATAAAGCTCTGTCCACCAAAACCGGGGTTGACAGACATTATCAAGACCAGATCCACCACTGATTCCAGAAACAAATGATACTCCAATAAGAATAATCTTAATCATCTCTGGCCAAAGCAAGTACAATGCTAGGACAGAAAAACTCACCATCCAAGACATATTCTATGGCACTCAACGGGGTTCCAGGGTTTAGGACAACTCCAGCTTTAGCCCCTAAGCTTTTGATCTAAACACCATTGTAGCAACATAAGGAACTGATTAATTGTAAGAACACTTCATCAGAAGGAAATTTTAAAAAAGTGGAAGCATGAAAGTATCAGTACTTGATTGACGGTGCGATGCAAATGGATGGTAGATTGCTGTTCACAATGTACACTGACTATATCTGCACCTGCTTTGATGAAATCCGGTACTCTCTGCTCGGGTTCCACTATCATCTGGTTTTAGAAGACCTTTGATCAGAAATGTGACTTGAAACATCAAGATACCATAAATAGATAGACAAGAAAAGGAGCAAGCTTTACAAGATGAACATCCAACGGAAGATCTGTCACAGGGCGCAAAGCATCAACCACAAGAGGTCCAATTGTAATGTTGGGAACAAAACGACCATCCATCACATCAACATGAATCCAATCACAACCTGCCAACTCCACTGCTTTCACCTGGAAGAAGCCGGGAAAAAAAGAATGAAATGGAGATACAAGAAAAGGTAACTGAAACAAGAAACCTTAGAAGTAACATTCAGAAAGAGAGTAATAGAAACCTGCTCGCCTAATTTGGCGAAATTAGCCGAGAGGATTGAGGGAGAAACAATGATATCACTTTTGGAAAACTTATCAACCCGAGCTGAGGCCTTGACAATACCATGAGTTTTCCTTCTGCAAAAGTTTTAAAAACCAAAAGTGTGACTTGAGGATAAATCACAAGACGCGCAATCACATGTATAACACTGCAGTAGCTGATAATAATATTCACTGAAGCATATCCACAAACACATGAAAGACATTCATTTGAATAAGGGAACCAAATCTTCTAATGATACAAAATCAAGTAATCTTCAATTACGACATAAATGCAGCAAATTTGAACCAAACCTCTATATCTAAGCAATCGAAGTAACTAGAAGAAAACTGAATTTAGTGTCAGACAGATCAAAATCAAGATTTCTGAAGGGAACTCTACAATACAGTCTCGTATTCCTATTCCAATTCCAATCATCAAAAGAAAAGAAAAGAAAAGAGTAATAGAGTTGAGAGAGCAGATAAGATGATGAATTACCTCGAGAAAGAAAACGAAGTGGGTTGGTAAAGAAGCGACCTTTGAGGCCTAAGACCGAACCCATTGACCTGAGCTGATGAACAACACAAAGAAGCGGCTGAGCTCGACGACATGTTCGAATCAGAGATTCAAAGCTTATCTCACTACTAGAATCTCGAAAGAGTTGGTTGGTGAACAAAACCCCCCCAATCGTTCTATCTTTTCTTTTTCCTCTACCTCCTCTTCTTCCTTCGCCTCTTCTCAAAAATGAAGCTTTAATTTTCCGGGAAAAGAAAAAAGGGAGAAAAGATTGGAATATCTGAGAATCCGCCACGTCTGATTACGGTCTCGTGGGTAACGTCTTCCTTCTTCGGATGATCTAATGTAACTTATCTCAAATGGTTGGCTCTCTATTGCTTACTTGTATATTTGTGGGGGATATGCTAATTTTGCAAAATTATAAATCCAGATTTTTCAAAATTAATATCATTTTTACAATTTATTTTTGTTAAAATATAAAAATCTCCAAGAATATAAAAGATTTTTTTTCCTTCTTGATTTCCAAAAAGTATCAAAACAACATATAATTATAAATATGTATTTTGACTCAATTGTTTGATTTATAATAATTATGTCAAAATTTGATATCTATGTTTAACAAAACCCATTACCAATCCCTTTTAGTAGATTTTGGGGCCATATTTTTTAATCAGTAAGGCCCATTATCTTGTTTGCTATGTTTTTTCTTAATTTTTTTGATAAGCAGTTTGCTCATGTTTATAATTTTCCGTAGACACATATTTCATGAGACTAATGAAGCAAAGACAAATATTATAAAGATAAATGTCTCATTTATTCAATACTTATTCAAACTTCATTGCAATTTATGAACTAGAGAATAGATCAAAGCAGCTGATCCATACTTCTAGTAACATAAATCACTTCTTGCTCTGTCCACTACCATGCAAATTACTGAAGTAACCTTGAGGATTACTCTCAAAACCACCTCTTGAGATGTATGCACTCCCTTTGGATCCTGGTGCTACCATGTAACCACCTCCTCCTCCTACACCACCACTGCTTTTACCTCCTCCTCCACCGCTTCCGGTATCGCCACTGCTCTTACCTCCACCGCCGCTGCTGCCTTTTCCACTCATTTTTCAGATGTGATTTTGATTAAGAATTTGAAGATTTGAGAGTTGATAAAGGACTGATAATGAGAATAAGCTATTTATAGAGAGAGCCCGTTCAAACCATTGGTTAAAAAATGATGCTTCCCAAGAATTACTGTAATCTGTGCATTATTTAACTGATTCAAAATCATCTCGTAAAAGCAAGTATTAGTAGGACCATCTTACATTTACAAAGTGATTTACCATTTAATAACGGGTTGAATGAATTAACAAGCAACAAACAACGGCTCTCCGCATTCGTCACAATTACTATTGTAGGCTTTTAAGTAAAGCCCATTATTATTGGGCCTAACTATTGTGGTCATAAAATCAAATTTTCTCCAATAATTAACATTTAATGGATTCAACCGGAAGACTGGTCCATCGTTTTTGGCTTTTGCATCAGAAAGTGAGCTGAAACAAATTTGTTGCTTCTCATACACCAACCTTGCCAGAGGAATAGCGAGACCTATCTCTTGGAGCCCAAAATGCTCGCAACAAAAACTTTGTTTTTTTCATACATTAGCACTTTTTTAAATAAATTGGTTAGATGATGCATGTATTTGTAATTTTTTTTTTTTTTTTTAAAAAGAAGAGCATATAATTTGATTGGTATTCTATAAAACGATATTGCTATAAGATCATTAACCCCAACTTACATTCTTCTAATAGTTAAGTGGCTTGGGGTCTTTTTTTTGGCAAGTTGATGCCCCGTAAAGTTAAATGTATTATTATCTGACTTTAGATTAAAAGCGCTACCACATACATATATTGCAAAAACGTGCTCAAGGTAAAAAATACTATTATAATTTAGATCCCAATCTAAAAATGGAGATTTTACATATTTTTATCACACTTCATATCAGAATGTATCGGAAGCATCATGATTGGGTGTTGTAAAGTGGCGTTGTTTTCTTAATATATGAAAAAAAAAAAAAAAAAAAAAAAAAAAAAGTTGCGATCTTTTGTGCCTCTTTGTAAGATCATTGAGGCATTTTATTTATTTTTCTAAAATATTATTGAGGGATGAGTGGGGTCTAAAGACCATTTTACGAAAAGTGAGCAAGACTTCACATAATTATTTGTCAAACAAAACACTCTTACAATTTTATCTTCTTCTTTTTTTTCTTTGGAATTAGAAGTGCACTAAGGTATCAAATCATGTTTCTAAATATATGTAAAGTTTTTTTTCATGGAAATACATATAAATTATCATCTAAAAATGTAATTTTCTTAATTTCCATCTAGATTTTCAGAAACAGTGTGAAATAAGAAAAAGAAAAAGGAAATTGTAAATTGAAGAATTAAAATCAACAAAAGTGATTTCCAATTCGCAGTATAATAGTCCTCAAATAGTATGCACATACTTTCATATTATAATAAAGATTTACATGATTGTTAAGATTCGATCTTGTTTTCAGACAAGATTTGTCGGGTCACAAATCCAATTAGAGTTCTGTTTCACCTCTTGATCGTTAGCTTTCGTGTAATTTTTATTGACCACACACGGACAGGTCGGACACACTTTTCTTGCAACGTCTTTTTCGTTTGAGCTTTAAAAAAAAAAAAAAAAAGGTTTAATTATCGTTATTTTAGATATTTCATATTTATTAATACATAGATATGTCGAAAAGAGGGATGTTGTGGTCGGTCCAAATTCAACGAAAGGTACCAGTACCACTACATTCATGCCATGCCATGGAAAGTTGGATAGAATAAATGATTGAATGATAAAGAAGAGCATGAAAACCAAAAAGAGCATGTTGATGATTATAATGTGCACTGTTATACGATAAATAAAACAAGCTTTATTAATAAATATTATTAAACATTATGGCCCGCGCAAATCAATTACCAATTGATCCGCCAGGTTATATACATGCATGTGGTTCTCAATGTAAGAGAAACCCTTACTCAAAACCTATTTTTTACTAAGATAAACCCTTATTTAACGTCGTATTAACCATACACTTGGGATTAATAACCACGAATCTTTGGGCAGCAGATACTAAACAACCCAAATACTAATTAAACACATACACAACATCTCGTTCGAGCTAGTTAGTAGTAATAGACTAGCCTTGGATACATAACCATTGTTTTACGTCTTCAAATGATTTCAAACCTCTCTTGGGATATGAATGGTCATACGAAATGCTTTTCGAGAGAATCTGAGTCGATCTCGTACATGAAATCATTATGGTCAAGAAGATATTTGGACCATCCCTCCAAGTTTCCCACCATATTGTCTTGATCATCAACGCTAGTTGATGAGACTTCTTGGGAAACATCGGACATAAGAAGATCGTGACTATATTCAACATTCATATTGTTTTCCTCATTCTGGTTATCTCCCCTTAGCTTCTCGAGGAAATGTGAGAAATCGTAACTCTTGTCCATGCCGAGATCAGAAGTAGGATTGATCTCATGCTCTGGGTACAATGATTGGGAGAAGGGGTCGAATTCAGCCAGAGTATTTGTCACGGTTGCGTTAGAACTATCATCTTCATTGAGAATCTGCTCAGAGAAGCCATTGAAAAAGCTTGCATGTGATATTGTCGAAGCACTCAAGCTACCTTCCATGGAAGCCGACAATATTTCTTTGATGGAAGTGGCCTTAGCTGCAACTTTGTTCAGCAACCTTGATGTAGAACTATATTTTTTAAAACGTTTCTTGCAACTCAAGGGACCTCCCTGCACTTGTTTCCCATCATTGTTGCTAATCTCGAACACCTCGGAAGTCGTGTTGAAACCAGAGAAGGGAGACAGAGAAGGCATTGAGCTCGACCTGGAGTATGGCTTGTCGGAACTAGGGGCATTTAGGGGATTCAGATTCTCAGCAGCTGTAGGGTTGGAATTAGAAGCTAGTGGCTTGTGAGTCGTGGGATCAATACCCTGTTCGATCAAACGTTTTTTGAGATGCGTGTTCCAGTAATTCTTGATCTCGTTGTCTGTTCTTCGAGGTAAATGTCTCGCTATGACCGACCACCTAAAGGCAAGAAGAGAGCGAGAGATAGACCGAAGACCTTGTTAAAATGATGATCATATTTTCAAACTTGTAGAAATTAAACATTTCCGTGCATTTCATCATACATTTGAGGGTCCACACACACGCATATAAATATAAATATATAAACGTACTTGTTGCCACGAGAAGCATGAAGCATGATGATAATCTGCTCCTCCTCTGAACTAAACTCGCCTCTTTTGATCTCAGGTTTTAGGTAATTAGTCCATCTCAGTCTACAACTCTTTCCACACCGTTTCAACCCTAATCAGACAACAAATTCATCATAAACTAAATTTATATGACAAATACTATATATAGTATAATTTGTATATATATATATATATATATATGTGTGTGTGTGTATATATAAACCAGCTTTTTGGGGAATGTCACGCCAGCCTCCTTCGCCATGGTCGTGGATGTAAGAGATGAGTTTCTTGTCCTCCTCGGTGGTCCACGCCCCTTTCTTCAGCCCTTCTCCGGCACAACATGGCTTTCTTGACATTTTTTTCCCCGATGTATAACTTCTCACAATCACTCAAGATTTCAAACAGAGAAACACAAAAATTGGAAGCAAATTTTGAAAGGAAAATTGTTTAATCAAATAAGAAAGAAATAGATCTGTTGATGAGAACTCTGATGCATCTGAATATGAGACTGATGGAGAAACGCTCTTGGATCTTACCCAGACCGCTGCTACGTGTTTTCATTTTTTCACGTAGAGTTCAACCGCCTAATTTTTTTTTTGTTCCTTTCTATTCTTATAACATTGTGACACTAAGAGAAGAATCAAGACGCTTATGAAGAAGAACCAAGGGGATCAATTGTGTGGTAGTGGTGAGTTTACGAGCTCCTAAATATACGCGCACATACTCAGATTTTTATAGATATTTTGGTAAATAAATTATCAAAAAAGTAAATTATCTAAATAAATAAATTGCTTAAAGCTATAACTCCCAATTCTTTGCAATAAACAACTCATTAGTGGTCTAGTGACCTCGTCTCAGTGATTAATTATGTGGTGTCTTTGTGGTAACATACGAGGATTAGTTTTTTTACACATTTGGTTCAATCTCCCATTTAAATAAAAATGGACTAAAAACTTATTTTGAGTAGTGAAAAAAATTACTGGCTAAAAATTTGAAACTTCCTCAATTTATTACAGGAAAAAAAACAAAAAAAAAACATAGTCCAACTGCTAACTGAGTCGCCTCGTGTAAACCAAGCATGGATTAATTTTCATTTTGGAATCTTATCTTAATATCCCACGTGGCCACGTATACATTTTTAGTGGCAGAGTATCCACTTGAGAGAATATAAGTCTGGTTTTGATCCAAAATTCTTCCGGTTATTAAAAATAAATTACTGCTTAATTGTTAAAACTCAATAAAAATGAATGTTTTACAAAGAATTATATTCTAAACAGCATGTTGAGGAGGAAAAGATTCATCTGAATTTTTGTCTTGAGTCAGTTTTTCTGATGTTATGGTGTTGCCAAATTTTTAACCTTTTAAAGCTTTGAATCTTTTAACCGGACAGAATCTACTATATTATTAAAAGAAAATGTATATATTTAATATTTCCAAACACTCTATTAAATATAGAGTTACTAATATATTTAAACAATTTCAAAATTTATGATATGTAAACTAATACGTATTTCTTCCGTTTCATATTAGTTGTCGTTCTATATTATTTTACGTAAATTAAGCTCTATTTCATATTAGTTGTCGCTCTAGCTTGTTTCATATAGGTTAAGAAAATAATTAATTTTTCTGTTTTACTTTTAATTCATTTATATTTGATTAGATTTTATTGGTCAAAACATTAAAATAATAAGGATAAATTTGGATATTCTACCAAACATTTGCATTGAAAACGTAAAACGACAACTAATTTGAAACGGTGAAAGTATTAAATGTATTCGTAAAATCTTTCTACCTAACTTAAAAAGTATGATTTTTCTTTCACCTAACTTAACTCATGTTATTTTTATAAACTCATCATCAAAATAGAAAAATAGAAAAATACAAATAAAACGTGATATATGTATTCTAATAATAGTCAAAAGGATGGCTCAAAATATGAAAAAGAGCTTTAGAATTCTAATAATAATCAAAGGAGCAGCTCAAAAAAAAGGAAAAAGATTTTTGGATCCATTTGGAATTTAAATATGAGTCATAATTACATATAATTTTTTGTGATTATTTTGAATCTTAAAATACATTATAACTTTTATTAATTTATTTTGAACCCTATACAAATTCATACCTCGGTTCGCACATGCAAGAACTTTCCCTGAGCCAAACGAGAAAGTGATACATATTATTACTATTAAACTATAGATAACATTATTGTTGATCATTGATAATTGAAGGGTGATTGTATTATTGTAACATCACGTGTGTTTTTCAGCGTAGGTCCTATTTGTTTGCCACTTTTGTTATTGTTTTATTATTGTTCGTCTCTTACCACCGTTCACATATTCTCATTAATTTCCCTTCCCTCTATAATTGTATTTTTTTCTAAACAAAATAATTTCTTAGGAATATTTATTTGATTCTCGTTAGTCATTATGACTCTCAACGTAAACTTCATGGTTTCGAATAGTGATGTTAATATGGGTTTTTATACCCATTTATAATATGGGTTTTTAAACTCATTTAATAAATGGGTATGTTAAAGTAATTTGAACCCATTTAAATTCATTTAGTAGATAAAATTATATAAGGTTAAATGGGTTTACCCATTTAGATCCATTTATTAAATATGGTTTAACAAAAATAAATGGGTACCCATTTATATTTACATAAAACAAGTTATAGTGGAAAAATATTAGTTTAGCGGGAAAACATAATTTCGTAATTTAACGGAAAATACGATTTTAACGGAAAACATAGTTTTAACAAAAACAAAAGTTGCGGAAGATACATAAAACATAATTTTGGCGGAAAAACGTGATTTTGATAGGAAAACGTAGTTTTGGCGGGAAAACGTAATTTTGACGGGAAAAAACGTGATTTTGATGGGAAAACTTGAATTTGGCGGAAAAACGTGATTTTGACGGGAAAACATAGTTTGACGAGAAAAATGCGGTTTTGATGGGAAAACGTGAATTTGACGGGAAATATAGAAAAACGTGATTTATTATGGTAAATCTAGGAAAACAGTAATTTTGACGGAAAAATTTGGTTTTGGCGAGAAATTCGAGAAACATGGTTTTGGTATGAAAATGAGATTCCATTAGCGGAAAAATTTATTATACAATTTTGGCGAGAAAAAATTAATTTTACACAATAAAAATGAATAATTTATTTATTATATATAATTTAATAGGGTTAAATGGGTTTAAATGGATTAGTATTATTTAAATGGGTTTAAATGGGATAAGTTTAAATGGGGTTGGCGGGTTAAGTTTAAATAGATGATAATATTAAATGAGTTTAAATGGGTTGGATTTAAATGGGGTGGGTTTAACCATACACTAGTTTCGTAGTTCGAAAACACATAGATGATAATAAACTTTCTAGGCAATTTGATCGGAATATATTATATATATAATTGATCGGAATAGTTGAATAGTATATATCTTTTGATGCTATTCTTCTACTATAGATGTACTACATTTTCCTCCCTTTCTTCCAAATTTTAATGAAAATTGATATTTCGTGGAATGATCGATGTTTTATCACCAAAGTTCAAGTTTATTTCCTATATATCAATCAACAAAGACGGCCCCACAGTAATCTTCACTAATTATCCCTGATTCCGTGGTTAGTTCCTTGGGACAAAACCATCTGGTGCAAGCATCATCTTTGCCAAATATGTTTTTCAACCTAATCACATTTTTTTTTTTTTGGTTATACTGCTAATCACATATTTTGGTTCCTTATTATTTGGCTGATCTTTATGTATACTGCAGAAAAACAACTCACCCAAGTATAAAAAATGACGTCCATGTGTTTCTTTTTTTTGTACACTTCTTGTAGTGACGTACGTTGTCGGGTTTTTTTTCAACTTGGATGAATTGCTTTTTGGGTTTAATTTTCCTGTCATCCACTAAATACCACTGTTGTGTCTCACTAGCACTTTTGACAAATTTTTTAGTTTATCACTCTTTTTTTTTTTTTTTTTTATTACGGTGAGCCTTTTATATGCGACTATACTTTTTGTTATATTATACTATTCTCCACACACGTTGTTGATCTTTCTTTTTTTTTTTCGTTGATCTTCTTTTTGCTAGTGACCTTGATATCATGATTAAACTCTTTTTTTTTTTCCTTTTTGATAAAAATAATTTTGATTAAACACAGCTTCATGCCAAATATTATAATTTCGTTCTCAAAGCCTCAACCGATTCTGAATCCGGACGTAGAATTATGATTCATTTATAACGTTATTAATTTGCAAATATATATCGGAAATACTAATTAGAATTCTGAGTTATGGACACACTTCTCTGACCAAGAAAAAGGGACACATTTGACACTTCCACACTGACTATATTATACTATTATACACTCAACTCTCACACTTCTCTGACCAAAAAAAAGGGACACATTTGACACTTCCACACTGACTATTAGTAGGGTAAATTAAGTAACATATTGAAATAATTAAGTAAATTTTGTTGCGTCAAGTCTGGCGGCACTATGACTTTAAAATAATGAAGTAATATTTCTGCGGTTAAGCTTTTAACTTTCAAACTACTTTTTTGAATTCTATAACTGCCAAGTCATATAAATTGAATGTTCTTTAACAAAAAAAAAAAAAAAAAAAAAAAAGAAACAAAAAAGTCTGGCGGCTCTATATATATAGTCAGGAAGAAATTGTTGAGTAACAATTTCAATAGATCAACCGGTTTAGTCATTCTATTGGATCATATCATGGTATGGTATGTTATCTAATTATAAAGATTATATATCATTTGTTTTGTTTACTGACTTAGTTACATTATAGTAAACATGATAATAATAATAACATGATTTCATCCGTAAGTTGCGAGGATAGAGAACTTCAGCCATTCTTTGGGATCATGTAGCTAAAGCCCAAACGTGAGAAACATCCACTCACTCCAAACACAAAAATTGAAGAGGCTTATATATATATATATATCTATATATAGACTTCCTCTTATTACATTTAAAATTTACAAATAATTATAAGTAAGAAAGGAATATTTGCCTACTTTTATTTTGAAGGGGATTTAATGAGCCGACGGCAGACCACTGGTTTCAGTTGTGCTGTCAGCAGTGGTCTCAATCCCTTTTTCTTTTAAATCATTACTAGTATTTGCAAATTCCAACTACGAATTAATAGAAGCAAAACAAAAGTAGTGCTAGAGAAAATAGTAGAAAAATATGACAGTTATACATTTACATTTACATGTTATGTGGTGGAGATAAATATTTGTCTATTAGCCTATTAGGTATATACCAACCAATTACGACGTGACATATAAAATTTTGAACATCTTCTAAACTAAACTAGAACAAAAAAAAAAAAAATTATATTTCTTAGAGTTGTCATTTCCGTGATTATTACGACATGAACAAACTATTTCGTAATTGATATACGGAGAAAACAGGAAAAGCATGGAAAAGAGGGTCCCGGCATTTGATAGAACTCTATGATATCAATTACGACAGCTTCCATTGACATATAATTGGATAAATTTGGTTTTATTAGATATTAAAAAGTTTTTTTTTTTTTAATTAATCCAATTTTGATTTATGCTACATTTTAAAATGTTAATTAGACTCAGAAATGAATATCATAATAATTATTGTCATTTAATTTGCAAGGCCATATCCACCCCCTCTCGGTTTATTCAAAATGGAGATATACGAACTGGTATATAATTAGTGAATTTGGGTTGGCTAAAGACCACACCATCATCGTAAGAAAAAAGAAAAAAACAGACCACACCATAAAGAGCTCCTTTTAAGATACAAACAAGAAATAAAAAGTAAAGAAATGATGTAAGGTGGGGGTGGGTACTCTTGGGTCTTGGCCTTGGGTAAGATTTATGTGGTTCTCTACTCTTTGCATTTTTTATTCTCAATATATTTTATTTTCTAAATGTATAATGTTTATCTTACGTCAATTTTGTTTATACCTTATAATGCTAGTAATTTTTTTTATAAATTCGAATTTTTGTTTATCAAAACTGCAAGTTTGGTTCATGAGATTACAGGATGATTGTGGTCTATATTGATCTTTTTTTCTCTATTGAAACAAAACATCCAAGTACAAAAGAAAGATACGAAGATGTCAGATGATCGATCGTAGCCAATTTATGGGCTATTTGGGCTTTTACTTTATCTATTCTCTACGTTAGACTTCTTGATTCTTGATTTTCCATTTCGTGGGAGATAAGGCATATGGGTTTCAAAAACAAACAGTGAAGATCATGAGTAACTTTAAAATCATAGAAAAATTATTAAGAATATGAATGGATGCAGTTATTTTTTGTTGTGCTTTTATAGTTTACTTTCTGGTTATGTATGAAACCTTTCACATAGGATTTGAAGTCCCAATTTTTTTTTTTTTTTTTGCACATATAAAATGTTAACCAAATTCCTACCTTCGAAATTAATCTAATACCTAATCATTCAAAACCCAAGAACTACCAGCCCACTAGACCCATCATATTATTTAGGCCCAAGCGAATTATTTTTCGTAAATAATTTACTACAATCATTCATGGAAGTAGTTCATGTAATAGGTTGTCAAAAAATAATAATATAGTTCATGTAGTTTGTAGAATAAATTTTTGAGAAAGAAAAAAATACAAACTTATCGTTTTCACGGAGCTCTATATGATATTCTTTAGGAGAAAATCATATTATTGATATAGAAGGAGAGCCAATTTGTTTTTGCAAGTGGAAAGAAACTGGTGAACAATTAACATCTAATCATGACACTTTGGGTATACGTATCCATGTAGAACCCGCAATTAACTTTGAACGTAAGGTTTCAAGTTCATCTTATATCTGAAATATACGTAGCCCAAATTAGAAAATACACAACTTTAATCCAACCCTCCTTTGGGTTTGGCAAACTGGCTACAAATTAAAATGTTGTGGTAATTAAATAAAAATGGCTTGTTATAAAGTTATAGTAATTCACTACAAGATACTTATTATATATTGTTATTAATGATTCGGTCACTGTTAATTAAATATTAATATGAAATTAAATCCATGGATTTGTTTTATTAAAAATTCTGTGTGTTTGGGGAACAAAAAAAGGTTAAATACAATGGAGTTTTGTTTTAAAAATATATAGATATGTGTGTGTGTGTGTCAGTGTGTGTAATTCAATAGCATTGTGTCTTATAAATGATAGAAAAATTAAAATTTTATGTCAGCTGAAATATTATTGTTTAAATATGTATATTTTTCTCTTCAAATCATTTTAAATAGTTGGAGGATTCTGACAAAATTATCACAACCAAAACCGTTTACAACCAGAGGAGCATAATACTTTTTCTCTTCAAATCATTAAGTTTAACTGGTGAATATTTTTCCAAAGAAAATCTATGGACACATTTTTTTCCGTTGACCTCTCTATTTTTTCTTTGCCTGAACAAACTCTATCAACAGAGTCACAATTAATTGATAATGGTTGACCTTTTGAGTAAGAGTAATAAGCCAAAAGAATGTAATCTCGTATACGATTGCATCTAGGATTGTCCATCGGTGTAGACACTAACTCGTAATTTACAAAAGATCTTAAATGATCGAATGAATACGGTAGGTTAAATTTTTTTTTTTAGTTGGTAATATATTTTTCCATTCTTTTACAATTAATTAACAAATTATGTTGCATATTGCATCTGATCTACTAAGAGATTTGGGGTACTACAAAACTTAGCTTAGAACATTTTAACGAGAACAGTAAATAAATACATTCTGTATATGTTAAAGGGAAAATAAAAAGGATAAAACGGTTGAGGGAAAATGAGAAACAAAAATTAAAAAAAAAAAAAGAGAAATCTTTAAAAAAGATGTGTTAAGGAAGATGTCGTGTGGGACTCCATTTATCTTATTTCCAGTTATATATGATCATACCATCACGTGCCTCTCCCACCTCTCCTCGTCTTTTGGTTGGTAATTAAAAGTGTGTCATAAAATAAAGGATAGAAATCAATATTTTTAGAACAATTCTCAAAAATAGCATAAAATATAGTTTTTGTGACATATTTAGTACAAATTATCATTTAGGACATAAATAACATTTTTATTAAAGGATAATCATATTCTCACATTTTTAGGGTTTAGGATTAAGGGTTTAGGGTTTAGAAAACCCTAAACTTTAAGCACTAAACCATAAATCTTACCTCCTACCCATAAAAACTATACCCTAAATATTAATATAATCAACCCAAACAAAAAATATTAAATTATGAACTTTATAAAATGCTATTTTTGTCTTAAATAAACATGTGTGCTAATTATGGAACAAAAACATCATTTGGTGCTATTTGAAGAAATTTCTCTAATTTTTATTCCAGTTTAAAGCGTAAATTTACATATTCATATGGTTATACGATACCTTTCAGTAAACATCAGTTAACCATATTATAGCCAGAGAGAGCTTCGCAGTGGTAATTAGTTTTTTTTTATACTCGATTTGGTGACAATATCTGAAGTTTTGCAACCCATGCCTGTGCATATGTGTATCTTACTCACCCATAAAATTTTAGCCAGCGGAACAAACAAAAGTTTTGATGATAAACAATCAATTTAGTTCCAAAAATACTATAGTTTAGAACGAACTAAAAAATGTTTAAAGGTGGCCATACTAAATGTAGCCAACTGCTTTGACCAGAGTAATTGTTACTATACGAAATTTCAATATATTAACATTTGACGACTGATTACATAGTCATCACTGGTTTTACATTGTAATGACTATAGTTAGATATTGGAAGTTAAAAAGACAGAAAAAAAAAACCTTTTTAACAAAAAAAATAAATAGAAAAGAAGAATATACCAAATGCAAAAGATGTGCTACGTAATATATATAGACAATACACACAAATTTCAAGCATCACGCATAACAGCTTTATAACGGAATTGATCCGTCATTGGACGAATGAATGAGGGATGGAGGAGATGTGCAAAGTATATACATTTCAAAAGCTTACTTTTATAGTGATAAAAAAAAAAAAAAAAGGTTTAGTTATCCTTATCAGAATTATCTATGAGATATTTTATTAAATTTATTTCTTATTCACTTCTTGATAATTACAAAAAAAAAAAAAAACTTTTCTTACTAAAACTGTTAGACTTATTTAATAGTAGTAAAATAGATGTAAAATAGGATATTGTAAACCTTAATAGCTTATGTCTTTATATATTTTATTTCTCCTCGATCGCATCTTTTTCGTAGTAGTATATATTAGAAATGAGATACTTCTGAAACTCTACTAATTGATACGTTACGTGAATTAAGGTTTTCATGTTCATGGAAATTGTGTTTCATTTTACATTCCCAAAATTTTAATAAACCATAGGGGGATGCATATATGTATATATTATACTTTGTTCTCTATTTTTATGCTTTTTTACAATGTCACTGGTAGAAAATTTAAATTTGAAGTGTCTTCTTAGTAAAGTTTGAGATATTCTCCCTGTAAAGCCGATAATGAGACTGGTGTCTAACAGGCAGCAAAAATGAAAAATATATCTCTTGACATCTAGGAACGTTGAAAATATAAAATTCACCAAAGTCACTTAGCACTTAAATTAAAAAATATGTTAATTTTAAATTAGTTTAAAATTTAATAACTTAAACTTAAGATTAAACCTCTTATACCTGTCTCATAATCTAATTACGCAAATATGAAACATTTCTGAAAATTCATTATTTTACATAAACTCTATATATAATTGCTGCCTGTTAGAAACCAGTCTCATTGTCCAAGGTGAAACCCCAAATAATTTGTGATAATGATAGGTCTAGAACTCAATTTGCAATGAAGGTGAAAGCAATGGAACCGGTCTCAACTCTTGGCTATAAAAAATATGAAAGTACTAAAATCGTAGAAATAATAACAAATCAAGTAAATAAGTGTGCTTAACTAGCGAGATGGATCTATTTGAATTCAGTTTAGTTATTTACAAATAGGCAAGGTATATATTTTTTTATTTAAATATACTCTTTGCTCAAGAATTTAGTTACTATACATGGTGTCAACGGTTATTCATGTGCACATATTGTATATGTTAGATAAATGGTCGACTTCTATTAACGTATTATAATATTAATTAAAATGTAAGTCTTTTTAAGAATGGCTTTCACGCTTTTAAGATCATCAACCTCAAATGTCAAAACACCAAAAGAACCAATAGCAAAAGGTATCCAAAAGACGACTGTTAGGGTATGTACGTACATATATATATATTATGATAAATATACCCATGTAGACTCTCCTCTATAACAAAGTAAAAAGCATGAAACTATATCTTTAAGTTTCTTAAAATCGAGTATAATATATAGTGGAAGTTAAGGATATGAATAATCTATACAAACTTTAACAAACCACAATAAAAGGTGAAAAAGTTTTCGTACTTTCTTTGACAGTAAATTAAAGGAGATAAAAGTCTTGTAGATTCTTCAGTAATTCCAGAAAGGTTCAAGATCAACGGGTCCCGTGGAGGAAGAAGGTTCTTCTTGATGGTCAAATCGTCTCTTACCGAATTCAAAATCTGAAGAAATATCAGTGTTCATGTCAGTCGAAACTCCGGTTTCTTGTGAGACACTCATCGTTTTGAGAGACGACTGTCTTCTGTTGTTCTCGATCATAGCATGTAGAAGTGAGTGTTCATGCGGGCTCTGTAGATTCCCAGAAACCTGGAGGGATTGAGGTTGATAGAGTGGAATCTTGTGGAAAATGTCGGCTTGGATAGAGTTAAGAACAGGGCTGCTGAAACAATTGAGCGTGGTTTGATCCGTTTGGTTGGAGAAGCAGGGCGCGTACACCGGTTCTGTTTTGGTTTTATCGATATAAGGAGAAGAATCGGTTAAAGAGGGCAAAAGCGAAGGGCTAAAGTCGGTTCCGAGTGAACCAATTCGGATTAGACTCGATATCGGTATCTTCTTCCCTCCCGCACTCTTCTGGAACACCCTGCATATCACCCATTCATTCTGAACAAAAAAAAAAAACAAACAAACAAAAAATCTCACAATTATACAAAAGGAAATGAAAAACAAAAACAGGGGAAACAGAGCAGAAACAGAGTACAAATGTTGGGGGGGGGGGGGTTTTCAGGTTAACCTTTGCGGTTTTAGGCAAGTTATGGGCTGAGAATTTGCCTTCAAGCCTATACTCATGCATCACCCAATTGGTTTTTTGACCTTTAGGAGCTCTTCCTCTATAGAAAACAAGTGTCTTCTTCATCCCAACAAGCGATTTGCCTCGGTATATCTCCTTATCCTTCCCGGTCGCCTTCCAATAACCGGCTTCTGTTGCTCGGTTAGTCCTCAAACCGGTTGGATACTTTCTATCCCTCACACAGAAAAAGTACCATTCTTTCTCACCCATTTTTGCCATCCCTGTATATGAAAAAAAAAAAACCGGTTTCGATTAAGACAAAAGAATGTTAAAACTTGAAATCATGGTGGTTATCTTCAAAGTTCAAACACATACATGGTAACTCCCATGGCTCCGATTTGTTCAAATCAACTTCACCAATAGCTTTGGCTGAGAAGCTGATGTCAAGAACCTTCTTGTGGAGATAGTGACTTATGAGTTCTTCATCTGTTGGATGAAACCTGAACCCAGGTGGTAATTCCATCTGCTCTTCTTCTTTCTGAAACCCACAAAAACTTTCCATTTTTTTTTTCCCCCAAGAAACCTTAAACCCTAGGAATTGAAACAATAACCTGAATTTTTGTTTTTTTATTGTTTTCTTAATTCGAAACCAATATACTTATATGGATTTCTTGATCTAATTTTGAACGGGTTTTTTCAGGAAATGGATTCAGAGAATACTATGTGAATATATTTATAAATCGAGAGAGAAAAAGATGAACAGATAAGTTGGGGAGAAAGGTTAGGAAGATGAAGAGGAAAATATAAAGGGAAAAGAGCCAAATGAAACTATAAAGTTTGGAACTTTGAAGGAGTGGAGAAAAACAAATTTGCAATATTTCATTTTCTTAATTATAAGAAAATTACGTTAAAAATATTTTTTATTTTTTTATTTTTTTTGTAGAAAATAAAAATTCTCCCTATTTTTTTTTGTGTGAGGAGAAAGATACGTAGTGTGTGACGCAACTTGGGTAGGTTGTTTTAGCACTTTCCCCTTTAAAAAGAAAAAAAAAAAAAACTTTTCTGCCTTTTTAAATATTCGTACAAATTAATTCAATTTGAAAAATAAATTATCAGACATTTTAAAAAAAAAGACAACTATTTTTGGATCGTTACAGAAACTACAAAATACAAAGATATTTAAGAATTAACAAGATAACGGATAATTATGATTCTTTGAATCTAAAGCATTAAGCATGATTACTATAATTGTACTGTAAAATACAAAGAATGAACTATAAGTTTATTACGTCATTAAGTAATACAATGAGTCAATGAATAATGAAAATGTCTTGGGAAATAAGTTACAGAGATATAACTATATGGTTTTGGATATTTATAATGTAACAGTTTTTGTTCGGTGATTATCGAAAGAGTTTAGAGTTCATATTAACAAAACAGAAAAATAGAGTTTACACATATATATTCGTATATAATGAAAGATTTCAGAATTCATGTTTTAGATATAAATGTCACATTGTAAAAAAAAAATACAAATTGCGTGAATTCAGAAGTTCAAATATAACCAATATTGTCCTCTTTTGGTTCGTTTGTAAAGAATGTTGGATCGTACTTTAAAAATTTATAATTATGCTATATAAATATTTGTTGTTATTTTTCTATAGACATTTATGGGACTGCTGATTGAATTCACCTCTATACCTAGTAAAAAGAAAAAGAAAAATACCACTATCAAATATTCCATTTTTATTGTTAAAATGAATAAAATTACTTTTATGACTTCCCTCATCATTAGTATATTTTTTTTATTCAGTAACCATATCTAAACACTTTTGAGATCAAACAAATTATAGTTTTAATAAGAAAGTCCACATTGTTGGCAAATAAGAATAATAAAAAGTTGAAATTTAGATGACTCAGTTCCACTTTAATTTGTAGATAGTAATGTTTAGCAATTTAAAATTTTAATTTTAAAACTTTTTTTCCCAAAGAAGAATCAAGAAGACATGATTGACGAATGATATTTCAGCTGGTACCTTAATGGTTCTTTAATTATGTTACCTTATTCGTCAAGATTTTAATTTATATTACAATTAAAATAACCACTTAGAAAAGGTCAAAGAAATATAATAAATAGAGTTTTAAATAGAGTTCTCTACTACTTTTTTTGTTTTGAAGAGTGAAGTGCGTTCGGTGTAATACTAACACATTTTGATTTTGGTGCCATAAATTAGCATTTAGGAATAAAAAGTATTCGGCGGTGGATGTTCGCTACAAACATATTTGATTTTATTGAAAATCCCCATATCTTCTTTTTTTTTTTGAGTTTTATATGTATTTTATTCTCAGATCAGTTTACAAACTTCTTGTTATCAATTCAAAGGTATTACAGATAATCTACTAAAAGTTGTTATCGATTTTCTTAAGTTTAAAATTTACTATCATTTTTATTAAATTTTAAAATATTTGACCTTTTAGGTTATTATGCATTTTCATAAAAAAAAAAAT
This sequence comes from Barbarea vulgaris, assembly GCA_963667165.1. NCBI lineage: Eukaryota > Viridiplantae > Streptophyta > Magnoliopsida > Brassicales > Brassicaceae > Barbarea > Barbarea vulgaris. The sequence continues at coordinate 2,697,822 of OY763894.1, read as the reverse complement.
ACTCATAACTGAGAATCTCAGAGTTTAAACGAAAAAGGTCAAATCTAACCACACTGGACTCAACACAGCTAGATTTAATCTCTGAAAATTTGTTGCTTACTCTTTGATAGTAAGATTTTTTTCCTTAAGGTGGAGACGTGTATTATTTAAGTCGGTCACTAAACCATTTAGCATCTTATCTGATTTAATATCTACATTAGTAGGCAAATAAAATTACGAGTGGCCCTATTCCAGCCTTTCAGGTTCTGATAGAGGAAAATACAAGAAAATGAAAGCATATTTTCTTTCTGTGAGAATGAATTGAAGAAATCTAAATGCAATTTGACCTCGATGGAAAGGACACGACAAATGTGAAAGAAATGGTTTAGGCAACAACTATAGTCAACGTATAAAGACTTTTGAAAACAAAAATCATAGCAATAGAAATATTTTATTTTGTCAGCCAATAGAAATTTCATTTTGTAGTTTTAATTTTGGTTTCGGTAAAATATATACTGATGAGAAACATAAGTCGGAAAATATATAACGCAGAAAGTTTTGGGCAGCCGCATTCATTATGTTCCATTTGCTCAAATTAAACATAATAAAACTGAGTGACAAAAAAAAAAAAAAAAAAACATAATAAAATTAATAAAACTGAGTGGAAAATAAGTAGCAGAAGTATACATACATCATCTTTTGCATAGTTGAGTTTCACCGAACAATTAAGATTTGCACTCGGTGCACATTTCACCATCCCGCATCTTTTTCTTTCGAAACTAAAAATAATTACAAAATTGAAACTATAGAAATAAATCTCTAGTTACGAGTAGTTATTTATATGCTTAATTATCGTTGTCTAAAGCATGTCTAATTCACATTTGACGTTTCCTTTGGCCGCCTGTAAACATGAGAGTATTTGAGCAAAGTAGGAAGTAGGAACGAAACGTGAGATATTGAATTCTGGAGCGTCTTCTCTTGACCGGCTCCGGCGATCAGTTCTAGCTGAGTTTTCGTTGGCTTTCCGTTAGTGTAGCCGTTCAAAGAAAATCGTCTACTACCATCCACAAAAGTTAGAGCAATCAGAGCATAAACCCTAGATGTATTTTCCAAAAAAAATATCAAACCTAACCTGACATGCCAACAAGATCCTCCACTGTTTTAATTTTTAAACCCTAACAATTGTCATTGTTTGAATTTTTGAATGAGAAGATTGGAGTATTGAAGAATAACCAACTATTCGATTCTATAAAATGATTCTTACGCTTTGTTATTTTGCACCTGTATGGAAATATGTTTAGAACGAATATTGAGAAAATTGACGAGACAGCGCCTATTATATATTATAAATGCTTATTAATATTAATATATCCCTATATTGAAAAGTAACACATTTTCATGCAATGAAATTACATAATGCATTAGGTGGCGCCTCGTTTATTAATTAAACACTAACTATATTTTATTAGAAAATGGATCTCACGTATAGACGTAAATTACAAAAAGAGCACAAATGTAGAAGAATATAGCATATTCCCTCACTTTTCAAATTTTTGTTGTTAGCTCTTTAGTTTAGCCAAATCAGAGTGACAGTGCATTATCACAATTATTTAACCTCACATATATAGTAAAAAGAAAGTTCAATTAGGCTTCTAACTTCTAAGTCTCTAACAATATTATACGCACTCGAAACGGATTCCACGCTTGTTATATATACGTTTATACAATATAATAGACATTTTTTTAATATAAAAATTATCAATTTTGTTTTCCAATTTAATAAAAAATAAAAATTCCGCCCGACTAAAAAACTAGTACTGTCAAACTACTCGATAATATTTTTAAATGCTTTTAGAATAATGTCATGGTGTGAAAGAACGGGATCGAATAAAATATTTGGTCGTCTAATAAAAATTAAAAACTGCTTATAGAAAATGTTGCAAATTAGGTGGTAAGATAGCAACTAATATTTCTATTTTAGGAAACGATCCAGTACGACTATAGCACGTATTAATATATGCCATCGATTGCAAAGACCTTCTGGTCTCTTCGCTAATCGCAACTAGCCCTTTGATTTTGTTATTTTTGTATTGTACTAATCAACTTGTCTTATATCATATCTGGCCACGTCATCTTTATTTTCCTAAACACCGGGAATTTAGGCGACTGGCCACGTGTCTACCTGCCGAAGAGCCGACAAGTATATTGAGAAATAAGGATTAAAATTAAAACCAATGAGCAATTTGAATGGACCTTAATTAAACCCTAGAGTTGACCAGATTATATTTCATGTTCGTGCTTCCGAGGCTCCGAGCCACTCTATATGTTTAAAGTTTAATTTGTGGCATGAATGTTTTTTCTTTGAATTAACTTTGCGAATTATAGAACGAAATACAAATTAATCTTCCGAGCTTTTAGTGATACGTAACAAATTTATGTGGTAAACGTCTAATTAATAATTACTTTGAAAATATTTAACTATCATCAAAAGTTTTCTGTATAATAGTTTCCTTCATTCAAGAAAAGAAAAAGAGTTTTCTTTTGTAGATATCAAAAACAAAACAAAACGAAAAAGCTAAACCATTAGGTGTTATATATGCCCTTTGGAGTTTCCGAACTATTTTAACTTAAAATTTTTGGTATGATATGATATAGTCAACGTCATAGCTATTAGTGTTTGATGTGTTTCAATGTTGTTTTAGTCCTGATGACAGTTATATTTACCAACAACATACTCCCTATAATACATGTGTTGACTTTGTTGATGATTCAGCGATAACATTTATACCAACCACTACTTACTATACTAACCTACGTGTATCTACTACAGTGATAGGGCCTAGTGACGGTCAGATTAAGGGAGCTTGCTGATACCAATTTGACCCATTTTCCTCCGGTGGGCTTCAAAATATGGGCTTCTATCCAAGGACAGATTCTGAAAATATGAGTCCTTGACTCTCACCAATTTGCAATATGTAAATTTTGCTGTATATCTGATTAAAATAACAAAAATAAATAAATTGGTGGTCTGATGTAACCCCAAGCCCAATAGAAACATATAGAAAGCATGAGTGGAATTCGAAGCTATTACGGTAGATCCTATTAGATGATCCATATGAAGCCCACTATAGTGTTCAAAAGTTCATGTAATGGCCCATGTAGATTAGGGTTTCATATCAAGTTTAGCTTAATATAAATATCTCTTATATGAGAACAATGAAGGTAACCTAGAGAGTTGCCATTTAGAGCAACTCTCATCTTTCCCCTTTTATGAAATAAAATCCAAAATCATTATATTCTTGAAGACAATGTAAAGTTATTTATTTTCTCTTTAATTGCACTTAATAAAGCTCTATGAGCTATTTCAATTTTAGTTTTATATTTCTATCTCTTTAAGCTCATTTGAGCTACAATAATACTTGTTTGGAAATCTCTTCATGGTATCAGAGCCAGGTTCATGGTTCTATTCTCACAACCTTTTATAGCTTCCGCTCATTATATTACGAAGAAAGTTTCATTAGAGTTTCAGCAAAATCAGTATTGGATCCAGCGGCAGATCTACTAGTTTCACAAGTCTCACTTCCTAATCTACTCTCGCCTTCCAGACCCATGTTCTGCTCCAAAACGTCAAGCCCATTCTCAGATATTTCAGATTGTGTTAGACAAGCATCTCAAAGTTCCCAATCTGTTTGCTTTAAAGAAGGGAAATGGCGTCAATTTCGACCAGATGTTTTTCAAGGTACTTCTGGATTCCTTAATCTGTTTGGGTTGGTTCTATCTGGCGCTATTAGTTTCTAGATTACATGGAGGAATTAGGAGACTGCTTAAAGGATAGCTTAGAGGATTCTGCTCTTATTGCTATGGTGAAAAAAAAAAAAAAAAAACTGGGTTTTGCTCTGTCCGCTGTTGTAATCATAGTGACTCTGGTGATTCTTATTTTTTGTGAGTTTTGTTCATGAAATTGTTGATGTTATGAGCTTTTGGAAGGTCTACGAAAAGCTGGTTTTGGGTTTTTAATTAGTATGCGTTAAAAGGGATCAGATTTATGTTGGTTTCTAAGGACATGACGAACGCACATAAGGTGTTTGTTAAATTGCCAAAGAGAAAAACAGAACGACTAGAATGCAGATTTGTGGTTGGCTAATGGATGAGATAGTAAGTAGGATCTAAGTAGTTGTGGGAAGAAAATTCTTCTTCTTCATGAGACAGCTTAGGGGAGTTAAACGGGCAAGAAAACCCGGACTCTTCGTGAGACAAATAGATCAATAGAATCTGAAAGTTCTCACACTAATGTCTGATTTTATGGTGAAGATATGTTGCTATCTACATCACAATGATCTCGCCTTGTCTAACTCATGCTCTTGCCAAGTCATCTCCATTTTTTATTTCAAACTGATCTTTGCAAGACTCAAGCTCCTATCAAGTCAACAAGTTTGCGGTTTCAAACTTCGCGTATATGTTCCATCCACGCCAAGTTTGCGGGGGAGTATTAGATGATCCATATGAAGCCCACTATAGTGTTCAAAAGTTCATGTAATGGCCCATGTAGATTAGGGTTTCATATCAAGTTTAGCTTAATATAAATATCTCTTATATGAGAACAATGAAGGTAACCTAGAGAGTTGCCATTTAGAGCAACTCTCATCTTTCCCCTTTTATGAAATAAAATCCAAAATCATTATATTCTTGAAGACAATCTAGAGTTATTTATTTTCTCTTTAATTGCACTTAATAAAGCTCTATGAGCTATTTCAATTTTAGTTTTATATTTCTATCTCTTTAAGCTCATTTGAGCTACAATAATACTTGTTTGGAAATCTCTTCAGATCCAATATAAATCCTTTAAAAAAAAAAAATATCATGCAAAAATATATTTTTCTGATTGCTTGAAGAAGAAGAAGAAAAATGCTCTATTAATTTTTGATCGATTTTCTCCTTAAATTACAATGTGTATTTAGGTAGTTCTTAATCGAATTAATCAATAATCACCAATTATTTGCAATGATTTTTCAGTCGACTTTATTACCCCTAGTGTTTATAGGCATTGTTTTGGATTAAAATCCTGTGGGCCGCTTTTGGAGTCTTTGCACCATATGTTGCTGACAAAATCCACAAATTATGAAACTATGGACTGCATTTCTTCGTATTAGTCAATCTTTTTTTTTTTTTATAATCACCGAAAAAGTTAGATGCAAACAAATATAAATTTAATGAATTACTGAAAAAGGAACACTGAGTCTGACAAGGTAACAAACATCTACTCTAACACAAGATATATATTCATCCCATTGTTAAATTATTAATAAGAAATTCAATATCTTCATTTACCAATCTTTGAACTAATAAACCCGCTGAAACAATAATTTTAAATTTTTTGTACGATCACCTTAAAAATGGTAATATCTTCTATAAATTATTATGTATAATAATGTTTTATCTTGCAATTGGACTGCTACTAATATGCAACAATACCATGGTATAAGGCAAGTGGGACCCTATCCAACGAGGAAAAGCCCCATACACAGTCAGCTACACGTTTCATGCGACGGTCCTGACAAATGATGTTTAATCCTTCTCACTAGGATTAAAAAGAAAAAAGAAAAAAGAAAAAACAGTTACAAATAAAGCAGAGAAAAGTTTTGTGTTTATTTAGTGGATAATCCAAATAAATTCATAGAAAGAAAATAATCACAAAATCCTTTAGTACACCCAATCAGAGTTCGCAATTATTGACACATGTCTTTAAAGTATTGGTATATAAGCGTTAATTACGAGGAGTGGATTAATGGATAAAGTCATAAAAATAGAGTTGGATAAAGAAGGACCCACCTATGAGTAAATTCCAATTTTGTCTTAAAAGAAAAAAAACCCCACAAGTTTCTGCGTAAACTGTACAGAGTGTGTTCTTTCATTGTTTTCGAGAGGTCAATAAAGTGATGAACTTTTTGTGATTTTTTCTCATTCAAACACATTTTTTCATCTCAAGAATTCTTCCAATCTCTTCTTCTTCTTCTTCGCCGATCTCAAATTTCTGAGACTCTCTCTGGTTTTTGATCTAGATCAGATTACAGAAACTGGGTTTTGATTTTTGCTTCTTCCTTTAAGCGGACATGGATGCCATTACATCTCTTGGAACCAATCATGGGCTTTCTGGATTTTCTCCATTTTCTCAGGAAATTATATCAAAATCGAAACTTTCTCCGGTTATGAGCCTTGATTTGAAGGAACATCCTATGGTGCCAACAGATTTCACCAACCAAACCCTTACCGCCTTCTCTTCTTCCTCTGTGGCTCCTGTAAGCAATGAAAACATCTCTTTTTATTCTCTTTAAATCCATCCATATCTTTGTGGTTTTATAGATTACTAAACGGCTTTGCTTGCTTGATTGAAATGTTTAGTTTCAGGCAAAGACATCATCGTCATCAATTGGTATGAGTAGAGGAATGAGATGGTGGGAAAAGTCAACGAAACACAACATGTTAGAGATTCACTCTGCTAATCATCTTGTTGACTCTTTGTTAAATGCTGGTGATAGATTGGTTGTTCTTGATTTCTACTCTCCTGGTTGTGGTGGCTGCAAATCTCTTCACCCAAAGGTATGAGTAGTTTTTAAGAACTAGTTTCAACTTTGTTGAGAGTTTTCAGTAAATTTGATATGTTCTTTTATGTATTACAGATCTGTCAATTGGCTGAATCAAACCCAAATGTGATGTTTCTCAAAGTGAATCAAGAAGAGCTTAGAACAATGTGTCATGGCCTCAACGTTCATGTGCTTCCTTTCTTTAAGTTCTACAGAGGAGCAGAGGGTAAACTCTGTAGCTTCAGCTGCACTATTGCCACCGTAAGCAACAAATCCGATCGTCAAAAACAGTTTGAAGTATTCATATTATTGGCAATAAAACTGAATCTCCTTTTTGATTGATATGTGCAGATTAATAAGTTCAAGAAAGCGTTGGACAAGCACGGCAGTGAAAGATGCAGCCTCGGGCCAGCAAAGGGTTTAGATGCAAAGGACCTCGCTGCTTTGGTATCAGTTGGGGAACTGAAAATGAATCTGAATTCTTTGGAACTACTTCAAGCTACCAACTTTGGTTTTGAAACAGAGGAGCAATATCAAAAGATGGTGCTATAAAAAGATGATCTTTCATTATGGTTCCTACTGATTTGTAGATATTTAGTATCCATTAGTATCATTGTGCTTGGTTTGGAATTTGGGCATTGTTTTTTTTTAGTTTCAACCCATTACTAGCAAAAGGTTATTTCAATTAACTACAAAGATTGAATCAATCTGTTGCTTAAAATTGTCTCTTAAGATTAAATTCTGATAATCGCAAGTATTCAAAGTTTCAATATTATGTCAAAGATAGTAGGAATATGATTCCACCATCTGGATCTCACATTAATAGATCAACTCTATTTCAAGAGAACGATTCAAAATGGTATAGATCTGAGCCAAACAGATGTAAAATTCTTAATTTATTTTTTTTTTTTTGGCAAAGACAGATGTAAAGATAAGTTATGATAAACGATTGGGAAATATGTATAATCAGATTAAGAAGGGAAAATAATTAAACAGGCTTTACCTCAGCAACAAGATTGTAATCATATGTTTACACATAAGATCTGATGATTATTAGAATTCCATCATTGGTAAAGCCGTTTAACACTTATAATCAAATAAAAACCGATTTGATTTAACATAAAACATCAAAACACAGCCCAAAAAGCACTAAATTTTAGGTAACACAAGTTTTTTTTGAAAACTGAAATAATGAGAGATTCCCATTATAGACTAAAGTCAACACAGATAATTTCTGATGTCCCTGTCTTTTAATCGTCACTTGCAAACAAACACAAATCCAATTACCAAAAACAAAGATGATATCCAGATGAAAAGAAGAATTGAGCTTTAGACTGAAATTATTTTTACAAAAATATTTGGAAGAGATATCTCTCTGTATAGCTATATACTAAATCCTAACTAGAGAAAAAAGTAAGATAAAGAACAAATATTTTGAAATATAAAGAAGAGTTAAGATTGTGCTTTTAGGGTTTCCACCGTTTAGAATCAGAGACAAGGTAACAGAGAGAGAGAGAGAGTAGAAGTTAGGGTTTAAGGATGCTCGGCTCGGACTTATATAGAGGATTTAGGAAGAGAGGTGAGCTAGCTTATTAAAAAGGGTTAAATATATTCTTTAGTGAGCGTTAAGCAAAGGGGATGTAGCTCAGATGGTAGAGCGCTCGCTTAGCATGCGAGAGGCACGGGGATCGATACCCCGCTTCTCCATTTTTTTTTGCATTTTTTAAAAAATATTTAATAATTGGAACATATTAAGGAAATTCTTTTAATTATTTTCAAGGATCAATGAGATCTTTTAATGGTGTCAAAAAAATTTGAGATGCTTGAATTTTCCCTCTCACGACAAGTGATGAATATCTTGGAAAACAATAATATAATTAGACTGATAAAAAGCATCACTTTAAAAAAATAAAAATTATAGCTTATTAGATTTTTGTTAAAACCATAGGGCATCTATTTCCAAGATTATATGTAGTAATTTAAGTACAAAAATTGCAAATCTGATTAATAGAGTAAACGAGAGCTTTGTGGGAAACAGATCAAGACGTTTTTTAAGAGTGACACAAATCTGATGATCCGTTTTATTTTTTTTTAACACTTAACAGGTTTCTAAAATCATTGACGTTTCCCTCTAACCAACTAATATAATTCCCTTAATAGTTTCTGAGGCATAAACATAAGATTACAATGGAGAAGATGACTCTAGCCTCCTTAAGACTTGTTTTGCAACTCACTTCGGCGCCTCATTCTCTGATGATCGAATCCCTTCTTCAATACGCTACAACAACCAACGAAGATTATGTTTATGGTTTTTTGCTGAATTCATACTTTCAAAAGCTTTGAATGTTCCGACTCCTTCCTTACCTGAAGCAGATAGTTGTGAAGCCAATCTAGTGTTTGCGGGAATGTGGTGGCCGATATATTTACAACTGTTACTCCCTGATTTACGCATTAACTAATGTTAAGAACCGCGAAACCCGAAAGTATATCTGAGTGATCAAGGACACTAAAAACAAACCTGTGAATTGAAGGAACAAAGGTAGTCTTCAATGGTCTTTAGGTTTGTAATTAGTCTTTCTTTCTCCTATAAAGAAAAAGCCAAACTTGTGTTCACACAACTTTCAAGATAAGTTTAGTGATCTTTTTAAGCTTGAGGTTGTTAAATACTACCTTTGATGTATATTTCTCTCCGGATGTACGTGAAGAGATCCACTCCTCTAACAAAGCCTGAGAAAATTAAAAAAAAAAGAGCTGAGAAAGACTGCTTTTCGAGTTATATAGCATGACATTAGTAAAAACTGATTCACCTTATGATCAAATTCAGACATCTTTAAAACAATAGATATCACTATTGGTTCAGGGCCAGATTTTGTCTTTCCACTTCCATCTGTAGTTTTTCTTTTCTTTTCAGCATCTCTTGTCGTTTCAACTGCACACAACACATGAAACAGAGAACAGAACAATACAATCATACAAAGGCAAATGCAAGAATTTTCACAAACAAGAAATGGCTATACTAGAAATACTTTGAAGAATACCGTCAGTAGCTTCAACAGATGCCACGGCTTCAGGCTGAGAATGGGGTTCCGCAGCACTCTTGTCGGTTTCTTTCGTGTTAGAAGAACCTGCCTCAGGATTTTTGTCCGAGGTTGGATCTGTTGAAGAGTTTGTTTCTCTGCTGCTCTTCTCGGGATCATTTGATGGAGCTTTGTTTTCATCATTCATTAAGTATATGCTTGGATCTAAATGTCTTCCCTGTAAATTACTTGGCCAAGATTATCAGAAAACAAGTGTAGTAATAGCCGAAATATAATCCAAACGTATGGAGCAGCTTTAAATAACAATTTACCTCAATTATAATTGGTTTCCCATCTTTCATTGCTTTCTTCAAATCACCACCAAGTCCTAAACAACCACAAGCCATTAAGGATTTGTCAAAACACAGAAAACGAATAAAGAGAGTAACAATCAACAAACACAAAATGAAAACAAAAGCAAATGAATCATGTAATTTCAAAAACCAAAAAGGAAGTACCTTTTCGAACAATTCTGCATTCTCTACAGAATTCAGTTATCAACTCTTCTGATGAGCCGAATTCTCGAGTCCATACAGGGGTTGATGTCAATGGAGCACTGAATTAAACAGAAATAAAACACGTTTATGCACTAATCTAAAGTCACCTTTGTCATCAAAGAATCATATTGTAACTCTTAGACTAAAGGATAAGAACATACTCAGTTGCTGTTCGAAGCAGCTCATATACCATGTCAGTCTGTGTAGCAAAAGTTCACATAAGAAGAATTTTAAAAGATAAACAAAACAAATTAGAAGAAACAGATGAAGAACAGTTACTTGTAAGACGTTTGGCAAATTAAGTCTTTGAGCAAGTTGTGTGGCTATTGTGGACTTGCCGACACAAGCTGTTCCACAGACAAGTATGACAAGAGGTACTCTTTGATGATGAAATCTAAAACCCAAAATTTTCAAAATTTCAAAATAAGAACTCTTGAGAAAAGATACTTTCGAGAAAGATGAAAGCTTTTAGTGTTTTACTTAGTCATCATATTGTATCGATTAATGTACTCTTCTCCATAGCCGCGTCGCTCCATAAGCTGCAGATATAATTTATAAATCATCATTATCAGAATAGTTCAACGTTTCACAAGACATCATAAGATATGTTTAATCAAAGTGATTCCAAGTAGTATGCACCTTAAACAAATTGGTTTCCAAATCAGACTGAGAGCTGCAAAGAGAAACGAAGCAACATTATGCACAGACAAAATGAGATTATGTAAACTGAATCGATAATAATAAGAAGAAGAAGAGGAATTGGGCATACACATCAAGAAGACTGTTGTCAATTAGAAGCTTCTTGAGTTCAAGAGAAATCTTAATGGCCTCATGATTTGGGATCTGAATAAAAAAAAAAACCAGCAAATATTTGTAACCAATGTTATAGAGAACAATATAGAAAGGTTTAGGTGTAAGAAAATATTGAACAAACCTTAGTAACAGTTAACATTCTGCAAACTAAGAAGCGAGAAAGAACATAGTAGTGATCGGCGTTGTCTCCAAGCCATACCTTCACCTAAAAATTCATAAAGAAAATTTAATAAGAAATTTGAAGACAAAACAAAACCCCCAAGTTGAATTAAAGGCCAATTTCAGAAAAGAAAAAAGTCGAAACCTTGACGAAATCGTATTTAGAAGAAGCGTTACGAGGAGAAGAAGGAACAGAAGAGAATGATCGGATGTTGATATCTCGATGTTCATCTTGACCGTTTATTCCATTATGATTGTTTGTTGTTGTTGTTCCTGATGAACCAGACGATTCTTCTCTATCCTTCTTCATCTTCCAAATTTCACCTCTCAACAACAAAGTTTTGAGTCTTTAAAATCTTTCTCTGATAATTAATTATCTGTTGATGATGTTTCCGACATCTGAATGACATATTTTTTTTTTTTTTTTCTAGTTTACCTTTTAGGACAGAGTTTTTTTTTTTTTTTTTTTTTTTTTTGTCCTCTCTCAATGATAGTTATGACTAGCCCATACTGAGAATTGAGTCCACGTTTAATTGGGCTTGGGCCATCCTATAACAATCATCAATAAATGTGAAACTTAAGGATTTAGGTTTCCTTCGGTCTCTTGGGCCAGGGATTAGACCACGTTTAATTAGTCATCTGTTGCCAAAACCTAAACCCACGTATTATGATTTGATTAACAAAGATTGAGTGTTCTTCACTTTTTTTTTTTTTTTTTTTTTTTTTAATTTGGTATTCGTTTTGATGATTCAACGATCTTAAAGAGAATTATTTGCTATTCGAAAATCAACCGGTTCCCTCATCATATTTTGCAAGTATATGTATCTTAAGAGAATGTTTAATCGATTCACTACAAGAAGAATAAATTCGTGTGCAATATAAAATCAAAATTTGTTGATCTTATTTTATTTTTCCTATTTTGTAATGTTGTTTTAAAGTAAATTATATTAGGTAAGGTATATATCCTTTCCAACTTGACATTAGGAATAAACATGCATTAAATATGCGTTTTTTTTTTGGGTTCTACAGAAAAACTCACGTCTCTTTTTGTTAACTTCAGCAACTGTCATAAGATCACCGAAAAATGATTTTCTCGCTGAAAACCTCTGTATGCCTATTTATACAGTTGATTAAAGTCACTTTGTCGATCAAAAACCGATAATTTTAAGACACTACAAAATTACATATATTACAGTTTTAACATTTAAAATAAAACGAAATTGTCAAAAAGAAATGAAAAGTAAGGGTCTCAATAAGCACCTGTAAAAGCAATCAACACAACAAGGATGACACAGAGCGCTTCTCAGACTTCCCATCAGCTCATTATTAACGACAAAGCAAATGCGGAGTGTTGTAGTATTGGCCCAAAGCTGATGAATCAGAGAAAGAAAAGTGTTTTACACACAAGTGAGGACCGGCATTAAAAAGTGATGCAAGCAAAGTGTGTGTGTGTGTACCTTTCACGGAGCTAAAATTTTATATACAAGGAGCGATTCTCTCGATTTCAAGAACGAGGAGCAGCCATTTGCTGCTTTTTTATCCTCTCGTGCGATTTCACCATGCTATATATAACAAAAAAAGCATGAAAGAGAGTGAGTTTCATCCAAATATCCAACTTCACAAACAGACTTCCATGGTGTTTGAAATTGAACTTTTACCTAATATCATGAGGAGTGATGAACATCCACTGCGCTCCTTGTGCAATTGCAAAATCCACCAGTGCGTCCAAGCTTATTTTCCTGCTGACTGCATCCTGGATTCCATAATCGAAAAATAGTTACAAAATGTTTGTTTCAGCAGTTGTCATCCCAATGTAATGTTTGTAAAGATAGGATTCTCAGAAGGACATAATACCATAAAGACATCAAACTCGTCCATTGCTCGAAATGGGGCTTCCGTCATCTCATGAAGAGCTAGGGCAAAGCATAATGTTGAGAAAGAACGTTCTCCGCCTGATATTATGACAAGAGGGTTAGACGTTACTGATGGCCGACATAGGAAATGGTTTTAAATGGCAATGAGTTACATATGTATATTTTTTTAGATCGTGGAAGGACGCAGCACCTGAAAGACCTTTGGTGTCTCGAACAGCATTGCTTGTTGCATCTTGAGGCATCTTAACCTGTCGAAAAAAGAAATGCATTAATCAGATGACGTAATCATATGGAAATGTTAATTGCAAAAAGAAAGCGATAGCATAGCAGCGTCAATTACCTCTATGGACAAAGTTTTATTTTCATAACTGACTTTGATGTGTCCACTGATACCTTTCTTTCCCAAGTGCGAGTTGAATCTGCTTTGAATATTCACATCAAAGAAAGCTCCATATGGAAAAAAAATCATACTAAATCTCATCTCAAGAGAGATCCAAACTACAGATTTATCAATGCGATTGGCAATGAGGGAAAGCAATCCTTACTGCCATGTTAACTGGCGCCGAAGAAGATTTGCATTTCTTTGAAACTTGCTCCACCGCGAATCTAGAGCTTTTTTGCAGGCCTGATCAAATAGTAACGAAAACATTAAATAACGCAGCTATAACAACACATATAGCTTTAACATAAAAAGATCTGCAAGCTCAACCTCCAGTTTTTCTCGATTGTCTTGACAGAGTTTGCGCTTCTTTGCAATCTTTCGTTCTAGGCTCTCATACATCATCCTAAGGTCATCAATTGATTCTGAAAACCTGCACCAACAAAAATTGAAGCATGTAATTTACAGCCACAGGTGTTTTCGTGTAAAGGAAGAGTTGAAAGGCAATGCTAAAATACGCACTGCTGATTCTCTCGATGGAGTCTCTGATTCATTCTGGTAATCTGAGCACTGAGTTGCTCAGGAGTACTCCCATCCCAGGGACCCAAAGATTCTATCTCACTCTCAGGACAAATTTCAGAGGCCTTCTGGTCGCTTTCCTGAAATTTCAGCATATGTAATTCATAACCACGAGAAAAAAGAAAAGGAAAAATGGGCCCTGAGCATAACCTACAAGAAGATAAAAAAATCTATAGCCAATACATATTAGTCTAGTAGCTAAGTTCCATAGACTTAGACAATACGGCATCCCAAGTTTCAACAAGGCCATTCCCTCCTTAAAGAAGGCTCAAAGAGATTAAGAGAGACATATTTATGTATGTTTGTGTGTGTTATATAGAAAATAATGAAATTGTATTTGTCATTTTGAAAAATTCCTCTTTGTCTGCAAAACTAACAGAGCGTCATAATTGCTTATTATCTGTACCTTCCGCTTATTTTTAAGCTCCTTGTAACTAGCCTCAGCCTCCTTAATATCAGGTAGGACCTTGTTTTTCATTATGTTCTCATAATGAATTTTCTCCTGAAACAGGATCACAATTACTTTCTGCATACAAAACAAGTAAAAAATCAAAATAGTTATGTAGAGGCAAGGGGTACCGTTTCGGCAGACTGAAGGTCTATCTCAGCCTTCTTTAGCTCATTCTCTGCTTCCTCAAAGGCATCAATTTCACCCTTGGCTGACTCTACATGCACGATTTGAGAAAATGTAAGAAAAGAGTCGGCCACTCAATCAAGGTGATTTATTTATGTTCGATCACAAAAACCAAGGTAAAGATACAGGTATGTCAGAATCAGTGATCTATCACAGACGTACCACGTAAGTTCTCAAATGAAGCTTTAAGTTCATCAGCCTTTAGTTCAGCTTCTTTCAAGCAGTTTTGGAGCTTCTCAAGCAATGCTTCTTTCTCCTCTATCTCTTCTCGGCCTTTCTGATATAGTAATTAGAAGAAGAAAATTTTATATGGAATGACACGAAGACTAAAACAATGACAATCAAATAGTTTAACAACAGACTAACCATGATTTCAAGTTGAAGCTCATTAACACTTGAAGAAGATGACGCTTCGGTCTCAGCAGTGATTATATTCTTCAAATCTTGCATCTCGAGTTCCTTTGTTGTCAAAGCCTTCTCTGCTTGGCTGCGGTGTTTCTGTATAAACCAAAAGAAGAAAACATATGCAAAGCGTTTATGTACGAGCAAACTAAAGCTTTGTGAAATCAAGCTAATCATTTCAGTTAAGATATACAAAGACTGGGAACTCTAGTTTCGACATGCCTACTGAATTAATCACTGAGTTTACATTACCTTCAATGTGCGCATTTTCGACTCAAGTTCCTCGAGATTCTCCTCTGCCTCCCTCTTACGTCTCATGCATTGATTTATCTCGTTTTGTTCTCTTGAGGTTTCTATTTCAAGATCCTTGATCTGGTCACCAAAAGAAGCACAGAGTCGCGTAGGTCTACGAGAAAGAGAAGGAAGAGTTGTCTGAACTGACCCACGAAAAAACCTGCGGTAAGAGTAGAAAACTAAGTGTTATGATTGAGGAAGATCTTCCTATATCCCCTATAAGGTCTCAAATCAATCCATGTTAGATAAAAAGTACTAGCTTTTATTACACAGACTGAGAAATGGTCGATGCAAGACTGTCAGATATCTCATTTTCCGGTCCCTTCAAATCTTGAAGGGCTATCCGAAATGAAAGAACTAAGAAAAAAAAAGAATAAAAGAAGGCCTCCTGTTGCATCACTTCTCAAGTTTTACTTATAGTTGAAAACTGATGTTGAAGAAATCCAGAGCCAGGACATGGATAGAGGGGTGTATGTCATAGTTCAATATTGTATTTGATCTTGCGCCATGTAAAAGATTTGTTTTTGTTTGCAAGTGAAGATATAGTGGGACTGTCCCTGCAAAATCTAACAAGTTACTTACATTCGGAATCCATCTAAAGTGAAAACTTCCTTCAGATTTGAGAGCCTTTTCCCAAAGGCAACTGCCTTTCCCACCTCATAGTTCTCTGCAAGCACTTGCCTCTCAGCACCACTCTGAAACATCCAGAAAACAAGACCAAAATAAGAATACCGTCATATATGGCTGTAAAAAAATAATAATAATAAATAGTAAGTGGAGGGAAAATATGAACGTAAGATTACCACATCCACCAAGACGTTGAGAACAGTTGGATTATCAGAATGCAAGACAGAGAAAATCGTTGGGTGTTCTGTCTGAGGAATCATGTGCCTTGGTATAATTAGCCTGCATAAATGAGAGATAGCAAATATTTGCGTTATAAAGCTAGACATTCATCAACGCAGAATGTTAAAAGGAAATATCAAAATGCTTATTTAGACTTTAAACCTTGGTCTAGAAAAGTCATAGATGATAATCTTAAGGTTTCTATAATTGGCTTCATTCGCACAGCCTCTTAGAGTGAGCGAATCTTTATGATCAGTCACAATGAAGGCATTTAATATGTTTCCAAGAGCTTGTTCAACCGTAGAAGCCCATTTATTGCCATCGACCAAAGTCTGTAGAATTTCATACAATAGAAGAGATTTTTGATTCCACAGAATATTCACATTATAAGATTGTTGTAACGGCAGTTGAAAACTTCAGTTTCTTCTTGAGCCATGCATGGTCAATATAAGACAACATGTGAACTAAATTTGTTTGGTGCACAGATTTGCAAATGAAACAAGTAGAAACTCACCACATGGGAGCCAATAGGACCAATTGGTGGCTTTCTGAATCTACGATGATGTCTCTCAATAGCCTGCAGAAGATGAATGACTCTGTCCCCTCCAAATGCAGTAACCTAGTGAGCATGCATGTATTTGTATGCATCTTAGATATTACCGAGTGTGTATTGACAATATCCAGCTGAAACACCAAACATCATGATGTAATAATGAAGAACACACCTTGTTTGTTTGATGTTTCTTCAGATCACTAATGTTAGAGTTTATGATTCTTTGCCTCTTTTGATGGTCTCTAATCTAGAAGCCAAAAAGGCCAAAGAAATGAACAAGGTGTTAATTACAACACTTTAAACACCCTGCATATGAAACTGAATAAATTCTACGACTTAAGATGAATATAAGTAATATATATAAGCATGGTTGTACCATATCTTCGATGTATTCCATTTCTTTCCTTCCAGCTAACGCTTTTTCCAATAAGCAGTTCTCTTCCTCTTTCAATCTACAGTGTTATATATTTAAATGTTTGAAGATGAGAGAGAGGACTACAGAAGAAGGCTAGGCACACGAATAAGACACACAACAAACTTAATATCAACCTGGAAAGCAATTTTTCAACTTTATCAATCTCCTGATCCAGATATTTTAGTTTCTCTTCGATTTCAGACTGTTCAGCCTGCATCACTATCAACCTATGAGAAATATACACAGATATATCTGTACAGACATATCGTCACAATGTCTTGATCTTTGTGTCAAGACACTGAGCACAAAAGAAAAATGACATAGTTTTTCATTTTTTAAAGATAATGCCGGTCAGCAGAATAGAGGACCTGTGTGTTTCTCATTGTCTGCTCATTGATATCTCCAACCTGCTGTTCAAGCCTTCTAACACGATCCTTAATCTTATGAACATTATTGCATTTATGATGGAATTCTTCTTGTAGAGCAAACTTTTCTCGTGCAGCCTACAATAAGGATTCACATCAAGAACACATTAGATATGTAAAAAACATGCATACAAGATGTGAAAAATAGTTCGACCAAAAGCAAAATTTTCAAACTAATCACATTAACTCATTATTATCAGGCTATCTTAAGTTGAGAATACAGCGCATTTGATATATCAAGTAATTTCATTTGCTTCCTCCTTTTACAAACACTGAACAAGAATATATATATGTTGATAAATATGGGTAGAGAATTTGTCAATTATTTAGGAAAAGTTTCATCCACTAGGTCCCTCTTAAAACTAAGTTTACAAACCGTCTTGGCTGATTGGCGGAAAGTCTCTATCTCTCTCTTCATTGCAGTTGATTCGTCCATCAGACATGCAACTTGAGCTTTCTTCTTGGTGAAGAGATCCCTTAACGATTCCACTTTACTCTACAAAAATGGTCAATTAATCAAACAGTCTGAATTTGAAAATGTGAATTAAGCAATATATATCACCCATGTGCCCCAATAATAATATACTCCACATAATCAAACTATCTCTTTCATACAGCTAATAAACTCCAAGGTTATCTTATAATGCGCAGGGAGGATATCAGACAAAATTTAAAACTTGTAATGCACCCCCATCATCTGTAACATTTGATTTCTTGTAGCCATCCAAATTTCAGTTAATGGAAAGTATGACTTACCAATTCCCAATCTATTTTAGCTTGGCAAGTAGGTATACGTTCTTTAAGCTTCACAATCTTCTCAGTCTGTTCCTGGAGCTGCCTATCCACATCATATACCCATGACCAAGCCAGTTTCTTCTTCAACTGTTGCAACTTTTGAGCTATTTCCTCAACTTGTTCCATATTCTTTATCTTTCCACGCAACTCACTGATCTCCTTTTCTATTGGTTTAATTGTGTTCTCCATTTCATCTACTATAGCACTCGCATTATTCAAGTGTTCGTAGATACTTTGGAGAAGATCATTGACTTGCTGAAGAAGGGTTGCCTTATAAAAGAACTAAAGAACAAAATCTTTCAGCCAAATTATCAACATGGTTGACTTTGATGTATACCTGTTCACAGGACTACAGGAGATACCTTAAATTTATCTTTGTCATTTCCAGAATGAAGAAACTCCCTGCTCTTGTCTTGACTCATTACCACGCACGGATTTTCGACATCAATCTACCCATGTGAAACATAATACGGAGTCAGCAATGAATAAGCCAATATGGCTAATATAGTAAAAAAAAAACTATAAGGGGGTATACAAGAGCAGAAGTAACAAGTATTTCTGATATAAGTTAATACTCTTAAATTTGAAAAAGGGACAAGAACTCACATTGTAATGTTCAACAAGTTCGCGTAGCTCATCCCTTCGGTTACATACTTTTTTTCCTGCAGAACACAGGTTGCAGAAACAAGTAAACAACACAGAAAGAGTTGGAGGATAAGAGGATAAGAAAGGCGACAGTAAAAAAAAAAACAAGCACCACACCAAATATGGGACAAATGTAAGTTGTTGAACCAGAGAGAGAGTATGGCTACAGTGAATAAACCTTGATGATCCTTGAGAAGGGTGGAACTAGTGGACTCGGTTATCCTGCGTTCAATAATTATAACATCACCATATATTTCAGGCTTAAAAGCATCCTCTCCTTGATTTTTCATCTCTACATGAACAACGGCATAGCTGCAAAGAAATCCCAACAAGATTGGGAAAATTTCAGTCACCCGAAAATAAGCAAAAGACAGTTCAATAAAAAAAAAAGTTGAGAAAGAAGACCAAGTAGTGCCACTAAAAGATTAGCTTTTGCATTGTTTCCAACCTGCATCCAGTTTTAATGAAATCTTTCAGAGTGGCAGCGCGCTGAGTCCCTTTGGCTCGACAACCGAATGCGACACATAGAGCAGTCAATATTGCACTCTTACCACCTGAAACAAATTATGATTGTCAATTAACATTCCATAAAGCCAAATATTTCTAAAATCCTCAATTAGCAAAAAAATCAGGATTAAAATTATTAATGGATAAAACCAATTATAAATCAAAGCAAAGATAATATCCACCAGCTTCCAAACAGAGAACAAATTAAACCTGAATTGTCAACACAATGAACATTTGTGAAAGACCAGAATATCAAAATTCGGCAAAACCCAGATTCGACAAAGTGAATTAGAGAGCTAAAGATCAATTTTTGTGTGTAGACTTACTTCCGTTTTGACCCGTGATGAAATTGACCCACTCGCCAAACTCAATCTGGAGATTACTATGGCACATGAAATTCTCAAGCTTAATCCTAAGGATTGTACCGGACCCAGAACGCTGTTTGATGAAGGAACCACCAGATTTTGCCATGGCTGTCGCGTTCTAGGGTTTCTTTCACACTCGGCTAAAACAAAATAGAAAGAGCAAGTTCCATTCGTGGGGGTGCTTAGGGCGGGAAAGAGACAAGGCTATTGTACGTCGCGTGTATGCTAACTATTTCCGTACTGACCGTCCGATCTTCTGGAGATCTTATGACGAACTCATATGGGCCCTTATAAATATCCGTACATGGGCCATAGCAATTGGCGGGTTTTGGACGGCTTTTTATGGGTCTTTTGCGATTTAGGTGGTTGAATACATATGTATAAAGTTTTCGTTTACAACTAAAAATTAATCTTTTCTAATTTCATTTTCTTAACAGTGAACAACTTCATCAGTTATTCTTTAAAAATTTTATAATTTAATAACCAGAAGATGAATCCAGTTTCATTTTCAAAACAAATTAAATAAACATCATTCTGTAATAATAATAAATGATTAGATTAGTTCACTTTAATTTTATTAATGCATGCGTGTAATTTGCATCATTTTCCTTATAGTGCACATTCGTAACATGTAGTATTTGATCACATGCTCAAAACATAACATTATGGTTCAAACACACAAAAGTCAAACAAGAGAGATTGTCACAACACAACACAAAACTCACGTACAGAAACCAGAAAAGTAGATTTAAAAAAAAAAAAAAAAAAAAAAAAAAAAACTCACGAGAACAAAGAGGTAAAGTGGGCATTGAGATTATCATCAGGGAGGCCAAATCCATCGCCGTCTTTGTAGAACAAATTGATCACACGTGCAAGGTTGAAGACACGCACTAGAATCTGGCGTGGCACAGTAGATGAAGCCTTAAAGAACTCATCCATCATTATCTCATGGTGAACCTTAATCACCTTCTTTAATTCTCTAACCGCTACTTCTTGACTAACACCATGTTGCTTCATGTAACAGTTGACTCCATTTGCCACTTCCCCTCTCTTCAACTCCTCTTCAAACGTGACTATATATATATGTCATTTTTTAGACGAACCACAACATTTAAAGCTTGTAAGACTTTAGGTCTGGAGGCGAACCACTCGTACATTGTCTTCTCATCACAATCTTCCTAATAGTCTACATACATGGTTTATTTAGTCCGGTTTACTTGGTTAAATGTATTGTTAGACTAAACCAATTCTCTCGATTTGATGTATATAAGAATATCTCTGTAACAAACATCATTAAGAGAAATAACAAACTTTTCTTATCTTCTTCTTCGAGCTTTCTTCTTCTATCACTTAAGCTGTAGATTGTCATGTCATCCATTCCCATTGTGACGATTCCAGCCTTCATGTACTCCTCAAAGCTTGGCACGTGACCTGCCCGTGCCCATTTAGCTATCTCGATATACCCTTCTTTCGTGAGGCTTTTTATCTATGTTTTTTCAATATAACACACACATTAATATTTAATCTATTATATAAAGACTGACTTAGTCTCACAAGAATTTGACACCTCAGCATCCCTTTCCATGACACATCATCATAATTTTTTTTATTATTTTAATAATTTATGTTTTATAAGAGATTAATATATCATCACTCTTTTCCATGCCACATTTAATCATTTATTTATTATTTTAAAATTTTCAAAATTTAATTTGTTAAGTATTTCAAGAGTTAAAATAAAAAGAATTTTTTTTAAATAATATATATACTCCACCATTCTAAATTTATGTGCTTTATAATTATCGGTTAATAAAAACATATGTATCTTTTTATAAATACTCTAATCTACTATCGGAGAAAGCATACGTAAACTGGGTTATTAGAGTTTTGAAAAAAATTAATTATTATTTTCATGGTTGGTGTCATTTTCTAAAGGCATTGTGAATTATGATAGTTTTACAATAAAATAACAAAAATGTAGATATTTATTATATCATGTTTTAAACCCTTTGGGAATTGTTATATTTTTATAATTATGTTAGAGGATAAATCGATTAATTCACAAGGACCCTATCTTCCAAAGAAACAAAATCAAACATGTATCATATCTATAATAAATAAATAAACACTATAACGAAGAGATCATATAAAAAAATACTACAGTTCATTTTTATTTTCAGGACAAACATGTTAAGATATTTTTTCTAAAAAATTTCCAATTTTTTTAAACTTAAATTATTTGAATTTGTTTTAAACAACATATTAAAATACAACAAAAAAAACTATAAGACTTATAATCAAAATAATATACATGTCATTTAAATTATTATATTAATTATAATTTAAAAATATATAATAAAATGCATCCGCGTGTCCACGCGGGTATCACCTAGTATTTGATTAATTTTAAACCCTCCAAATGTTTTACCTTGTTTTGATCCCTAATATATATATATATATATATAAAGCACTTTGCGTACCTCACCTATCGTCGGTTGCACACCGCCATACCTTCCTCGTGAAGCCATTTCTTGTTCAATGTCTTTTATAATTTCCCACAAATTACGAAAGATGATTTGCAAATAGCTTGGTAGGTTTTCAATGGCTCCAATATCCCACCTAGCCAATAAAATCAATATATAAGAGACTAGAGGACTATCCAACAAGACAAACAAAAGTGTACCTTTGCAAAGCATCAGTGAAAGATATAGCTTCAGGAAGAGTGGCATAGGCATCATATGTGTCATCAACTAACGTCATGATCATGGAAATTTTAGTGCCTATAATTCTCGCAAGGGAATATCGTGGCTCGTAATATATTCCCATCATCCCGAAATAGAGCTCCACATTTCTGTCCCGGAAGGTATAAGGCAGTTTAGGCGCAAGATCTAGCTCCTTCCACCATCTGCAATAAGCACAAATCACATATAAAACTATGTATCAAGACTTATATATATATGTGATATATAGCTACAATGGTGTTACTACTTAGTGACAGCTTTGAGTCCTTGGAGGTAATGCAGCTGGCAATAGCTGAAGTTGAGTTTAGCAAACTTGAGCAGCGTCTCCTCGTGATCTTCTTCTTGTTCGTAAAAAGAGATATATTCTCTTGCAACTACTATCTCTACGCAATGATATCGAGCTATATACAATGCGTGTTGTATATGCTTAGAGAGATGTGGATGAGTATTAGTCACAGCCGCCAAATGATTCCTATAGTGAAAATCTGTGCTTCATCCATTATATCCTCCTCTGTTGTTTTGAGATGCGACGCTTCGTACAACTGCAACATTCCTCTAACATCTCCAACTAGACTTTCCTTGAACTTTCCATCATCTTCCCTTTTGAATCTTTCAAACACATCTATAATGAACGATATATACATCAAAAATTAACAAGGGATCTAAAATAATATATATAATGGATATTGACCAATTCACTTTTCAATTTATCATATGGTTCTTACCACAAGACATTTTGTGTCCGTACAGTCTGAAAACTTCAAACATAACAGAGATAGTTTCCAAATCATATTCCTCGGAAATCAAACCTTCCAGCGTCTGAAAAGCCCGGTTTAGTATCTCTTCGATTTCGTCTTCAAAATAATGGGAGATCGCTAGACTGATAAGCAAGTGAACGAGACGAATCTTCTCCTTGTCACAGCTATGAGAAGACATGAGCATGTCTCTCACGTACGGCTTCATAACCGATTCAATCTCATGCTCAATTGCGTCAAATTTCTACAATGAAGTTATTAAGAATAACATATTCAGGAACTTGTGTGTTGAAAACACATCATGTTGTTGAATTCGAATATATGTGTACTTACAGAGTCGTCGACAGGAGCAGAGAAGACATGATCTCCTAAAACAGTGGGAGTAAACTGAGCCAAGGTACGAGTACTACTCTCAAGATTGCCACTAGTAGCCGTTACATAGAAGGAACTTTGTTTTGTAGGTTTCCGAGAAAGAGTCTGGTTTTGTTGAAGCAAACGGCGAGGAAAAAGAAAGTGATTGGTCTTGCGAGATAGAGGAACTTTGTGAGCGTGAAGGAGAGTTTTAGGACCAAAACTCATCATTCTCACGAGATGGTTTCTATGTTTTGACGGTAGATTGGATGTCTCTACTCTGCTTTAATTTGATCCGGGAATCTTGTGGATTGGATGCGCATTAATTGGAGAGAAACGTACTTCTTAGTTCTTACTACTACTACTAGGCATTAATTATGGAAGTTTTTTTCTTCTTATAATAATTAATCGAATCTTCAACTAAAGTTTTTGTGCACATGGGGACCCGAAATTTTGCAGTCCCTTAATTTGCTCTACATTGCTGCATGTAATCACATCACATCATGTTTTACAGAATGGTACCCTCAGTGTGGATTAAATATGAAACAGTTACGTGGAAGGATTTGAGGACATGGAAGTCTTAAAATGTGGAGGTGTTAGCAGTGGTGTTTTTAGGGGCTCAATATTAATATATTTATATAATAATATTAAAATTTTTATTTGCAATACAATTTTACTATTTGTAAAATTAAACATTTTAGATATTACTACTAGGTTTTTAATAAATAAAATAGAATCAAAATAATATTTTTATGATTGTAAATTAAAATTGTTTTTGTAATTATATATATATATCGTCTATTAATTTTTAATTTTCTTAAACAAATTATTCTTCAATGAATAATTTTTTTTAACATAAATGATATTGTTTATATTAAAAAAAATATCGTAAACAATATTGTTTTCCTCATTTATTCAGATTTTATAGTCGACTTAATTCGGTTTATTGAATTATTGGTTATTTATAATACAGATTTCTGGTTAATAAAGTTGACTCTTGAAAATTGGTGTTATTTGAGTAAAAAGTTAGGGTTACATTTTAGACAAAATGACCTTTGACTTAGATGGGCTTTGTTAGACAAAATGACATTTGACTTAGATGGGCTTTGTGTCTTTTTGGCCCAAAACTGAATTGTAACCCAAAGATAAGTTACTGATTCCTTTGTTCCAAGCTTCTTTATTGATTTCAGGTGCTCTGTGCTCATAATTCATCTGTATGTTGTATATCAGTACATAAACTTATATAAATCACAAATGAAGTTTAAGGATGATATTAAATACATTATACTAGTATTTGAAATATTAATACAACAAATTTTATTTTACGATATTTGTTCTTGCTGGGGTCGTAGTCCTAGTTACTATATTAATAAGTTGAACTAATTAACTCATTTCCAAATGTGAATATATCAGATATATTTATAAAGTTGTGAATAACTTTGACCATTTTTTTATAATAATTGATAGTAATTTTGTATATATAACTTTTAAAAATCTTATATATACAATATATATATATATATATATATTGGAGTTAATTTCTTTTATATAAGAAAATAAAGATTAGTTTGTAAAATAAGTGTTTAGGCATTTTTTTTTTTTTTTTGTTAGGGCATATTACACCAACACTTATATGTTAAGTGTTTAACTCCGTTTGAATAGAATTGTGAATTTACTAACGTGCCACACTCTCTGCAGCTATAAATATGCATATCCCACTGACACCAAAATCACATAGCAAACAAACACTAATTCTAGCAGAAAAAAAAAGCAATCAAAACCTTTTAAACCCTCTAGCCTTCTTTTTTGTGTGGTTTCATCGAAATGATGTTTTCACTTCTCAAGGAAACAAAATCCTGTCAAGTGTGCAAGAGAGCTTTTTCAAACGGGAAAGCTCTTGCAGGTCACATGAGATCTCACTCTCTGAAATTTTCCGCAGAGTCATCAACTGTCTCGATCTCTCCAGCACCAAGACCATGCATCACACGTGCGCAAAAATGTAGATCTCTTAAAACAATTTTGATGAGATGTGACTACGCCAGTGAAGCCGTTGGTGGTCCGAAGCCAGATCTAGACAAGGAAGGTGAACAACAAGTACCTGCCATCGTCGTGGATTTAGAAGAGGTAAACTCCATAGAGGCTCAATGCGGTATTACTATTGAAGAATGTGCTCTGTGTCTTTTACAAATATCTGAGGACCAGAGAACAGAAACTCTCGAGAAGCTGAGATCGGTATATCCTTTGGTATCAACTCGGAAAGGAAAAGAGATTGACTATATCGAAACAGATTCTGAAGAAGATGACGAAGACAGTGATAAGTTCGTTGGTGAAGATGGAGATGTTGAGTCTCACACTTCAGACGTGGGAGACAACGATAACGATGATGACGATTATGGTGATGAAAGCGCATATTTCGGTACCAGAGAGAAAAAGTGTAAGAAACAAAGTAAATATGTGTGTGATATATGTGGAAAAGTGTTACGTTCTTATCAGGCATTGGGCGGTCATCGAACGAGTCACAGGAACAAACGTTTGAAGATTTCCGACAAGAGTCAACCAACCAAACCGGAGAATGGACAAGCGGTTCGAAGACAGTACGAGTGTAATATTTGTAACAGAATGTTTGATTCTGGTCAGGCACTTGGTGGTCACAGAAAGGTTCATTATCAGTTTCTCCAACCAGTTATGCTTGGTTGAATCTTAAACTGTCGACTTCTACCGAGTCACCATAGAATCTAAGGAACGTAGGATTTGGGTGCTTAGTCGATTTTGATAAACAAAAAATAAATTATGCTCTCTGTTTTTATGTTTTTTTCTTTCTTGTTTTATGTTGTTGTACCCTTTTTAAAAGGTTGTTTTCCTATATTAATAAAACTTTGGTCAAATTTTATGTTTTTATATGCATAATAGCGGCTTACTCATAGTGTATATTTATCCAAAAAAATAATAATTTAACCGTAGAGTGTTGTGAATACAAGATTAAATTTGGACGTAGTGATATAAAAAGCTTTTAAATGCAGAAAACATAAGAAATGTTAGTTAGAAAAATTCGTAAGATAACCAGAATATAAAGCTTATTGGTTTAAGATAATATTATAAATGTGTCAGTACAGTCAAATTGGCATATTATTGGAAAAAGCATTATTAGATAAAGACAATTTAATATATAATAAATATAAAATTACGACTAACGACTAATAATAAATTAAAACAATACATTAAATGGAAATATAAAACAATGACTAACGACTAAAAATAAATAAGAATAATACATTAAATGGAAATAAAAATACTACAACGGTTGAAAATAAATAAAACATAAATAGAAATATAAAACTACGACTAACGACTAAAAATAAATAAGAACAATACATTAAATGGAAAAAAAAAAAATTACGACTAACGACTGAAAAAATAAATATATGGAAAATAGCATGGAGTCGTAGTTTGATTGTTTATTTGTATTTATGTTACCCTATCCATTTTAGAATAAACTTTGTCTAAAGATTTTTTTTATAGATTAAAAATTCTATCGAAATTTATAATATGATTGAAACTAGAAATTTATCTAAATTTTTTAATTAAAAATCTAAAAGTATATTTTTAAAAAGCAAAAATCAATTATAAACGAAATTTTAAAACGGAGGGAGTGGTGAAATATCCAAGAAAATATAAATGCTCTTAGTTTATCTTTCTTAAATATGATTTGCAAAACAAATGTTATTTGATTTAAGAAAACCACAATGTATACGTAAAGCCAAACACTTCAGTTTTTTTTTTTTTTTTTTAATTACTATCCAAGATAATTAATTGTCTTTTTTGTTGTTTGTCTTTTTTGTTGACATTGCAAGCCTACCATGATGTGTTTCTTTAGTCAATGTTAGCTTGCTCCAACAATAGAACAATGATACTATTGTTGCACCTCAAGGATCAAGTGTATTGTCAACACATGTAAATCGAAATATAATTTGTTATAGTAAAGTTTATTTAGTGTTATGAGATCTGATTTTGCATCAAATGATATATATTTTTAAAAGAGACCCGGTAATATTCAGAATTTTGGAATGGTGCATGTGAGAAATTATATAAAAATTGATTTCAATATTTATAAAGTGTATTTGACTGTATGGGGATCCCTTTTGAAAAAGAACTTCACATATGTTAAACTTATATTGAATTACCTATTTAAAAATGTTTTATAGTATCATGAAGATTTAGACAAATAACTGAAAATCCTCGTGATAATTGGAGCCACGTGCCAATAGTAGTAGGCTGAAAGACCAAGTTGATTAATAGTATTAGAAGTTAAGAACCAAACTCACATTAGAGTTGAACCTTACAAACTCATATACCGTTGGAGGTAAAGAATCTTGGTGTTCAAGTAAGCTAAACGACCGTACCCTAAGTTTTCAATGTTTTTGTTTGAGAAGTGATTTCCAGTAGTGCATGAACAAAAAACAATCCACGTAAAAATCATCATTATGATTGGCAAGATCAATCTTTAAATCTTACGAGATTTTCGACTATTACACGATGGCGTGGAATATTCCGATAATAGATAAAGAAATGTCAGTGAGACGGCCACCATCTTCAAATAAAATCTTTTCTAATTACTCTTCAACCCAAAAAAAAAAAAAATTGTAAAAATGATCTTTTTTAAAGCAAGAAGTTGGAAACATTCCACTCATATAACCAACAAGAAAAACAACCAAAAATTACACTCATATTTACTCTTAACACCCTTGGACAAAAAAAAAAAAAAATCTACAGTAACATAAAAAACTCGAAATACAAAGATAGATTAACAATCACACCCCAATCTTTTGACATTTAACATCATCACTACCACAAACATCTTCGAAATTGACATCAGTAACATCACCAAGAACTATCACATTATCTCCAACTGTCTTCCTCTTCGGCTTTGCCTCTTGAAGAATCAACAACACATCTCTCATCGGTGGTCGGTCGGTCGGATTCCGACTTGTACATAACAATGCGATTCTCAGCATTTGTTTCATCTCTTCTCTTATAAGACCACACGACCTACCCATGCTTTTGTCTAACACTTCTTCTACATCTTCTTTTGTCTTCAGCTTTGATCTAACCCAATCCACAATACTATTACCTTCTCCAAATTCCGGTTCCACCGATCTTTTTCCAGTGATTATCTCTAATAAAATCACTCCATAACTATAGATATCACTCTTTTTATCCACTTGTAATGTGTATGCATACTCTGTAACCAAAAACAAACATACAAACAAACAAATATAGTCAGATGTCGTCATCCCAACAAAAAGAATGTTTAACAAACGGACAAAAAAGTACAAATTTTAAAAATTTGGGGAAAAGTAAAGAATAATTAAAAATTTGAGGGGTACCTGGTGCAATGTAACCGTACGATCCAGCGACGACGGACATGGATTCGTCGGTTTGAATCAGCTTCGCGACGCCGAAATCCGCCACACGCGCCTCCATATCGGCGTCAAGGAGAATATTGCTAGGTTTTAGGTCACGATGTACGATCACTGGATCACAGTCATGGTGGAGATAGCAGATCCCTTGAGCTACTCCAATCGCTATCTGATATAACGCCGTCCATTCCGCCGCCGCGTTCATCGTTTTATCGCCACCGTGAAGTAGATCATCTAAGCTTCCGTTAGGCATGTATTCATATAGAAGCATCGTACACTCTCGATTCGAGCAGCATCCAAGAAGACGGACGATGTTCCGGTGCCGTACGTGACCTAGAACATCGACCTCTGCTAATACGCCGCTCTTCCGCCGTCTGATCTTGCCGTTTTCTTTGTTTTTTCCCCAGAGTTTTTTAACGGCGATTATTTCGCCGTTAGGCATCTCCGCTTTGTACACTGTTCCTGTTGATCCCATTCCGAGGATGTTATCAGTCTTTGAGAGACACTCCACCACATCATCCGCCGTGAAATTCAACCTCTGAAAGGCGGTTAGCTTCCACGGTCCTATCTCTCCGCTGTTTCTTCCACCGTCGACTTTGTTTCCGTAGCTTTTCTGGAAACATC
Source organism: Barbarea vulgaris (assembly GCA_963667165.1). Taxonomy (NCBI): domain Eukaryota; kingdom Viridiplantae; phylum Streptophyta; class Magnoliopsida; order Brassicales; family Brassicaceae; genus Barbarea; species Barbarea vulgaris. The sequence continues at coordinate 2,668,115 of OY763894.1, read as the reverse complement.
GAGTAGCAGCGACGAGAACGAAGAATCCAACCCCAATCGCCGCCGCCATTATCCAAACAATAGCTCCGGCGGCTTTCTTAGGTCGCTGCTCGTTACCATGACCGTCTAAATCTGCGTCTCCGGCGTTATACCTATCGGAATTGCAAGGTTTTCCGACGAGATCACCGCAGAGGCCTTCGTTTGAGGCGAAGAAGGACGGATTCAGATGCGCGAAGGAACCGCTTGGAATTGGACCGATTAGCTGATTATACGAAACATTGAAGGTTGTGATAGTTTGGGAGCTTCCGAAATCCGATGGAATTGTTCCGGTCAAGAGATTATGAGAGAGATCTACGTCGGCGATCGACGGAAGTGTTGAAATCTCCCATGGAATGATTCCGGAGAAATGATTTTGGCTGAGGTTTAAACAGAGAAGCTTCTCGCAATGTCCGATGTCCCATGGAATCGTTCCGTTGAGAGAATTGCCTTGTAGCTCAATCCTGTAGAAGCTTTTGCATCCAACGTAATTAGGGATTTCACCGATCAGATTGCTGAAACTCGCTGAGAAGATTTGTAGATTCGGCGCTTTCCATATATTCTCTGGTAATCGACTGTGGAAGGAATTGGTAGAGAGGTTCAAGTATTGAAGAACAGGAGCGGTGGGCAAATCCGCCGGAATTTGATCGGTGAATCTGTTATTGCTCAGATCGACGAAAGTGAGATTACGCAGAGAGCCAAATCCGATCGGAATTGTGCCGTTTAAGCGATTGTTTTGACTCCGAAACCTCCATAGAGAATTGCAGCGAGTTAAGGTTTTTGGTAATTCACCTTCGAACATGTTGGAGAAGAGGATGAGTTTGTATAGCTTGTTTCCATGGCAGAGAGAAGAAGGGATTGTGCCGGTAAAAGAATTGTTAGAGACATCCATAGTCTCAAGGTTTCCGTTTGATCCAAGCTTCTGCGGCAAGACTCCGGTGAAGTTATTGTTCCAGAGAAGCAATGTAGTTAGCTCCGGGAGTTCACCGATTCCTTCAGGTACTTCACCTGAGAGGTTATTGCTGATTAAGCTTAGCCATGTGAGGTTCTTTAAGCTCGAGAAGCCTGATGGGATACTACCAGAGAGCTGATTACTCGAAAAATCGAGAAGCTTGAGGGCCTTCAAGTTGCTATAACTCTCTGGAATTTCACTGGTGAAGCCGTTTTGGAAGAGAAGCAAACTCTCGAGATTTGTGAGATTTCCGAGTTCTTGAGGTAGAGAACCAGAGAGACTGCAATTGGAAACGTCAAAGTACTTAAGATTTGAGAGTAACGAAAACTCTGAAGGTATGTTTCCGGTGAAGTGATTATAACCGATCTCGATGTGTTGGAGCTCCGGTAAGGATCCCAACCTCGGAGGTAGTTCACCTCCGAGAACGTTTCCAGCTAAATGAATAAACTTCAATCTCTGTAAACCACCGTAAGCTGCAGGAATCTCTCCTTCGAAGTAACTTCCACCAAAGTTAAGCTCTTCCAAGAAACGAAGACGAGCAACGTCAATAGGCAATGGACCTTCGAAGTTGTTGCTGAACGCATTGAGAACTCTTAAGAACTTGAGCTTGGAGATTCCAGGAGGGAAACTCGAGCCAAACGAGTTATGGCTAATGTCGAGAGTAGTGAGCTTGGTGAGATCAAAGATAGAAGTTGGAAACGAACCTTCCAAAGAATTCCCACTAAGATTTAAGTAGAGTAAGCTAGACAAGTAACGAATCTGTTGAGGAATACGACCCGTGAGGTTCCGGTGAGAGAGGTCGAGAGAAATTACTTGAGTCGTTGCATTATCACAGAGGACACCGGACCAAGAACACCAAACGGCGTCGTTTTGACCGTTAGAGACTTTCCAGTCTTGAAAGGCAGAGGGAGGGCCAGAGAGAGATGTTCTGAGGGAAATGAGAGACAAGAGTTGAGGTGAAACTTTGAGTGCTAAGGAATCGAAGCCGAAGAAAGGAAGAAAAAGAAGGAGGAGAAGGAGATGAACAAGAGAAGGAGAAGTGTTCTTCTTCTTCATCATGGCTTTAGGAAGAAAGTGAAACAGTGTGAAATTGTGTGGTGAGATAGTTGAGAAAGGTGTTAGGGTTAACAATGGTGGATATAAGGGTTTGAAGAAGAAGGAGGAGGTGAAGAGAAGAAGAAGTCATGATGAAGGTGATGATTGTGGAGTGCGTCTAATGGTCTGGCTTTTGTTGGTTAAGGCATTATGGTTTGTGTGGGGAAGAAAAGAAAAGAGAAACTCAATCCATTTTCCACTCTTCTTTTACTTTTCTTACTTTTTCTAAATTACCTTACTGTACTTCATATTTTAATACTTGTTCATTATTTATTTGTTACTTTATTAGTTATGAATCAAAAGTAAAGAAGAGCCATTCTGTTATGTCGTATAAACCATTAAATTAATATTTATTATTCCAATTAGTGGTAGTCAAAATTGATATGTACAAGAAAATTGCTACTGTAAATACAGTTTCCCTAACGGTATTATGTTCAACCACTAGCTAGAAACATTGCAAACATTTTTTTGTTTGGATTTTTATTTTGCCATGATACAACTAGAATGTTTGATTTTGGGTGGAGATCTTTGAAAATAAGAAACCAAATCACCATTCCACTCAAATTAAAAACCGAGTATTTAGATTGCTTGTATCTTCTCTTCTCTTTTTTCTTTTCTTGTTTTTGTTGATCTCATTAAAATTCTTTTTTTTCTCAACTTTGGTTTTCTTTTTAAAAACCTTTTGCAGACAAATTGAATGTTAGATGGAATTAATACACAGATAGATATACAAGTAGTATAACATACATAGATACAAAATACATATATGTCAGCGAAAGTGGACTGTATTTATCTCAGTCACTCACAGGATCCGATAAAGCTAAATTCCTCTGTTTCTCCACTAACTCTTAAGCCCACTATATATATATATATACATATACAGTAAAACCTCTATAAATTAATACTATTGGGACCAAGATATTTTATTAATTTAGAGAAGGTATTAATTTATCGATAAATTAATAATTATTAATTTATAGAGAGATTTTCCAATTTTCACAAATTCTATAAAAATCTATTTAAAATAAGATTTTTTTTGACAATTTCACATTATTATAAATTTATTTTATCTAAAATTCCTTTTACCTTATCTAAAATTCCATAAGTTTTTTATGCAATAAGAAATATTAGAGATAAGCTCCAACAAGAATGCATGTTTAGGAATAAACAAACAACACTAGAGTCATATTTTACTAACTTATCTTAATTATATTTTTTAATGTTATATGATTATTAATTTATGTTATTAATGGGACCATAAATTTACATAAGGGTATAAAATAAATTATTATCTTATTATTTTATCGAATTGTGTCATTTTTTACACTGGCCCAACTCGGGACCGGAAAAATTTATTAATTTATAGAGGTTATTAATTTATAGAGTATTAATTTATAGAGGTTCTACTGTATATGTCTATTAAATGTGCAGTACTTATAAAAGAGTTGTAGTTTTTTCGAACACCATTATCGCGCCCAAAAATATTCAAGACTATATATAACCAATTCATCACACTATTCAAACGTAATAGATATACGCGTGCTGCGTGCATCTCTCTCTTTATTATACTTTTCTAAGAATGATACCATAATTCGGATTTATGTTTGTTAGTAGTTGAAGGTCGATTCCCAAACAATAATTTTTAACTAATCTTCGAAGCATGTATAAGAACCGGATATTGTTGCAGTAGCCAATAACAATTGAAGTCGTAATCGTAATGAGAAAAATCTAACATTAGTCTTTATACTCACATGATAAAACTCTTTACCGATATTCCAGTATTAAACTTTAATATTTTCAGTTAGTTATATCTTGCATTCTTTAAATTTACGAGTTTGTTTTACTGTAATTACATTATTATGGACACGGGTTCTTTAATTATCTTCATATCTTGTCTTTATATTCACTACTTGGCATTATTAAATGTATGTCTTAAGTTATCTCAATCACATAGTCCTGTTCTAGTATTTTTTTTATTTTATTTTTTTGGTCTCATCATTTAGACAGTTTCTTTTTTGATAATCCAGTATCCGACCACTTTGCGTGATCGACTAGCCCACCGGACCGAAGCCCAAGCCATGACAGGATTTTTAAACGTCTACTTAAAGACCCCTGTTTACGCTAAGTGGTCTGGAGGGCCGGGCCAACAACCCAGGTAAATTACCCGTGGCCACCGCATGTCGAACCCGGGTGCTTATTGGGACTTTTCTCCCTCAACACCACTAGGCCACCATGTGATGGTTATTTAGACAGTTTCTTGCATTCTTTAAATGTAAATGTTTATTGCTGTAACTAAATCATTATTATTTATGAACATGAATCCTATTCTCATGTTCTTATATCCACTTTTTTCTTATATCTCGATCACATGGTCCTGTTCTACTAAATATCTTGTCTTATTTAGACATTAATCCTGCTAGGAAATCCAAACAGTGCCTTTTTCTTATATAATTTTTTTTTTTTTTTTTGGGGTCAAGAATGCCTTTTTCTCATTAGATTTTACTTTTCATTACTAAAACCACATAATCTCGGGAAAAAAATATTATCTTTTGTCAATGCTATATATAAAAAGTTATAGCTGTAGAAATTGACTTAAGGGCATAATGTTTGTATCATGATGGTTGCTTGCCATTATAGATTCACTTTTCATCATTAAGGTTGGGTGAAATAGATATCTCACATTTATTCGATGATCTATAAAGTTACAAAATCATTATTCATTATTCCTCAACTAATCATCTAAATTATCACTATAACGAATAGTCTTAAAGATTCCGTACGTGAGCATAATGTTATACTATGTTTTGAAATCAATATCTGCAGTCCTACGGACATACATATTACTCCTATTAAAAATAAATGTACTCCGTATATTCGACTTGTAAATAGAGAAAATGGAAGAGCTTTTATATATAGCAATTTTGTTTTATAGTTTGTATTTTCCTTCAAATGATTTTGTAGCCTATGGTCCAAAAAATTTCGGGATGTTTAAAAGGGAAAATAGAATGCAATAATGAAAAAACAAAGTATAGATAGAGAGGCATGCGTCGTTTACATTGCTCTTTAGTTAGTGTTTTTCGCCACGCGTGTCTTTTTCGCAACAACAGTGTGGTGGTATGTTTCTTCGCCTTTTAGAAGATGACGGTTTTACCCCCCCAACCGAATTCCTAACGATACATGAGACAATCAAAGTAAAGTAAAAATAAAAATGAAACGGAGGGAGTAGTATTTGCAGATCATTATTGGTCACACGATATTCAACCAATTAAAAATAAAAATTGCAGATCATTATTGGTCACACGATATTCAATAAAGTAAAAAGTTACATAGAAATATGAAAACGTCTTATATTTTGAAACACAACAAAACTTCTAAAACGACTTATATTATGAAACGGAGGGAGTAGTATTTTTCAATATGTGTGTATTAGATTGGTTTGGAGGCTGACTAAAATACTTAAAATGGTAGGGTTCTAACTTTAGAATATGTATCATCGTATGTCACATTGTTTGCTGTTTTTGTATGTATTGAGTTATATATATACTTCAAATTCTCATATCTCTATATATGTTGTGGATCTATGTTTTCGTATGAATTAAGTTATCTTTTAAAGTTATATGTTGTGGATTACATTGATTATTCATAAATAGATAGATACATTCGTAAACTATAATTTAATTCATTAAATTTTGTTAGTAAATCGTGGGTTCACCATTTGGTTTTGACATGACCTTGTGAAAGAGTTTTCACCAAATGAATTGTCAACATTTTATTAAAAGAGAATACAAGCCAAATAGTTATTACATTATAATAGATTAATAGTGTAATCTATGAAAAAATCTCTAATATATATTCTTAGTATTATTTATCAGGAAAAAATGTACATTAAACTTTATACAACTTTTAATGATGGTATTTTTTCGAAATTTTTGGATGTGTGTTAAGAGATCAATTATTAAATTGCAATTTCATGGTGCATTTTATTTTGGAAATGGTTAGAATAAAAGTTTAGTACTTCGAATTGAGTTAGACATAAAGATTTTTGATGGGTGTCGGTATTCAAAATGTGTAACAAAGTAATCCTATTCAAGTTATTTTTTTTGTTTGTATATGTAAAATATATTAATTTAGAGAAACATTGTTTAAAATTGGAAGAACACAAGAAACACACACAAAAAAAAAAAAAAAAAAAAAGTAGAAAAGAAAGGGAAAATGATACAAAAGTTTCTGCAAGAGAATGATGAAAGAATTGAACATTCTTCAAAAGTAAACAAAGAGGATGAAATAAAGAGGGAAAGAAAACGATTGATGGGAGTGAGAGTGAGGCTCATTATATATATATATATATATATATTTTTTTTTTAGAAATACCGCCGTTAGTATTTTATTTGACATTTGTTATGAGTCTTATGACACTTTTGGATTTTTTTGTTTAGGTTCAAAATGAAATGATTTTTTCATCTATTAAGCGTGAATATCAAAGTATCACACCTTTTTATCCTCTTATTACATTATCATACATCAAAGTATTAATATAATATATAATATAATTGATAATCCACGGTCCAGATGAACTAATTATGCTAAATGAACAATTCAATTTGCACAGTCCATGACTCCGACAGATTTAACAAGCAAAATGTCTAAATTTACAACACATTTACACTCATGATCTACAAAAATAATTATATGTTTTACTTTTAGTAAAATAATTATTGTTTAGCCAACTATAAATGAACAAGTATTTTATTCGTAACTTTGTAGTCTTAGATCTCACTTAATTCATTTTTTTTATTTTGGAATATACAAATTTTCCTAAAAGAGGAATACACACATTTTGCTGAAAAGAATAAAAATTTGTCAACCTTATCACAGTTATTTTAAAACTGATTTGACACTAATCCCATACTGCTCAGATAAAGCCAAATAAGATGTCAGTTTTGTCTATAGTTTAAGTATAAGTCTGATGATCCCCCACTAACCAAATCTCTTTTTGGATGTATGAAAAAAGTTTGTTTAATTTGTTTCTGTTATTGACTTATTGGTCTAATTAAAAACACTCGAATTAGTTTATAAAACAAAACAAAACAAAAACATATATTTGAGAAAATATAATTAACATGGCCCATGCTTTTATTTTGTCATATGTGTTTGTGGGCACACATATAGATACTTTAGCTTGAAGTTATGAGCACATTTAAAGTGACAATAATTATGCATTATCATTAACCTATAAAATTCCATAACATTTTCAAAGTTGTTAAGCAGATTAGATGGCAAAACCAATGAAACAAGAGACAAAATTATTTCATCAAAACGTGTCATCATTTTGTTCATGGAAAATAGATGTTCCACTTTTTTAGAAATAGATGAGTATTTTGTATTCCCATATGGAATCCAAAATCAACAATGATAATCATAATTTTTCATATCAAAACCTTGTCTTTTCCTTGTGATCTATTTTTTCCTCATTAAAAAAATAAAATGTTATGATTGTGTGGGTGAAATTATGGGAAAAATTGGGAGACAGCCCATATGCCTTTTTTTTTAATTTTTCTTTGCTATAACAACAGAACAGTCGACTTTATTTCGTGATTGCTAGTCTATAAACTGGTTATATAATTTTTGTAATGTATACTGAATGGGTCTTGAGTCTTGACCAATCCAATTCTGAAAATTCTGGTACAAGATTGTGTTATATAATGTTAGTGTTTTGTTTTGTCATAACTGATTGTTGGATGACTGCTGGAATGCATACATTTCTCGAGTCCTAATATATATATAAAAAGAAATAATTCAACTTAACTAAAATCCAACAGCTACTAGAATCTTGTTATAACTAAGGAAGTTTTTCAAAGCTTGAATGATTTGGTGAAAGAAATATGTTAATTGCAGAAAGGTAGTGATTACCTTTTAACAACACAAGCTTCAAGGCCTTGGTCAGACGAATTCTGATTTTCTTTATCAACCTGCCAAGAGTGATACTCAATTACGTATGTTTCCCTGAACTGTAATGTCTGAACTAAGATTCATTAACTCAGAAGAGACAGAGAGAGAGAAACATAGACCTGAAGCGAACCTGGCAAATGTACTCTCTGAATTTTCTTCAAAGGGAAGAAACACCATAAATACAACTAAATTTTCTGGATGAACATTTTTTTTTTTTTTTTTTTTTTGATATTGGATAAATTTGTAGAGAACTTAATGTACGAGAAACTTAAGAGCAGACCGATGCTAGTAGTTCATATGTAACCAGATAGTGTTATGAATATGTTTATGCTCTGGCTGCCTTTGCCATATGATTGCCAAGGAAACTGGCCTAACTTTTCAACGATCCCACATATACGTCCACATGGTCACTATAAACAACTTAATAAAATTTTAATTTAACACTATCGATAGTGATAACTGTATAAGAACATTTTTCCATTATCTTCGACAACTCGGTTCGTTTCAACACTTATGAGTTCTCTAAAAGGACTTCTGAGCGATCTTCTTCCACACTTGAAGAGTCTTACTTATCTTTTACCGAGAGCCCCTAACATAATCCTTCTTCATTGAGACTGAGTTAAGACCATTTAAAAAAAATACATACAGTTCTGAAGGTGTATTGGGTTTGTTGATTCATATTGCATAAGTAGACGGCTCATTTAGAAATAAACGTAAAAGTATGAGGCCTAAAAAAGAAAGTACGTAAATACTAAGAAATAGATACTATTCCATTATTAAATTAGCTTTGACTAAGCACCGTCTCCTTCTTCCAGAGCAAGAAATGTTTAACCAAATGGGAATCGGAGAGGAGCTGAAGATTTTCCGAAAAGCTGATACTGTTACTGTTAACAATCTCGTCAATCAGAAACAACCCATGTCTCCGTCAATTTCATCCTCCACAACGGCTAGTGTTCTCGCTGTATCATCATCTGAGTCGGTGAAGGAGGAGGAAGAGTTTGAATGGGTGGCTGTAGATAAAGAGCCTCATGTTATTACTGATAAAGCTCCAGAAATTGTCGAAGTTGAGGACGCTTTCTCTGCACTTCAGCTGTGAGTTTATTAACAATTTCAAGTAAAAAAAGGTTTTGTTTTTAGAGATATTGAGAGTCTCAAGATTAAACGATCACATCGTTATCTTCTTAGGATGTTCAATGATGAATCAGAAGACCAAGTTTCAGAGTCGGAGGAGTCTGTGGATTGGATTGAGCCACCATTACAGCTCTGCACTACTACACTTCTACAGCCTTATATGCTGGATAGACTCTACGACGCCTTTCATGTCTTTCAGACCGACCCATCAGTTCAGGTTCTCTGTTTTATTGTGGTCAGGATTTTTACAGCAAGAAAACAAAATGACTGATATAGACATTATTGTGAGTCTACTGTTGCAGAGAATGGTTATGTCATTGGCTTCAGACAAGGCTGTTTGGGATGCAGTGATGAAGAATGAGGTCGTTCGGGAGCTCATAAACAACGGTGAGAAAAGTTAGATCAATGGACTCTGCTTCTCTAACCTATGATTATGTAAAGAGTCTTCCTCTGATGTTGTATGCAGCTGAGAGGTCAGGAGAAGACTCTGGTTCAGCCGTAAATTGCAGCATAAGAAGGTTGTTTGGGAGAAGTGCCATCAAAGTCATGGACGCCATGGAGAGAGTCACAAAGTACGTAACGGACCTCTTCAATGTTGTTCCTGGAGATGAGACAGTTGTTTTAGCCACAGGTGCTGCACCAGTGATGGAGAAGCTTCAAATGACAGTTCTTCTCGCCATTGTTGTCCTGCTTATCGTGTTAGTAACCCGAGCCACGAGAGGTAGATAGTATAAAGTATTCAAGCTAAACTATGATCTCATATTTGAGGCTCTGCATTACTACAATTATAAGTGTGATCTCTGCGTCTGAAATCGCAACAGTAAAGCGTGATATTTGTGCTACTCGTGTTATATGAAAACAGTGATTTCACAATCTGTCATTTGAAACCAACTTCTTCAAAGCAGAGTGTACCAAACACACTAAATCACATTCCGTTTTTTTTCTTAACTACACCGAATCGGTTCTGATCAAATACCCGTTTTCGAATATTGTCACAAATAACTATTCATCGGCGCAAACTTTAAATAAACGGGTGGTTAGACCACAACACCTTATAGTTTCTTTTGAAGAGAGAAATGAAAGCGAGGACTCTGTTTTATGTACAGTGCAGAGCCACCAAGCCATCCATGACACCAGTGATTGCTTCTTGGATTCACGAACACATGTTTGTTTAAATCTAGCAATAACACATGGATGTCCAAGTTTAAGATAAAAGCCAAGTATCTGTGCATGTGAAGATAGTTGACAGCAACAAGGAGATCTCACCTGGTAATTAAGTGCTTGAGCTACCGAGATCAAAGTCCATCGTGTAATCATACTCGATTGTTGGAATAACTGATGCCATGAACTTCAAGAACAGGAAGAGGTATCTGGGAAAATAAACAAGCGAAGTGGAGAGTAAGTATAGAAAACAGAAATGGTGCTACAAGCGTAGCGACGCCCAGTGAACTATAAGAGTTATTTGCAATGAAAAAAACTCACTTGTCAACTTCAGGTTCTACTCCACGTGACATTAATACATCAATGATTTTCTTCATAACAGCTCCATGTCGACATGGATGGACTGAAGCATGTTTCCCAGGCAAGTGTGGATGATCCTCGATTGTAACCTGTGCATTTTTTTAACGAGGATCACAAAAATATTTTACATCGGTCAGATTCAGAGGACATGTGGGGAAACTTTGGTGGAAATGCAAAAAGTCAATTGATGCAGTTGAGCTTTTTTACCGTTTTACGAGCATGGTCTTGGCTAACATCCTCCATTACTAGTTCAGGTTGCAGCAGCATCCTTGACTACAAGATACATCATAGCTCTTGAGTAGATAACAGGAGACGTAAACAAGCAAGAAAAATCCAAGAATTTTACAATGAAAAAGAAAACTGAAACAAGTATGAAGTAGATGCAAACCTCATCATAACCGGTCAGCCAAACACGAGGAGTTTGGTAATACTTATCATACCTGAACGAAAGTGAATAATTGTAAGTTTGCCTACTACTGAGCCAAAAGTATGAGAGGTGTGTCTACAAGTGAAGAACTTGTGCTACTCTTGAATATGAAAAAAACGTGGGATACTTACGTTATGCTGACATCATATGTCCGAGTTCGGAGAATATTATCGTCATCAGGTTCATGAGCCACAAGATAAGTTGACTGAAGAGTTGCCTAACTCAAGAAAAAATAGAACTATTAAAACTACAGGTAGGCCAAAAAATTTGGAAAATGGAATTATGCTTCAAAGCATTTATCAAAAAGCTGAGTGCTGCAAAGACAAATGGGACAGTGAGAGTAACGGGAAAAAAAAAAAACTCACCGGATCATTTTCTACCACATTGTCAGCCTCATCAAACTCCTCCATGTCTGGAATATCGTCGTCCTCCTCACCTCCAAAATATGTAGGTATTGATTGGATAGGATTCTTCTCGTTTATGTCCAAGGCATCCATGGATGGCAAATTTTCATCTTCCTTCCCTTTATCTGTGGCAAAATATTAAGACAAAAGTTAAATGGGAGAAAAGAGAACTTCAGAGCCACTGAGCTACCAAAACAAAATCTACCTTTTGGTTTCCCATGTGTGGCCAGCCAACCATCATTATCTTCATCATCAACCAACACTTCACCTCCAGCAGCTTCATAATCCTCTGCCACAGATGCAGCTCTCCGTAGACAGGGTACTGTCAACCCGTATAAAAACCAAAAAGATAACAGAATGTGCATTCAGGAACTACAAAGCCAATAGAAAGCAGCTTTAAAAGTTCCAAATTTACCATTTCTAGTAATCAAAAACTGTTTGTCAGAGGGCAGGTATGGCTTCCTTTTGCTTGGTTCACCAGATTCCCTAATCAAAAGTAAAAGCCATAATGTCAAGCTTACCCATTCAAGCAAAGATACATATATACTTGAACAAGAAGTCATATACCAAACGCAAATCCCAATATGTTATTGACATAGTATTGAGCTGTAAGATATCAAAATTCGAAGAAACTAATCGAGCATCTGAAAACTAAGGAAAAACCATTCAAGCAAGGTGTAACCTTGTTGGCACCAGAAAAAAAGCCATAGTTTGATTGATCCCATCACAATCTCACACAATTTGCACAAAAAAGGAAATAACTTTATCACCAACACAGAGAGACCCATTGACCTATATTCCTCGAGGTGCATATTCACATATCATAGATAGCAAAATTCACGAATTTAAAATAAAAATTCGCTACTCCAATTAAAATTCAAAATTCGAACTAACCAGGACCAGGTGGGACACTTGGAGACGAGATTATCGCCGGCGAGTACAAACTCGCTGACGCTGAGCACTCCCTTCTCCTTAAACGCCGAGATCGTTCGAGGACCTGTGATCCTCTCAACCGTACCTTTAAATGCTTCATGAAGCTTTTGCGAAAGCACCATTTTTTTCTTATCTGCCGATGAATTAGGATCTAATCAATTGTTATATCGAGGACGAATTTATCGTATCGAAGAAGGAATCTATTGGAGATTCGATTGTGAGCCCTAATCCCTAGACCGTGAATGAAGAGAATTATAGATTCCGTCTCTATTTGAGGAGATGATATGACTCTTTGTAATATTTTGAGAAATTTCTAGAGTAAACCTCATACTGCATTATATTTACGTTATTGCCCCATAATTTATTTTATTTTTTCATTACAGGTCCCTTTTCTTTGATATTTCAAACCAAGGATAATTGTATTCTCAAATGATCCTTTAGGTCCAAATAGTACATCATTTGATATTTTTCCATCACAAAGGAATCTAATTGTCCTTATTGATGATACTAACATCATTTATACATGTTTTCAGGGCAAGAGCACAATGGAGCCTGAGGTTAGCCTATTCTCAAGATCTGCGTGAGCATCAGCCACCCGAGACAGCGGGTACTTGTGATTCACACGAGCCTTTAAGATGCCGGATGCAACATTGGCGAAAACCTCTCCTGCACATTCCAAGAGCTCGTCCCGAGTTTCATTGTATTGCATCATGGAAGGTCTTGTCAAGAAGAGCGACTTTGGAGCGAGATCAGACAATGGAATCGGATCTGGAGATCCTGAGGATTGCCCAAAGCTAACCATGTATCCTCGGCTCTTTAAACATGCTAATGATCCCTGGAAACCCATAAAAATTTCACAGTGAGAATTCCGAAAACCCGAAATAGAACATAAACAGTTCGGCTCTTTGTGACATTTTACCTTAAAGGTGTCTTTTCCCACAGAGTCATAAACAACATTAACTCCTTTACCGGATGTAATGTCGTTAACCCGGGAAACAAAATCTTCGTTCTTGTACATAATAACATGGTGGCAACCATCTTCTTTGGCTTGAGCCGCTTTCTCATTGGTTGAAACAGTTCCAATAACAGTAGCTCCAAGAGCATTTGCCCATTGACACAAAAGAGATCCAACTCCACCAGCCGCAGCATGAACAAGGATTATGTGCCCAGGTTCGACCTTTCCAAAATAAAAATAAGACTTCAAGTCATACAGTGAAAAGACTTTTATGTTGGCAATGGTGGAATAACATAATCTATATTTCTTTAACAATCTACTATTGCCAACAGGTACAAGGTAACAAATTTCGCTTTTGGTCTTCTGCCTATAACTTGATAACCTTTCAAAGAGAAGTTAGAAACAGATTAAATGAAAACTAACCTTGAAGCAACGGCGAAGGAGAAACTGTGCAGTCATACCCTTGAGCATAATTGATGCTGCAACGATAGGATCAATAGATGAAGGAACAGGAACCACTTTATCCGCGGGAAGGATTTGTTCCTCCGCACATGCACCCATTGGATTTCCAGCATAAGCAACAAGATCACCGATCCTTCTGCCAGTCAATCCTGACCCAACAGCTACCACCTCTCCAACAGCCTCCATACCTATAATCAGAAATGACACATTACTACATTAGTTCAGAAAAAAATTTCATATTCCTTTTTCTCAGTTCCTTTAAAAAAAATTAGGTTGTACAGAGCAGAACCTGGTGTAAAGGGCATAGACGCAGGCTTGTAAACACCTTTCCTGTAGTAAACATCAATGAAGTTAAGCCCAATCGCCTTATTCTTCACACGTATTTCACCATCCTTTGGTTCCCCTACTTCCACATCTTCCCATTTCAGAACCTTAATAGAAACAAAACCGAAATGAAATACTGGTAATAAAGATCAAGCAGATTGCGAGAAACGAAACGATCACAAGTTTCTAAATCAAAGATAGCCTAATATGCTTTCAAAACAGTGCCTACACAATCCTGAATCATACAATAACCAAAACTGCGTTTGCAATACACGTTAATGGTTCAGTAAGTAACCATCAATTTCGACTCAAGCTAGAATCCAAAACTTTTCACCATTACAAAAAGCTGAAGCACTCTGATCAGTGTTTCATTACTATTAAAACCAAGAATTACGATCTATCGATATTAAGTTTTAGTAGGTTCGACTTATCTGTAATAAGAGACTATAAATGTTATGGAACTGCAGCTTATAGTGAATCCCAAATCATTTAAATTCAATTAACAGAAGCAAAGACTGATCCAAATCCGACCCGGAAATTCAAAATCGAATCTTTGCTCACCTCAGGGCCGCCATGCTCGTAAACCCTAATACCTTTCACCATCTTCTTCTCCGGCGACTCCGCAACTGCACACTGAGCTCTTACAGCAACCGAGGTGATGCGCGTAGACAACGAAACACTAGAGGATTCGGCAGGAGTGAGTCGAAAGATGAGATTTTTGAGGGGATTTCGTGGAAAATTCGAGAACTTTGGGTGAAATAGATGACGTGACAGATGTCCAGATGCTTGAAGACACGAGTGATGAAGCGTCAACGCTACCATTTTCTATGGCCCCTCCTCTCTTGTTTGCCTCCTAACTATATATTTTGCTTTTCCCATCTTTGTCCTTTAACTTTCCTTAAATTATACTATCACCATGCTAGTTTTAGTACATATACAAAATACACCTTGAACTCTTGAATGCGGCCGTATGGGTCCCATCCAATAATCCCTAGCAAAAAGAAAAGTAATTTTCTGTGTAATCTGTAATTTTTGAGATTTAAGGAAGAATTGGTAAGGTATGAGATGATCAAGAAAACATTTAATTACGATCATTTTTTTAAATTTCCGTGGGTGTCGAACATTTTTTACATGGCGGTTTCTTGAGTATTACGCTTCCTCGTCATTCTCTTCCAAAACCAATGCTTCTCCCAAAGTCCAGCAACCTTCTCGATCGGAACATTCTTAGTCTCCGGCAAAAACAGCTGCACTGCCACCGTCATCACCACCACCCACCCTCCATAAAAGAAGAAAATCCCAGCTCGAAACTTACACAACATCGGTGGTACGCTTTGAGCCACCGCGAAAGTGAACACAAAACTCACTGCCACCGTTAAACTCTGCGCTGCCGATCTTATCTCCAGCGGAAATATCTCGCTCGGTACAAGCCACCCTAATGGACCCCACGACCATCCAAACCCCGCCACGTAGACACAAACCAAAACCACAACCGCGTAACCATAACCTTCATCGATCACCCCGTCGTGATGAAGCTCAGCCACCATGATGATCACACCGATGGTAACTTGCGACACAAACATCTGTAACCCTCCAATCAAAAACAGAGTCTTTCTACCAATTCTGTCCACAACAAGCATCGATAAGAACGTCGAGGCTGTTCCCACGATTCCGGTCACGAGTGTCGACAACAACGAACCACTCTCTCCAAAACCGACGGTTCTAAACAGAACCGGTGCGTAGAAAGCAACGACATTGATTCCAGTAACTTGCTGAAAGAAAGGTATCGCTAAAGCCATCACAAACTCAGGCCTATATTTTCTCTGAAGCAATTTCACAAATGCGTTTGAATCTGAATCAGAACCAGAACTCGCTTCAACGAGATCAGTGAGCTCATCTTGAACTTCGTTTGTTCCACGGATACGGCAGAGCATAAGCTCGGCTTTGTGTACATCTCCGGTAGTCTGTATGATACTGTTCGGCGTTTCCGGGAGAAAGATTGAGCCAAGCGTGAGGATTGAAGCTGGAATTGCGGCTGTGGCTAATGAGATTCTCCAACCGTAGCCATGTTTGATCTTTTGAGTTTCGTAGTTGATTACATTTGCAGTTAGAAATCCAATTCCAATGCAAAGCTGGAAACCATTGCTGATAGCTCCTCTGTATTTTGCCGGCGCCATCTCCGAGAGGTACAGAGGAACCGACTGTATAAAAGCATAAACCCTATTAGTTCCGACCAAATTACAACGAGAAAAATTCAATCTTGACAAATCAACTCGTCTTGTGTCACCTGGTTTGCGAATCCAACTCCTACGCCGAGCAAGAGACGTGCAATGAGGAGCATAGCAACGTTCTGAGCAGAGCCGCCGAGAGCAGAGCCGGCGAGAAAGGCCACGCCACCAAGAAATATAGAGGGCTTGCGACCCCAAGAACGAGTCACCGACGAAGCTAAGAGAGAAGCAACGAAACCAGAAACGTAGAGAGAAGATGTGAAGGACGTAAGAAGTTGGCTATTGAAAAGGCAATAGTGGTTATTGTTTCTTCTTCTTCTTCTGTCTTCTTCTTCGAGTTTATATACTTTTGGGAAAAATCGTTCAAGAAACGGTCCCATTGACATCACTCCACCTACGTAGATCATTACATATTACAGTTAACAAAACTTTCAAGAACCTTTTATGACCACTAAACTATGGTTTGGGTTGTTCGTTTGTGTTTGTGTTTTAGTGTAAAACTTTGTTAGAAATGAATCCACAATATTTAGTATTGCAAAAATTATTAATAATTTAATTTCGTCGATTGTAAACGTAAATGTGAAACGCAAATTGAGGGAGAAGTCCTGCTTGCGTTTGGAGTTTAGGTCTGCAGATTACAACAATATCTTTATGAAAACTGAAATGTTTTCAATTTCAAATATGTAATTTTTTAAAACTACGTACAAATACAGTTATACAGAATTGGGTTTTAAAACAATCAAAATCTATAAAGTGTATATATGTTGTATATGTAAACCTGAAACACCGATGTCGTAGCCGAAGATGACACCTCCCATGGCAGCCATGACACATGATGCCACCACAAAATAAGTTATCTTCCCACCAGATTTCGATGCAGTCATGGTTTCTTTTCTTGCTTCTTCTTCTCCCATGTTCACATAGAGAGACACTCAGGCACAATCCAAGTTATAAATTTGAAGAAATGACCAGAGAAAACTCTAAAGGTGTTTGTTAGATCGGATATTTTTAGTGTATCTTCTAAAGGTTGAGTTTCAAGGTAGACAAACTTGTTGGACCACTCGAGTGTTTTGTTTTGACTTGTGTGTGGATTTTTTTTTTTTTTTTTTTTTAGTTGTTGTTTTGGCTAATGAAGATATTGAGAATGGGACCTTATAAGAAAACACATGTGAAGAAAGATATTTCTATCGCGTAGACAAGTCAATAGTTTTTTTTTTTTGTTTCTTTTGTTTGATGGAACATTTAATTTAATTTAATAAAAAATATGTATAAGAAAGAGATGGTTATCTTTTTCAACGATTGGATGATAAAGCTCTTACGATGAGATCGGACCTACCGAGTTGCAAGTTTCGATTGTTTAATTCCATAACAGAAATTGTGTGTTTTGGACTTTTATTATGTAGAAAATTATTATGTAGAAAACTATCAGTTTTGTGGGGTATGTGGAATTATGTTATGTTGGCAGATTACTTAACAATAACCCAAAAGTAAATTTATGAGCGAACATATATGTCTTTTCATTTTACATTCAGTTTTGATAAATTATTATTTTACAACATAAATAACATTTTAGTTCTTTTTAATATTTTTACTCCGGAAATTTTTTTTTTATTTCACTATATAGCCTAAAAATCAAATACTAACTAAAAAAGCTTAGGTCTCGATTGAGATAATAAAAGAAGATAAAGGAAAAGTCAATAATTTGAAGTCTTTAGAGAATACGGTTACACGTGGCACCTACAGAACATTTGTTACGGTCACGAGCCTGTGACGGAGAATATCTGTATTTTGCAAAGAAAATCAAAACTTGAAAGCAAGCTATTCAAAATTCAAAGCCGGCCTTTTCTTTTTCTTTTTCCTTTTTTTCAAACAGCAATATTATTTGTTTTTCTTTGCTCCAGGGGAAATTAAAAAGGTGGAACCTTTTCTTCTCCTGGAGCGACCAATTCCTTTTTTCATCATATCGCTGACTCTCGTCGTCGTCTTTGATCTTATTGAGGAATTGGGTTTAGTTCGATTCGATCATCCGCTATCTTCAATATTTTTTCTGGGGATTTATAAAGGTTTGATATTCGGATTGCTTTGTTCAATTTTTTGCTTTTGATTTTCGTTTGATTGATTATAGAATATATACGTTAGGGTTTTGTGTTCCTTCAACTTCATCTCCTTTAAAGACTTGTTTTTTTTTTTTTTTTTCTTTCTTTCTTTCATGGTTGATGATGATAATAAAGGTTTGGGAGGTTCTGAATGAGTTATTAGGTTTGGTTTGCTGTGGTGTCTACGATTAGTTTCTTCTGTAAAAGTTGTATATGATTGGATTGAATCTGATGAAAATTTGATTACAACGGATGAAAACGCTTATGAGTTTGTGTCATAACCAAAAGAATCTAAGATCATCTACTAAGAATAACTAATATTAAGTATTTTATCTTTACCAATTTGTTTCTTGATGCAATTGGTTTCAGCTGAGTTGTTTGAAGTGGTTGGTATTGGAAAATGCCTTCTCTGATCTCACAACAATGGCAGGAGCGGACTAGTGGATTCTTTTCTTCATCAGGTTAGATCATTTTAATACTAACCTCTTTTTTTTCCTTCCTGTCTGTGTGTGTGTGTGTTGGTGGGAAGCTTATTATGTATTTTACTGAATTAGGAACGAAGCTTAGGGAAGCAAGGCAATCGGCTGGTAGTTTTGTCGGGGAAGTCGCTAAGGATGCGAAAGTGAATGTTACTGATGTTGCAGAAAGAGTTGGATCGTTGTTTAAAAGCCGGTGGGCAATTCTTCAGCAGCCTGCAACTAGACATGCTGTACAAGAACACCTCATAACAGCCGCTGCCACAACCGGGACATTGGTCAGGAAGGGTATAACTGAGACAAAGGAAAAAGTTTCTGTTGGAAAGACCAAAGTGGAAGAGGTATTTAGGCATATAGCTTCTCCAATTTACTCGAGAAGAATGTTTCTCGTCTCATTTTCTAACTTGTGGCAGCTAAATTCTTTGATCTTTGTTTTCTCATTAGGCGGCAAAGAAGACTGCGCAAAGGAGTAAGACCATTTTGACAGATATCGAAAGGTGGCAGAAGGTATATGAGCTTTACATTGATTCTAGCCGTTGATTTGAGTTTGGTCCCTAATAACTGTTTTCTATATTTCTGCAGGGAGTTGCCAGCTCAGATGGTAAGATAATTGAAATTTAAGGAGATAACACAGTTTATAAACCTTGGTTAACTGGACATTCAGTGGATTCTTATATGGAGGATTGTGGGGACACTTAATACTCTAATAATTCCATTCTTGAGATAACTATTAGTGATTAAGATTCTGCTCGGCTTGTTGGAAAATGTTGTAACTTTTTCTATATGATGATTTTTTGCGCTCAGTGTTTGGTGTTGCAATTGAGATCACTGTCCAGCGGCAGGAGTCAAGTAGGCCTATTCCATTTATACTGATTAAATGCGCAGATTATCTCATATTAACAGGTACTAATGTTTGGACCAATCGAGCACAACACTTTTATGGCACGTATCTTCTCATATCGAATTATCAGTGTGGTATTTTCCTTTTACTCAGGACTTAATTCACCGAGCTTGTTCAAAGCCGAAGGAGACAAAAAGTTGATTCAACAATTTGTTTCTGCTTACAATCAAGGTAGCCAACATTCCAACAACTTTTCTTTCGAATCTTAAGGCTCAGGGAGAAACTGTAGTTTAATTGAATTTAATCATTTGTTTGGCAGATCCTAGTGCGTCAATACCTGAGGGCGTGAATCCAATTGATGTCGCTGCACTTATGAAATATTATCTTGCTAGCCTTCCAACACCATTAACTACTTTTGAGCTTTACAATGAAATCAAAGATGCACGGTCGAGCGTACACAGAATGAGAAAGTCTCTCCAAAAGCTTTCCAGTGTGAACTATAATACATTGGAGTTCATAACAGCACTATTGCTTCGTGTAAGCCAGAAATCGCTACTTAACAAGGTAGGACTACCTTGTCTCTAGTCAATTAAAATAGTCATAAGTTAAGACTAATCTCTGTTTATAGATACTCAAAATGATCCAATTTTCAGGAATTAGATAGATGTATGCATTAGTGTGAAACCTGAATATTGAGAATCATTTTTGTTTGTTGCAAAAGATGGATTCACATAGCCTAGCTATGGAAATGGCTCCGGTGATCATGTGGCGAGAAGACAAGAGGCCTGAATCTTATCGGGAATATTGGAGACGCCCATCAAGGAGTCCTAAGAAAAGCAACGACTTCGAAGCTGCTTCTCCATGGGACTTGCTCTCAGGTAAACACAAAAAGCACAAAGAAAAAAAAAACACTTAGCTCTCATTCTTTTACCATTGAAGCAAAGTTCCATTGTGGTCATTTATTTTCTTTCTTGGTGAACAGATGAAGGAGAAGGAGTAGATGCATCTTCGTCGATCCCTCTAGATGATATCGTTGAAGTTGATTTTGGAGCGGTGGAGGTTGTGCAGTGCCTAATTGAACATCACAATGCGATTTTCACGGATGCAGACGAGACTGTATGGAGGTGAAACAACCACAGTTAAACCAATCTTTCTCTCAAGTCATCAGTTCCTTGCATGATTTAACCAGAAGAAGATAATCATTACAAGAACATATGCATTTTGATGTTGATGATGATTTACTTAACTAGTGGTTTCAGTAAATAAAGCTTTTTTTGTTTCATATTGGTTCTTGTGTAACAATTTCTAGACTTCAGAAAACTGATGATAAAAAAAAGATAAAAGTTTTTCATATATAGCAATCACCGGACGTGTTGTGACCGCAGTTAGTTAAAACTTTGCCGCTAAAGCTCCAATATCAAATAACCGCTAGTTATCAATTGAAATTCGAAATTAAACCAAACCGATTAAACCGGACCGTGTTAGGTGGCAGTCATTGACGCATGAGCAGACCAATCATACCTCAAGGCTCAGGCAGACACGGACATACATACTGTAGTTTTTTTGTAGCTTTCTTGAGCTCACAGCTATGGCGAGAAGCGATCTTTCGATGTTTGTCTCTACTCTTCTTCTGTTTCTATCTCTACTGAAGGTAAGCAAGCGCTCCAACTAAATTTCTTTCTTTTCTCTGAAAATCTCAAGTCAAATGGAACTGGGAAAGACTTTAAAAGGTGGAGTGATCCCATATGATAAAATTATTTTGGGTTTCTACTTGTTAGTCGAGATATCTCTCTGATTTGCGAGGCTCGGACTTTTGCTTTTGCCAAATTTAAGTGCTTTTCTTAGTTTGGTTGTAGTGATGGTAGAGATTGAATCCTCAGATGTTGGTTTGGATGCTTGGACTTGGATATACTTATTTAATTAACTTTTGAGTACTGATCTATGTTTCATTCTATTCTCTGTTCAATATAATCGAAATTCTTATTCAAACTTGCTTAGGGACTTGGCAATTCTCATAGCACAAACTGGTTTTATGTATGAATGGTTTGGTTTTAGGTAGCTGAAGCTGAATTGGTGAAATCTGAAATATTCCCAGTAGTGGTGAGTACTTGGCCTTTTCTTGAAGCTGTTAGAGCCGCTTGGAGAACAGTTGATCATGGGAGCTCTGCAGTAGAAGCTGTTGTGGAAGGTTGTTCTACTTGCGAGGAACTCCGCTGTGACGGTACAGGTGAGCTTATAGTCTTATTCTTTCCCTATCCTTTGTGTTAACTTCTCTAATTTTACTTTCTGAAAGTGAAAGTTTTCTTGTTTGGTATTTGATAGTTGGTCCTGGAGGAAGCCCGAATGAGAATGGTGAGACCATGATTGATGCTTTAGTCATGGATGGGGTAATAATTTATAAATCATCGCTCTATAAGTCCAATTTGTATCAGAATCTTGAAAAATGACTCTCAAGGTTTTTTTGTTTGTGGGGTTATTCTAAGGACATTCATAGGTGACTATGGAGGTTGGAGCTGTCGCTGCAATGCGGTATGTTAAAGACGGTATAAGAGCTGCGAGGCTGGTAATGAAATATTCTCAACACACATTGCTCGCGGGAGAAGGAGCATCAGCATTTGCTATCTCCATGGGTCTTCCCGGACCTATGAACCTAAGCTCCCCTGAATCCGTAAAGAAGTGGTCAGAATGGAAAGAGAATCGATGTCAACCCAATTTCAGGAAGAATGTAGTTCCTGCAAATGACTGTGGACCTTACAAGCCAAACAATGGTGCTATGAATCTTTTTGGAGACAAACGCACTGAAACTTGCGAGATGGGAATGATTGAGTATAGACCACCTCTTGTTGGTCCTCACAATCACGATACTATATCGATGGCTGTCATTGACAAAGTAAGATGAGTTCTATCCTGTAATTCATTTTTGGACATGACGAGAGAAAACTGAGTGTAGTCTTTCTATAGATGGGGCATATAGCTGTTGGGACATCAACCAATGGAGCCACATTTAAGATTCCTGGAAGGTAATGCTGTTAAAACCGAGCATTGTCTCTGACCAAAACCGAACCTATCTATCTCAGCTGCCTCCTGATTGTTCAAAATGTGTGAGGGATATGCTCAAGAATGGATTGTTTAAACCTTGATTGTGAAACACAGGGTTGGTGATGGGCCTATTGCCGGATCCTCAGCCTACGCTGATGATGAAGTCGGTGGATGTGGCGCAACTGGAGATGGCGACACCATGATGCGCTTCCTCCCTTGGTAATTACCCAATCTCCCTGAACAAAGGAACAGCTCTCTTTTTGTTTGTTTATCTTAAAGCAATCTAATGATCAAGACAGCTTTTTCTCGGTGTTCTGCGATGGTCACTGATGACTCTTGTCTAATTCTCGTGGTGCTAAAGTTGAATCTTGGATGTGTATGGCATGTAAAAGTGAAAGGGTTATTCTGTTGTTTTGTTGTGTTAAAGCGCGCTTGTCATGATTCTTCTTCTTCTCCTTTTCTTGGTTGAGGTTTTAGTTACCAAGTTGTGGAGAGCATGAGACAAGGAATGAAACCAGAACAAGCTGCTAAAGACGCAATCTCGAGAATCGCAAGGAAGTTTCCGGATTTTGTGGGAGCCGTTGTGGCTGTTGACAAGAACGGATCTCATGCAGGTGCTTGCCATGGCTGGACGTTTCAGTACTCAGTCCGGAACCCTGACATGGACGATGTTCAAGTCTTCACAGTACTTCCATGAAACCGGTAAATTATATCTACTTCTAATCCTATTGAATTGTAGTAGTAGTCTTATTTTGTTGGTATCAAATATAGACTAGACTACTACTCTTGTCAAATGAGTTTTAGAAATCTTGTCAAATGAGTTTCTTGAAATTGAAGCTTTCTAAAAGTGATTGTAGTTTGTGGATAAAGAAACGGCAAGAAGTTCATGTCTGTAAATACGGAATGGCAAGCTCGTTTGGAGTGTATTCTGAAAGATTTGTTTGTTTCAAAAAAGAAAAAAAAGAAAAAAGTTTGTTTGTTTCCTATTGGCCGATTTAGTTTTTCGGATTTGTCTGAATTGATCAGACAGAAAGGATTAAGGATTTTTTTTTTTTTTTTTTAAGTAAATAACCTAACATTTGAACATAGTTGACTTTCTGTAATTGTAGTGATTAAATATAATAATAATTTGGTTTTTGGTTACACGGGCACATAAAAATAGAGGAATTCCTTGGTATATCCTCTACGATTCTATATATCTAGTTGTTGCAATTTTTTAATTATTAAAGAATGATAAAAAAATATATAATACATGTTATAGTTTTTGTTTCATTATCATAAATTCAAGTAAGAAAATGGTAAAAAAAAACGATAAGACGTGACAAAAACAAGGAGAATGTCATGTAGCCAACTAAATCATAAAATATCTCATCATTTCAAGCTTGATCTGATTATCTATTCCATAAGCTGAAACTAAATAATTAAAAGAAGTAATACGTATTTCCGTAAATCATGCTAACAGAGGGTCAAATGTTAAATTAATAGAGAGGGTTAAGTTCTAACTTTCAAGAGAAAATGTTTAACGATAATGATAATTAGTTATTAGAATTTCTAGAATTTAATTATTTCGAGAAGCCATATATTTTGATTTTTATTTCCATGTAGTTAAAAGGTTTAATAGTAGTTTCTCCCGAATGTCGACATTATATTTTTTTTCCTTTCCAAATTCTCAAGGCTTTAATAAAAATAGTATTGAATAAATTATAATTTATTTGTTTGACTTTATTTATTTAAAACAAAAACTGCAACCTGAGGGATATACCAACGTAGATCCTTTTTACGACGAATATATACGATTTTTCTATAGTAATACAAAATAACCTTAAGAAATAAAAGAGAGAAAAGTCTGTAGTAGTAATGTTTCAATGTATGAAGACAAATAATTAAATAAAATGATAATTTAGTGAGCTGACTAAAACAGTATATATAAATGAGATTGTGGCGGCAACAACGTGCTTGCTTGTGCCCAAATCCTTCTCTCCCGTCGATTCTTTCGTCTTAAGAAAATGTCCTAAGATCACCATACTTAGGGTTCTTCTTCTCTGTTCCCTACACGAACAGAAAAGCTACATTGCTCTGTTACATATAAATCTAAATTCTTCTCATTTCGGCAGCAAAACTCTATCTTAGACTCTGCATTCTGCAAATTAATGTTTCGTCTTCTTGCAAGAGTTTAAAAACCATTGTATATTAGACAAACTTTTTTAAGTATCAGATAAAACAATGGAAGAGAAAAAAGTAGCAAGAGCGTTAGGCGAACACCTATCGATACCTCATCCACCATCTCCTGCTGTAGCGGTAGCCATTAATGGGAAGAAGAAGAGCAAATACGTCGCCTTTTGGGCTCTTGAGAAGTTCATACCCGAAGGCTTCTCCGATTTCAAATTGCTCTATGTTCGTCCTCCTGTCACTTACATCCCTACCCCAAGTAAGTTGTGACTTAAAAGGATTCAGAATCTTATAATTAAAGATCTGTGCTTTGTGGGTACAAAGATCGAGTCTTGCTTATATTGATTTACTATTCGATTTCAGTGGGGAATGCTATATCGATAACAGAGCTTAGAGACGACGTAGTATCAGCTTATAAACAAGAAGTGGATTGGAACACAAACGAGATGCTTCGTCCTTACAAGAAAATGTTCGAAAGGAGAAAGGTTCTGTCTGAATAATTATATCTAAACATCTCTGTTTTGTTTTCTCTGTTTTCCCAAAAATCTGAAAATGTATCATATGGAATAAATAAAAAAAGGTGCGAGTAGAGATTCTGGTGCTGGAATCACACGAGCCTGTAGCTGCGATAGCGGAAGAGATCGCTGGAACCGGGGTCGCCAAACTGGTAATAGGAATGTCTCTTCGTGGATTCTTCTCAAGAAAGATCGATATGTCTTCTATGATTGCGACGGCTGTCCCGAGATTCTGCACAGTCTATGTGGTCTCAAAGGGTAAACTAGCTTCTGTGCGTCCTTCTGACTCAGATGCTACCGGAAGCATAAGATTCGAGAGAACCGAGATAAGCAGTTCCACCAGTGGCTCCACTGATAGTCCTAGACTCCCTTCTGGTAAAATATTTCAACATCAATTCAAATTGCATTGAGTCCTTGAAAATGTCAGTTATTTTAATTGTTTTCCAAAAAACAGGTTATCAAGACTTTCTCTCGTTTGTTTCGGAAGCGCAATCCCGAGTCTCTCCTTGTCCTCCGGCTCCAAAACATTCAATGAGCAGCAGCGTCAGCGGAGTGGTTCAAATGGAGACGAGTTCTAGCGAGACGGACCACGAGGAAGTATCTAGAGGGAGAGGGATGGAGATTGTACATAGCGGTAATGAAGAGAAGGAGAATAAGGATGAGAGCTTTAGCGCCTCGTTCCCAATGGGAACAGAGGCGTATCACGCGATGAGCTGGGCTTCTAAATGGAGAGATCATGAGGATAGGAGAGAGATCATGAGCTCGTCTTCTAGCAACAACCACGAGCTAGCCAATATGGATTGGGGTGCAGTGGTTCCTGAGAACTATTCTTGGGTTTCTCATTGTGCTTCTAACATGTCTGATGGACTCCTCAGTGTTCATTCCGTGACCGATAATCAGGTAATATTAATCTTCTTGATTCTTGATTTCTGGAGAAACAGAACATGTTTTGGTTTGGAATCTGAACTTGGATTGTAGGTGAATCTGAGCTTTGAGATAGAGAAGCTGAGAGCCGAGCTGAAACATGTTCAGGAGATGTATGCAATGGCTCAGAACGAGACTGTTGATGCTTCAAAAAAGGTTTAATTCAAGTTCTTGAACAGCATAGCCTGTGGTGTTTTCCGCTTTTTGTTGACATTTATTTTATGCGTTCTTGCTTTGTTTTTTTGGTTGCAGCTAACTGAGCTAAGCCAGCGTAGGATCGAGGAATCCGAGAAGCTTGTGGAGCTGAAGGAAAAAGAAGAAGTAGCGAAAGATACAGCTTCAAAGGAGAGGCAAAGGTACGAAGAGGCAATGAAGGAAGCAGAGAAGGTTAAAGAACTCATGATGAAAGAGGCTTTACATAGAAGAGAAGCTGAGATCAAAGCAGAGCGTGATGCTAAAGAGAAAGATAAGCTCCAGGCTTCCCTCGTCTCTCCCGGAATCCAATACCAACATTACACCTGGGAGGAAATCGCAGCCGCGACTTCTGACTTCGCAGAAGATCTCAAGATCGGAATTGGAGCTTATGGAACCGTCTACAAATGTAATCTGCATCACACAACCGGCGCTGTCAAGGTCCTTCACGCTGGAGAAACTCAGCTCTCTAAACAGTTCGATCAAGAGGTTAGAAATTGAGCCATTCTGCAAATTTTCAGTTACTTCAATGTTCCAGTCAGAGTCTAAGTGTTTTGTATTTCTGTTTTTTGACAGCTTGAGATCTTGAGCAAAATCCGACATCCTCACCTAGTCCTCCTCCTTGGGGCATGTCCTGAACGAGGTTGCCTTGTCTACGAGTACATGGAAAACGGAAGCTTAGATGACCGGTTGATGCTAGTTAACGACACACCTCCCATCCCTTGGTTCGAGCGTTTCAGGATCGCTTTAGAAGTGGCTTCAGCGCTTGTCTTCCTCCACAAATCCAAGCCTAGACCCATCATTCACCGAGACCTCAAACCAGGAAACATCTTGCTTGACCACAACTTCGTCAGCAAACTAGGAGACGTCGGTCTCTCAACAATGGTTAACCAAGACGACGCTGCTTCTAAACTAACCGTGTTCAAGCAAACTAGCCCCGTGGGCACGCTTTGTTACATGGACCCTGAGTATCAACGAACCGGGATTATCTCACCTAAATCAGATGTGTACTCTCTAGGAGTTGTGATTCTGCAGCTTATAACCGCGAAACCCGCGATAGCGATTACTCATATGGTGGAAGAAGCGATTGGAGACGATGCTGAGTTTATGGCAATGTTGGATGTGAATGCTGGGTCTTGGCCTATTAGTGAGACTCGTGAGTTAGCTGCTTTGGGACTGTGTTGTACTGAACTGAGACGCAGAGACAGGCCAGATCTTAAAGATCAGATCATCCCGGCTTTGGAACGGCTAAAGAAAGTCGTTGACAAAGCTCAAAACTCGCTCTCAAGAACTCCGTCTGGTCCTCCGTCTCACTTCATTTGTCCACTTCTCAAGGTTACCCTAAAACCGTGTTTAGTTACTTCCTGTACAAGAAACCTTTTTTTTCTTCTTCTTGATTTTAACCTAATTTTTTTTGGTGTTGGCAACAGGGAGTGATGAACGAGCCGTGCGTGGCTGCGGATGGTTACACATACGATCGGGAAGCTATAGAAGAATGGCTGAGAGAGAAGGATACGTCCCCCATGACGAACCTTCCATTGCCTAACAAGAACCTTCTTGCTAATTACACTCTTTACTCAGCAATCATGGAGTGGAAATCTAATAAACAATAGTGAGAAAGAGATTCAATAATAAGTACCGATCGATTCTATATCAATGTGTTTTACTCTGATAATTTTTTTTGTTTGGTGTGTTTCTCTCTGTTCTTCCATTGTCTCTGTTCCGAAGATATATCTTTTGTGTGTGATGAGATGCAAGATTACAACAACAGAGAGAACGAGAGAGTAATAATGTTTATGGATTTTTTTTTTTTTTCTTGTGCTTACGAATCAGTCTCGTGTTTCTCCAGTCTCTGTTGGTAAAAATGTTACTACTTTAGTTTGCCTTATCCAATTATTCAATCGAGTAATTGATTTGTCATTTTATATTATATTTTTCTAATCTTTATTTTATTTTTTACGGGTACTAAAACAAAAGTTGATGTACGTAGAAAAAATGTTCTATGTAACAAATTAGATACAAATTACTTTTTTTTTTAACTCCAAACAAATTCACCACAGTTCATCACAAAACACTGTCGAATCTGAATGTGAATTATCACATGACATCGGCACAAATAAAAACCACTATGATACAAATTCTGCTAAAATAGGTAAATTCGTTTCGGTCCAAATAGAATTAATCTAGACTGATTCTATAGTTTTGGACCACCTATAAGATAATCCGCACCTACTATCATGTCAAACACGTCTACTAGTTAAGGTTAATAAATTCACATAATCAATGATAAAGTTAATACTGTATTTATCAAACGCATAATTTATGTTTTGCTCTCTATAACACATCCTTATCTCAGAGATAACCAGCAGACACCTGTTATTTTGTCCAACATTAAATGTTCTTTACTCTAGCCATTTAATGCACATAATAAATGCTAAAAGTACATCTGTACACTTCATACTCGACTCGACGATAAATACCATCCACAAGTAATCCAATGAAAATAATGCAATTTGATGATATTCTCTGCTTCATAATAGTTGATGTTTTCATCACTTCAAAGAAATTTGCATAAAATGCATACTAGAATTTCACATCTTATTAATTAATTGTGTTATATTTATTAAATTATATGAGCAAATAAGAGTGGTATATTAAATACAAAATGTAGTTTTATCATATTTTACAATACATATATTTTAAATCAACAAACTTGTCTTTAATTTATTCAAAATTGGAAGGTGGTGCCTCAAATTCAAATTTAAAATTTAATAGTATAGATAAATTTGAAATTTGGTTTAAAAAGTCATATTGAAAATGGGACACAATATTTTTAGTGAAACATAACTTTTCAAAATTACTTGGAATGAATCAAGTACAAAGCATCATTTATAACGAAAGCTGATGAACATATAAATTATCTACGAACATGTTTATATTGTTGAAATTGGTAAACTAACATGTTTATAAATATATTAAAACATATACAGCTATAGATGTGAGAAAACAAAATTATTAATTACTGCAGACTATTGTAAAAAATATTAACAATCTGATTAAGTAAGTTACTGTTATTATAGACTTACCCTGAGAGTTTACAATTATTGGTTGTTTGATCCAAAACTGTGGGACATTAATCTACTTATAAGTAGATGAACTATGACGATAAGTGTCGTGTCTATACCTCGACTTGTCAACTTCTATGCTACACGGGTAAGACTAGGCTCAGTGTGTCGTGTCACGGATCCAACCTTAATATGAGTAGATCATGTGTGATGTCTGACTCTGACTTATATGACCTTTCCTTTTATTAAACTAGGACGTATGCAAATAGTAAAAGCAATGAGAAAGGTCGATCTATGAAGAGTTCAAACCACAAGGTGTCTTGTCTATAAAGCTTCGGGTTCTCGTGGGGAGAGCCACGCAGAAAGTCAACCGAGAGGGCTCGACGACGCAGAATGGTCCAAGAGATGAGCTTTTAAATCCATAGTTCTCCTATATATCATGTCCTTATTCGTTTGTTTCTAAAAAAAAAAACGGAAAATCATCCCAAATCATTATTTATAAAGTTGAAGAACTTTTTGTTACCTATTACTGTATTACATAACTTATAGTTTTGTTAGTTGAGTCATAAGTGTTTTCGAAGGAAAAAAATCATTCGAAAATCTCTTTCACACTACAAAAAAAAAAGATTCCCAAAAGAAAAAACATATTGTAGTTGAACAAGAAAAACAAAACGAATTTGTTTTTTGGCATAAATGAACCTAATAATATTCCATAAGAAACAACCCACGAATTGAAAAGTCAACAAAAAGTGAATAAAAAAGTGGTAGTCCGACAAAAGCCAAGTTGTTCTGACTTTGAACGTCATCACGTTTCTCAAACCAAATGGAACTACCGGAAACGACATTACATATTCACACAAATACAAAAATCTTCTAGACTTTTTTGACAAGTTCATATTCTCTTATCGTTTTTAATCATTACTTCATTGAATCTTCATTTATAATTATATATTTTGCATTAAGAATTCAACACATTTGCGCATAAATTTCCGTGGAACTCCATTATTTTAATCAGGACTCCAATTCACTGACTCAAAATTGATTCGTCGTCGTCTTCTCTGTCTCTCCATTTGTCAAGAAGCTGTTGAATCATCCACCCACGAGTTTTTGGAAAAGCTTGTGAAGTCAAATCTCAACACGTATTTTCAAATCTTATCTAAAACCATTTGCTCTGGTAATTTCTTTTAAAATAACTATAGGAAACAAAAAAAAAAACTTAAACCCTGATGATCCTAGCCATTGAATTGATTAACCAGATCTTCTATCTTATTTTTTTTTATAAATATATAAATCTTGCTTTAAAATTATTATATCCATTAAGGATTCAACTTGTTTTGTTTGCCTAGAAAATGTCTCTGTAACTACATTGATTAATTAACATAAAAACCAGACCAATTCATGACTCTCTTCTCTCCGTTTGTCTCTTTAAGCTCTTAAATCATCTGCACAACGAGATTAAGGAAACAAAAGCTTCAAGCTTTGAACTCAAAAATCATCAGGTATCTTCAAATCTCTCTAAAATTTCAACAAACCCTGATGATGAATAATGATGATGATGATAATCAGATCTTGGCCGTTGAAAATCAAGAGATGGGAGACGGAGCTTTAATCGTAGCTGTAGCAATCAAAGGAAACAACAGCAAATCCAAAGGCGTTGTTCGATGGGCACTTCAACAATTTGCTTCTCAAGAACATGTCGTCTTCAAGCTCTTACATGTCCAACCAAGTAAGTTATATATCTATACAGAATTTACAAAAGTTATTAAGTCAAAATATAGATCTGATTTGTTTGGGTTAAAAATAGGAGATTCGAATACGGTTTCGAGTGCAAGACAAGATTCAACCACAACAGTTTACAAGAAAGATGTTGATAGAAAAACCAGAGAGATGCTTCTTCCAAGCAGAGACATGTTTGTTCATAGAGAGGTATATATATATATGTGTTAAAATTTTGTAATTTTTTCACAATGGATTTGATTAGTTGTTTTAATAAAAATCTGAAATCTTGTGAAATGTGAAAAAAGGTTCAATTGGATATAATGGTACTTGAATCAGACGATGTAGCTGATGCCATCTCTAAAGCTGTTCAAGATCATAGAATTAGTGAGTTAGTCATTGGAGCTTCTTCTTCTATCATCTTCTCATGGTAACATCCAAAACAATCTCTAACTTTCGATTTTTCTGAGTTTTTCAATCAGATTCTTTAAAGTATTGTTACTTTGCAGGAAGTTAAAGAGAAGCAATTTGTCTTCAAAGATTTCAGATGTGACACCAAGATTTTGTACAGTTCACGTTATCTCTAAAGGAAAGCTTATAAATGTGCGTAAATCCGAAATAGACATTGAAACGAGCATTGCAGATGATAGAAGTGAAAGCCGCTTCTCTTCAGACAGCCATTCAGGTAATAATAATAATCAAACTCTTTTACAAGATTCTTGGTTTGTCTACATCAAGGTTTTCAAAAACCTGTTTGATTTGATTGGTGTTTGGGAACATTTTAGGATCAGTAAGTTCGACATCGAGTCATCAATTCTCATCTACACCTTTACTCTTCCAAAGAATCCAAGCTCTTTCAGCTGTGAACCAAAAGGTTGGAACGAACATTGGAAAACAAAACAATGATCCACTGCATCAACATCCTCATCATAACAGAGCCGGGTCTCTAGACGTGGATGAATCGAAGATACATAACACGAAAGGGTTTTATCGAACAAGTAGCTCGGGAATTGGGTATGGAGGAAGCGATATCCACAGCTGGAGAAGCTCTCAGATGGAGGAGACTTCAAGCTCAAGTAGCTACAGCGACCCTACTTCATCTACTAGTCAGGTATCATTAATTTCTTCGCAAAAAATAAAACACCAATTGAAAATGAGTGAAGTTATTATCCATTAAGTTTCTTATATATGTGTGATCCTTATAACACGCAGATTAATAAAGATTTTGAGCTAGAGAAGCTGAAGATTGAACTCCGTCACATTAAAGGAATGTATGCAGTTGCTCAAAGCGAAGTCATTGATGCTTCTAAAAAGGTTCATGTTTGTTACAATATTTGAGCGTTTTTTATAAATTTTATGTTTCTTCGATATCGATTATGATATGTATTACTCTGTTTCTTTATTCAGATGCATGATCTTAACCAGCGGCGGTCAGAGGAAGCTATGAGGCTCAAGAATTTGACTATAAGAGAAGAAGATTCGGAAGATGTGGTGGCAATAGAGAAGGAGAGACAAGAGGAAGCGGCAAACGAAGCCGAGCTCGTTAGAGAATGCGTTGAGAGAGAAACCGAAGAGAGACTTGAGGCGGAAGCAAGAGCCGAAGAGGTTAGAAAAGAGAAGCAGAGGCTAGAGGATGCACTCGAAGGCGGACCACTTCAACGCCAACAGTATATGAAATTTGAATGGGAAGAGATCGTCGATGCCACGTCCTCGTTCTCTGATGACCTTAAGATTGGAACAGGTGGTTACGGAAGCGTGTATCGGTGTAACTTGCACCACACGACAGTAGCTGTCAAGGTTCTACACTCAGACAAAAGCAGCTTAACCAAACAGTTTCACCAAGAGGTAAAAGTGGATAAAACATTTTTTAACTTTTTAACCTTGAAGAAAAATTACTATTCTGCTAAAACGATATCGTTTTTGTTGATACTTGTTCAGCTTGAGATTCTTAGCAAGATTCGTCACCCACACTTGCTTCTACTGCTAGGCGCGTGTCCTGAACGCGGCAGCTTAATCTACGAGTATATGCACAACGGAAGCCTCGAGGAAAGACTCATGAAACGCCAACCAAACGCTGACGCATCGCAACCGCCATTACGGTGGTTCGACCGGTTTCGAATCGCTTGGGAGATCGCTTCGGCTCTCTATTTTCTCCACACAAACGAACCAAGACCAATCGTGCACCGGGATCTCAAACCGGCCAATATACTCCTAGACCGTAACAATGTGAGCAAAATCGGAGACGTAGGCCTCTCGAAAATGGTTAATCTCGATCCTTCTCATGCCTCAACGGTTTTCAACGAAACCGGTCCGGTCGGAACGTTCTTCTACATCGATCCCGAGTATCAAAGAACCGGAGTTGTAACCCCGGAATCTGATATCTACGCGTTTGGAATCATACTTCTTCAGCTAGCTACGGCTAGATCCGCGATGGGTTTGGCTCATACGGTAGAGAAAGCATTGAGAGATAAAACCGGGAAATTTACAGACATCTTGGATAAGACTGCTGGAGATTGGCCGGTTAAGGAAGCGAAAGAGATGGTTCTGATAGCGCTGAGATGTGCGGAGATGAGAAAGCGTGATCGTCCTGATTTAGGGAAAGAAATTCTACCGGTTCTTGAACGGTTAAAGGACGTTGCTTCTAAGGCAAGAAACATGTTTTCTGAAGCCCTAATCGACCATCACCATAACGCTCCGAGCCATTTCTACTGTCCAATAACAAAGGTAATAATGATAATCAAATCTTATATTTTAAGTCAGATTTTGTTATTTAATTTATGTGTTTTTGATTTCGTTTATGGCTTCATTGATGTAATTAGGATGTGATGGAGAATCCATGTGTTGCTGCGGATGGATATACATACGAGAAGAGAGCGATTAAGGAATGGCTTCAGAAGAATCATAAATCTCCGATGACGGATTTGCCTTTCCCTAATCATTCTCTTCTTCCTAATCACTCTCTTCTTTCTGCAATTAAGGAGTGGAGATCACATCTAATTAAATAAATTAAAGGTTCAAGGTTTTTATTTAAAATTTTTATATGGCTAAATTCGTCAATTAACATGCATCATTGTGTTTTTTTTACCCCACTCTTGCGCGCACACACATATATATATACACACACACGAGTAGATAGACGTTGATGAAACATTGGAGTTTTGTATGTAAAATATGTATGATAGGTTTTGACTGCGCTCTTGCAAGAAAGTATAGTAGTGTGAATTTTTGCTTTATCGTATTTTCTGGTAATAATGCTGTGTAAAATATCAAATACGGCAAAAAAAAAAAATATATATATATATATATATAGATTGAATGAAAACAGAGACGGAAAAAATGCATCCAACTCAATTTCCATTTGAAAACTACGCTTTCTCATTTTAATCTTTAGCTGTGAATATGAGTAGATCATTTGCTAACATGAGATAGGTAGGCAAAATTGGCCTTTGGTATTTTTCTTTAACATCTATCGGTCCCATTGTGAAATAAGTTTTAATTAAAATTTGTTGTAACATCGCCATTTAATGGCGTGGGTTCTATATAATATACCTATGGAAGACATAAATAATGAAAATAGAATAATGCATATAGCCAGACAAGTACGATGTTCAAAGAAAATACCAGACAACCTTGACCCAAAAAAAAAGGGTAAAGCTAGACAAATACTGAATCATAAAAGATAATAATTGAACATTTTTATGGAATGATTTCATTAATTTATCTACCTGAAATTAGCTTGTTATGGTTTAATTACCTGAAACATCGGTTATTTTTTTATCATGAAGTTTTTCTTTTCTTTATTAGAATCTTAACATAAAACATAAAATTATTCAACAAAACTTCTTAATAAATTATACAAAACAGAAAAATAGTTTTTGTAAAGATAGATAGTTAAGAAGCTTTTGATTATAATTAGACAATTATAATCAACATTAGCTGATAGCCTAGTGACTTTAGTTTACTCCTTATCATTCCCAATTACATGGTGGTAAAAGCGACCTTTAGAATAGAAGGTAATAATATATATAGGCAATTCTAATATAAAGCGACCTCTATATAGATAGATGGCCAATTCTAATATAAAGCGACCTCTATATAGATAGCCAATCCTATTTTTATTTTTATTTTTTTTGGATAAAGACAATTCTAATATTTTCTTGATACATTTTCAGATCATTCAAACCATATTGAAAAAATATTTAAACAATTAAAGTAGTGAAATCTCTAAAATTTATTCATGTAACCAAAATTGCAATCGAATTGTGGTCGTTGAAACTTGAAAGGCGAGTGACATGAAGGTCCCCTCGCCACCTTTGAATCTTTGGTACGTATGGTGATTGGTGGGGCTATAAAATGACCATTCCATGTGAGAATTTTTTTTTTTTCTTTTCGTATTATACGATTTTCTCTAATTGACTATTTTTGGCTAATTTTACCAAACTATAAACGTCATAGTTCTGTTGGCTCTAAATTGATAAATATAAATAATAATTGGATAGCTTTTAAAGTTAACTGTTTATATTTTCTCTTTCTCATTTTCTAAAACCATTTAGATAACATTTCTTGAATCAATAAAGAAATAAATGTTTAGGAATATTTGGGCGGTGATTTCGTACCAAAAAAAAAAAACAAAACAAAATTAATTTCCATACTTTTTAAGTACATCACCATAATGGCAAATTCTAATTCTAATATGACAAAATCAAAGTCTTTCCAATAAATTGACCAATATACAGTATATACAATCTGATATCAGTAGGTCATCATAAACTTATAGTTGGTTGAGAACTTGGGAGGAGAATAAAAACACATTTTTAATAACAGCAAGGAAACAACTCATAAGTCTACATTGATACAACTAAAACATGTTTCAGGTCTCTATATATCATTTACTTCACCCTCCACCATTCTGTATCTCTACTGTGAACATAAAAAACTTTCAATTATTCATACTTTTTCCTTCTTTTTTTTTTATTCTCACACCTTCAATAAATAAATAAACCTTTCCCAAAAGTTTCCAGCATTATACTCTCTCATATAATACCCAAATTCCAATAATTTGGTTGTCCACCAAAAATAAAATTGTTGAAAAAAATAGAAACGTTTCCATGAGATGAGAAAATCCCATTTGCTAAAACTGATACTTGTAGTATCTCTACCAACAACATTCTTGATCGGAATCTCCATTATCGTTATCTTCATATTCTGCAGAAGAAGAAGAAGAACAACAACAACAGAGACCAGTGAAGCTCAATACGACGTCGAATCTCCTTACGAGAAACAAGATTTGTCACCTATCGGATCAGAAACAGAGGAAAAGCTTGTCGTCATCTTCAACGGCGGTGAAGATCTAACGATCTGCGATATCCTCGATGCTCCAGGAGAAGTCATTGGGAAATCAAGCTACGGAACATTATACAAAGCGTCATTGCAGCGAAGTGGGAAAGTTAGGGTTCTTAGGTTCCTTCGACCTTTATGTGCAGTGAGATCGAATTCGAAGGAGTTTAATGACGTCATCGAGTTGCTTGGAATTGTTCGACATGATAATTTGGTTCCTCTGTTAGGGTTTTACGTTGGGAATAGAGGGGAAAAGCTTATGATTCATCCTTTCTTCGGTTCCGGGAATCTTTCCGACTTCATCAAATGTAAGTCTCTGTTTTTTCTTCTTTTTACTTTTCTTTCTCGAGAAAATATTAAAGGAACAAACTTTTTAGTTGTAATTTTGGGAGATAAACAGAGTCTTGAGTTAGTTTTTCTGCCGGGAAAATGGTAAAAAGTTTTTAGAATAATGCATCTAAGAAAACTTACCGTTATCAATATAGTAACATTTTATTTTCTGTATCGAATATTTCTTGGTCAGATCGAATCATATTGGTAACTGTAATCGATCCGTAAGAAAATTGTCTTATCATTTTCATTTTCACAAAACTTCAACAATTAATTGTTTTTTTCTCTGACAAAAGAAAATATTGTTTTTTTTCTTCCCCTTGTAGCATCACCATTCTATTATTGATCTATCTTTTGTCGGTAACCACCTTTTTTGGTCACTTCCCACTTCTTATGCTATGAAAGACAAAAACTTTATAGATCTCGTTCCTTTAAATCTTCAGAACATCAACATCAACAAAAACTGTTCATGAATTTTTTAATTAATATTCATTTCGTTTTCTAAAAAAACAGAGCATAGTTTTGGCAGGTGGAGATGTTGAATCACACAAATGGAGCAACATTTTGAGCATCACCATTGGAATAGCCAAAGCTCTTGATCATCTCCACACAGGAATGCAAAAAGCTATTGTTCACGGAAATCTCAAGTCGAAAAACATTCTTCTAGACCAGAGTTTTAGGCCTAGAGTCTCTGATTTCGGCTTGCATTTGCTCTTGAACCTCGCGGCTGGGCAAGAGATTCTAGAAGCTTCAGCTGCAGAGGGATACAAAGCGCCTGAGTTGATCAAGATGAAGGAAGTAAGTAAGGAGAGTGATGTGTACAGTTTTGGTGTGATCATGCTTGAGTTAGTCTCTGGTAAAGAACTGATGCACAAGAATCCAACAGGTTCTGTTCTTGATCATAATAGGTTGTCAGATTGGTACCGTACTGAGATTCTTAGAAGAGGTGTGAAAGATGGGCATGGTGTGACCGAAGAATGTGTTCTAGAGTACATTCAGCTTGCAATGTCTTGTTGTTCTCCATCGCCTTCTCTTAGGCCAAGCTTTAAGCAAGTATTGAGGAAACTTGAAGAGATCAGGAAATGATGCCTACCAAACTGACTAATTTGTGGAACGTATATGACAAGAGAAATTTTGAATCTTTCAAGCAATCAGATACTTTTTGCAAGATTGATTAACATCTTAGAGAAGGTAATACAATACATGTACAAGTTGTAGCTTGTGGAATGTCTACAGAGAAGTAGTTGTCTGATTACCAACAGAAGTAACCGAAGGTGGATCCAAGTTTTGCTTAGGCAGCACTTCCAAGATAATGAATGGTGAATACCTGAGAACAAAAAAAACACTTTCAGAAGCCAAAAAGAGACTCAAGGAACTTCGAGAGGCATCGTAGAACATCATCTTCATGAATCTCACTGAATGGCTTGAAAGTAACAATTTCTTGAATGTATTGTCCTTGAAGTTGTTTCTTTTAGTCTTGCTTGGTAATGTGTAGCAAGATATATGATTTTTTAATAATATACCTGAAATCTCCATGAGTCTTTCTCCCTCTGGTTCTTGCTCTTGAAGGAGATCCTTGTAATTTTAAGCAATGTACCATGAAACTAATCTTCTGGTGTATGTTGTAAGTACAGATTCAACGCATTGTATCCTTTACTTTCTCCGTCAATTCATGCAGTGCTTTGTATATATCATCTTTTTGGGGATGGTGTTGATCCCCGGAGCAAAACTTGTGGATTTTACCCCCAATGGTAATCCAGCTCAGTCCGGGTTCTTTTCTCATGGCTTGAGAGTTCATTGTATTTCTTACATTCAATTCACCTTCAATATCCCCAGCTTCTCTAAATGTGTTTGACAAGAGAACAAGAGCAGCTGAATCTTCAGGGTTATAAGAGAGAACCTTTTGAGCAGCAATCTCTGCCAACCGAATGTTCCCATGAACTCTACATGCTCCAAGCAATGTCAACCAGACTTTCTCATCAGGTTCTATCGGCATCTTCACTATAAATTTCCATGCTTCCGTGAGATGGCCCACGCGGCCCAGGATATCAACCACACAAGCATAATGTTCAATTTCTGGGACCAGTCCGTATTTTTCCTCCATCAAATGAAAATACCTCAAGCCTTCATCCACTAGTCCTCCGTGGCTGCAAGCAAACAAAAGGCATAGGAATGTAACAGAATTGGGTTTTAGAAGCACCAACTCCATTTTCTGAAAGAGCTCTAATGCATCCTTCGCCATACCGTGTTGGGCATATCCCGATATCATGGCAGTCCATGAAATGACATCAGGGTCTTTCAAAGATTTGAAAACCTTGATGGCATCTCTTACACTACCACATTTCGCATACATATCGATAAGAGCACTCTCTACACATTTTTGTTTAGTGAAGCCAGTTTTGTATGTCAAGCTGTGGAGTTGTTGCCCATACTCGAGAAAACAGAGGCTAGCACATGACGCAAGTACACCGGAAAATGTGATCTGATTCGGTTGAAATCCCATCTCTCTCATCTGAGAGAAGACGCTTAGTGCTTCCTCCCATTCAGAAGACTGAGAATAAGCTGTCACAAGCGTTGTCCATGAGATCTGGTTTGAGTCCTCCCTAGTGTCAAAAAGCTTCCTCATTGCTTCAAGTTCCCCACATTTGGCATATGCATCCATTAAGGCGTTGCAGAGACTCACATCAATCGATTCTCGTCCACTTTTCCAGACCATCCCGTGAACCTGCTTTCCAAATTCTAAAGACCTCATGTCAGCAATTGAATTCAATGTACTGCAGTATGTGTATACATCTCGCTCAATATTATTCTGACACATTCTAAGGAACATCAACATTGCGTCTTCTCCTTGCCCAGAAATCGTATAACCAGATATCATAGCGTTCCACGGTAAATTCCCCCTGCATCCAAAGGAATTCGACTCAAAAACTGACCGTGCTTCAGTTACACATCCACATTTTGCAAACATATCAATCAAAGCTGTTCCCACATGGATGTTTGACTGAATACCAATTTCTAAAGCAATCTGAGCAATGTATCTTCCTTTCTCAACATCTCCCAACTGTCCAATAGCTTTCGAGACGCTAATAAAACACGATACATTCGGTCTAATTTCCTCGTCCATCATTCTCAAGAAACTATTGTATGCTTCCAAGTAAAGACCGTTTGACACAAACCCTGATATCATGGCATTCCACGAAACTTCATTACGACTGTCCATTGAATTAAACACCTTACGGGAATCCCCAATCCTCCCTAACTTAGCATACATGTTAAGCAAAGATGTATTAACAAACGCAAGAGACGAAAATCCCCTCGTTAAAACCTGAGCATGAACCATTTCACCCACATTAATACAATCCACACCAATACATGCTTGAATTGCAGCAGAAAGAGCGTATTCATCAGGGACGATATCACAGCCAAGCATCTCAACAAAATAATCAATCCCATCAAGGTAAAACCCGTTCTCTGTCGCTCCAACAATTAAGACAGTCCAAGAGAAAACACTCTTTAGGGGAATTTCGTCGAACACCTGACGAGCAGAACTAAAGTCTGAGCATTTTGAGTAGGCGATAACCATCTGATTCAACAATACCGTCAATGACTTCCCGATAAACTGAAATTTAATAATAGCCCCATGGATTGATTTCGATTTCTTTAGACACTCTTCATCTGCAGACTCTCGTAAGAGCTCAATCAATGATGTAACTGAATCACAATTCCGGTGAACTCCACTGTTAACTGTCAACGAAGATGGT
Organism: Barbarea vulgaris; assembly: GCA_963667165.1. Lineage (NCBI taxonomy): Eukaryota > Viridiplantae > Streptophyta > Magnoliopsida > Brassicales > Brassicaceae > Barbarea > Barbarea vulgaris. Next base: position 2,627,261 of record OY763894.1, on the reverse strand, counting down.
AAATTCGAAGAAATAGAGATTTCTAGAGGCTTCTGTTTAACCTGAGCGGGTAGAAACACTGTTGAGCTTCCTGTCTGGAATATATATGATTGCGTTATGAATAAAAAGATAAAATTAAAGTAAGAGGGATAAAGATAAAGAGAGAGATTCTCACAGATGATGGAAGTTTCATGGCTAGAGGAAACGATATTCCGACAGAGGAGCTCATCTCAGATATTTGTCGAAATATCCAAAAACAAACAGACGATATAATTTTCCCGGGAAAACCTGAGGTTTCCGTTAAACGAGAAATACCGAACTAAAAAACAATGAAAAATAAGGTTTAGAAAAAAACGGCATGGTGTGTCATAACATTTATAACGAACGATATGCTGTTGTTATACCCTTTCGTTTTGTTTTATTTTTGTTTGGTTCGGTTCAAGGTCGGGTCGGTATGTTAGATAAATTTTGAATCGGTTCGGATCGGTTTATTGAAATCGAAAAACCCCGTCGTCTCTCCTTCGTTTTGGTGATCTCTGTTGGTCTCTTCTGTGAATCCCACAAATTCGGATTTGTGCTCCGTACAAATGGAAGCTTCGATTTCGTTTCTTGGATCAACAAAACCCAATCTTTCATGGCTTATCCCTACGTCGAACGTCCTTCATCGCCGAGATCTCCCGCTTCCTGCTTTGAAATTGAAGAAAGTTTCAGTGTTTCCGCGAATCTTGATCAGAGCTCAGTGCTCCGATGGATTGGCACCAAATGAAGACGACGGGTTTGTGTTAGAAGACGTTCCTCACTTGACAAACTTTCTCCCTGATTTACCGGTATTTCATTCTTCCCTGATTTAGTTAACTATCGAAACCTCTAACTTCATCAACTTCTGTAATGCAACTTAAGGATTTAAAGGTAAGAACTTTTCTGCTGGGTTTATGTTGATTCCCTAATTCATTGTTTGTTTCTGATAACACAGTCATACCCAAATCCATTGAAAGAAAGCCAAGCATATGCCATTGTTAAGTAAGTTATTATTTTCTACATGGCAAAGTAAGTATGTTAGCTAATAGTGCCTTTGAGGCTTGTAAACTTGTTTTATATTGTTTCTGTAGGCGAACTTTTGTCAGTTCTGAAGATGTGGTTGCCCAAAATGTAAGCCGGATGGTTTCTGTTCTAAGCATTTCTTTTGTTTCTCGAAAATTATCGTTCTTTGCTTGCTTAACGATCTTCTTCATATACAGATTGTAGTCCAAAAGGGAAGTAAGCGAGGAGTACACTTTAGGCGAGCAGGGCCTCGAGAAAGAGTAGGGTTTCTTCTTAAAGTTTTTAAACTTTTGTGAAGATTTTTCGCAACTGAAACCTATTATGGTTTGGCTTCACAGGTTTACTTTAGATCAGATGAAGTAAAAGCTTGCATAGTGACTTGTGGGGGTTTGTGCCCAGGAATCAATACAGTTATACGAGAAATTGTGTGTGGATTGAACAATATGTATGGTGTCAATAACATTCTTGGCATTCAGGGAGGATACAGAGGCTTTTACTCCAAAAACACTATGACCCTGACGCCTAAAGTTGTCAATGACATTCATAAACGTGGTGGCACTTTTCTTCAAACCTCAAGAGGAGGACATGATACAGCAAAGATTGTTGATAACATTCAAGATAGAGGAATAAATCAGGTAGCTAACATATGTAATGTCCATTTGTCTTTTCCAGGTTTCATGATCTTTAAATGGTCTAGTTAGTCTTCAAACTGAGCCATGCTAATCTCTTTTGGGTGGGTATTTCAGGTGTATATCATTGGAGGTGATGGTACACAAAAGGGTGCAGAGAAAATATACCAGGTGATTCATTATCACATATTACTAATTGTTGTGTGAGTGATTGAGTGATTCTATTGATACTTGCTTCATATTCTGTGAAGGAAGTCGAGAGGCGTGGTCTTCAAGTGGCAGTTTCTGGCATTCCCAAGACAATTGATAACGATATTGCTGTAAATATGCATTGATAATTTTTAACTTAAGGGGTACTTTTATCTCATATGGAGTTTCTTATACATCTTCTTCACCCAATTTTCTAGGTGATTGACAAATCGTTTGGCTTTGATACTGCTGTTGAGGAAGCACAACGAGCTATTAATGCTGCACATGTAGAGGTCGAGAGCGTGGAAAATGGAGTTGGTATTGTTAAACTCATGGGCAGATACAGCGGTAGATATTCTGTGGCATACGCGGTCTACTTTCTTTTGTGAATATGAAGTTAAACTTTTGGTACAAATTCTGCAGGTTTTATTGCCATGATTGCAACTTTAGCGAACCGTGATGTGGTAAAAGATTATTTTGTTTGTTAAATTGTCACTATAAAGTTTCTATATCGTGGTATAACAATGGCAGCTTTGAAATGCGACAGGATTGTTGCTTGATTCCAGAGTCTCCATTTTTTCTTGAAGGAAAAGGTGGACTCTTTGAGTTTATTGAACACCGACTCAAAGAGAACAGGCACATGGTTATTGTGATAGCTGAAGGAGCTGGACAGGATTATGTTGCTCAAAGCATGCATGCATCTGAAACTAAAGACGAGTCAGGAAATAGACTCTTGCTTGATGTTGGTCTATGGTTGACTCAACAGATAAAGGTATTGGTCAAAACTAGAAACGTAACAAAATGGTTTCTATATGTTTTTCCTCAAACATACAAGATGAGTTTTGTGATCTTGGGATCACAATGTTGCAGGATCACTTTACAAATGTTCGGAAAATGACGATAAACATGAAGTACATAGGTATATCTTATTCACTGTCTCTATCTTCTTAACGCTCTTCTGTGCATTTCATTGACATAATTACTTGTTGAACAGACCCAACGTATATGATAAGAGCAATACCAAGTAACGCATCAGACAATGTGTATTGCACTCTTCTTGCCCAAAGTGCAGTTCATGGAGCAATGGCTGGGTACTCAGGTTTCACCGTGGGGCCAGTTAACAGCAGACATGCTTACATACCAATTTCTGTATGCTTTTTCCTTTTACTTCTCTAATCATTCTTAGACTGACTTACTCGTTGAGGAGTCATATACCTTTGTGGTTAAAGTTAAATCACATTATTTTTTTAATTTGGTGACATGTTTTACTTTTGCAGCGAGTGACTGAAGTGACCAATACGGTGAAGTTAACGGATAGGATGTGGGCTAGACTCCTTGCATCGACAAATCAACCAAGTTTCTTGACTGGTGAAGGAGCATTGCAGAATGTGATCGACATGGAAACTCAAGAAAAGATCGATAACATGAAGATCTCTTCTATCTAAGAAACAGGTCAGCTCATATTCATCAGCTGTTCAAGATGTATACTAGACACATACGCATAGAATATGTCTCTATTGACAACCATAACGTATTTTGTTTGTGATAAGAATTATTTGGTTTACTTATTCGTAATAATGATACGCAAGATCCATCTCAATGATGAGATTGAGATGTAAATACACATCTTTACGCTGTCTCCCTTTCTCTGTTTACTTTTCCATATTGCAACTTGTGCATCATCTCTTCTATCTTTAGCTGTTGCGTGTGGTCCATCCAATTCCTTGTCATATTAAAAAACTTAATGCTGACTTGTACCCAACCATGAGACAACAAAACTCTGGGCTCTGGCTGCTACATTCTTTAAACCTGGTCCCTCTTTGCAACTCGTTCATCTACTCAATTCATTGATTCACGCTTTCTGGACATGTGAACTCATTAATACCTCAGTGACATCCAAAACTAAAGCCACTGTGGGATACTTATTGTGTCATTGGATTAAAGTTTCTCCTTTTAGGCTTATGTTAAGGCCTTTCAGGTTGGAAACTCGATTAAGTAACACAGAATTAGTTTAGTCTCTGAAAATCTGAATCTGTGACTAGAACTTTGTTTTCTAGAACCTTAAGCAATCTAAGACATGAGAAAACACAGAAGTTCCATTGTTGCAGAAACTCTTTAGTACATATTTTGCAAGAGGTTTTTTCAGTACACTAATCTAACATCTTCTTAGCTCTATACACGATGCTTCACATACTTACTTACCTATATATACTAAATAAACATTACTAATCCCATTAGTTTGATGACGATGATGAAGTACTTGTAGTTGTTTCTTGAGGCACTGGGACATCGCTTCTCCTCCTTTTCCGGCATGAATTGACCGGAGCATCATACTTTCCGGCATCCAAAGGAAAGTTAAGCACAGCTTTTCTTCCCCTGAGCTTGAAAGCTGCATAGTCATAAGCTCTTGCAGCATCAAGATCACTCTCAAAAGTGCCTAACCAAATCCTGGAACCTTTCTTGGCCGGATCTCGAATCTCTGCAGCGAATTTCCCCCATGGCCTCCTTCTCACGCCTCTGTAATGTCTTGTCTCTTCGAACCTCTTTGTTTTTTTCCGGTTTGAGACAACCTCAACCTCAGGTGATGTTGTTGTCGTTGATGATGATGATTCTGCTTCCATTTGCAGAAACTCTAGGACATAGGAATCTGGATCAAGAACAGGAGAACTAGGTTCCAGTTTAGGAACTGGGTTAAAGGGTTCTAGAGACCAGAGCCCTGAGACAAAAGCAGAATCGTCAAAGACAAAATCTTCGATGAAACCATCAGGGATCATCAAGTCTTCAAACAGATGTTTCTGCATAACCTCCACATCAGAGCTGTCCTCAAAAGTTGCCATTTTTATTTTACTTTTCTTTTGCAGACAAGACAGAAGAAGAAGAGGAAAAATCAGCAAGTGATGGTTGAAGAAAAGTTTTGATGATTGTGTTGGCTATATAAAGAAGGGAATCCTAAACATGTGTTTGCAGCCATGTGTGAGGTGTCACAAAGTCTCTCTCCCTGTCTCTCTGGTTTCCTCGGTGGGTCCCGGTCTTATCCATTTAACATTTATGGAGACAACTTAAAGATATTTTGTCAGGACCCTTCAACTTGTGCCAACTTGATCTTCTCTATGATGGTGACTAATTTCACTAACATCCATTTGATTCTCTTGTACAGTTTAATCCCTTTGAGCTACCCCCACTGCTCGAATCCTAAATTATTTCCTAACAAAATGGTGCTTGTAAATCTCTCTTTTTAATGGTGACCTATTTGTCTTAACTGTCTCTTCAACTGCGTTTTCAATGAGAATTTTTGACATTATTTTGGGAATTTAAAACAATTCATTTTCTATTAAATATTTTACAGATTAAAAACGTAAACGCCAAATGCAACCAAAATGAATTTTGATAGAGTTTGTTCTGGTTGTGTGTTCATTTAAAAACATATACACATATTTTAACTTTTACCTGTTGAGACTTAAACTACTAGTGGTTATAATCAAAACTAAGCCTTTAAAAGCCAGTGTTTGTATCTTTGTGATAAAATATCATTTTCGTAGTAGTAATGACTTAATGACTCACCTGTTAAATTCTACATATTGAAAGATATTTTGCATTTTTGTAGTAGTACTAGTAAAGATGTTTTGTGTAATTGCTTTCACCAGAAGAGAAGCGACAAATTCATCAAATTGCTTTTCTTGTAGGGTTCTCTTGCTATGGCTACTTGCTAGAATATGATTTGAAGCAACTTGATTTTTCTTTGTTTCTACTTAATTTCTTAGGGCTCCACATATTGTATAACCAAACCTTACCCTCTTGCCCAGTTGCTTAACAATTATATTCCTAATCTAACAATAAAGTTAATTAATCCTCTTAATTTTATAATAATATGTAAGATAATATTAGTTATACACCTTCTATGGATGCTTTGTATATAATCTTAGTGGGCATTATCTATTTGATTGGTGTGTGTTATACTATTGAAAATTTGTAAATCTAGCTTTTCGTTTAGATTTGTGTGTCATTAACTAATTATTATTGTGTTTTCCTTGCACACTACTTTTACAGCTCCGATCTAATTTTTCTTATTCAATTTTGTAATCCATTGACTATTTATCAGATGGAGAGTTTAGATATGATCATATGACTTTTTTTTTTTTTTTTGTCAAGATCATATGACTTAAAACGAAAATAAAACAAGAATTTTATTACAATCAACGAATTTATAAGAACATCAACGAATACAAAAATATATTTCAGATTTTCAACATCCAAATATTCTTCTAAGAAATTAATGAATAAAATGATTGGTACTAAACTATTAATTTGATATTTGCACACTACCGCTACTTTTACATTATACAATAAAGAAATTAAATTATGAGAGTGACGCAAGTGAAAACGTCATTGCCAGTTGACTTTTCCGAAGTTTAAGTGACGGAGATAACGGAGAAGTTGGGAGACGTCGGAGATAACGGAGGAATACTGAAAATCCCATCTCCAGCTCCGACATCCCAAAACCCCATCCAACTTGACGGTGTCAAAGGTACCGCCTCAAGCTCAACCTCAACCTCAGCCTCTGTCACCTCGGACGTATTACTCTCGTCTTCCTCCACTTTAACCCTAACCGCCGTCTTCTCCTCTTCCACCGGAGAATTCTTAGTCCGCTTTCGTTTTCCTAATCCGACGACTCCTTCCTCAAAACAAGTTTCAGGCGTAGCCCTCACATCGAGAGGGAAATTTAAGATTGCTTTTCTTCCACGCAATTGAAACGCCGCTTGGTCATATGCTCTTGCAGCTTCAACGGCCGTGTTGTAAGTCCCAAGCCAAATCCTAGAACCCTTTTTGTTCGGATCCCTAATCTCCGCCGCGTATTTTCCCCACGGCCTTCGCCTCACTCCTCTGTAGTGTCTCTCCTCCTCCTCTTCCTCCGTCTTCGTTGAAACCGTTCTAGGGACACATAGATTCGGTAAGGGCGGTTTACGTTGGTTTAGAGTCGAGTTCGGTTTAGGGGATTGGTTCTTGATGGTTATAGGGCTTGATTCTGAGTGAAAGTTGTGAACTTGATTAGGAGATGGGTCAGGTTCGTAAAGGGTAAAACTAGAAACTTTGGTTTCCATGGAAGCAACGTCTGTGAGCAGGTGCTGGCTTATGAATTCGATGGCTAAAGCTTCTTGTTTAGTTGCCATCTTCACTCCTAGTTAACTTAATAGTCTCTCTTGATGTTTAATTTGTGTATATGTATTTGTGGAAGTGGGAAGAAGAGTGACGAGAAATATGATGATATATAGTGGTGAAAGCCTTGGAGGTAAAGAGAGGGTTCGAGGGAGTTTCGTGGATAGGACCGCGAAACATCATACTAGCTTGTGTTGTTTGGAGTTTGTAATGGACTTCTGACTTGTTTTCTTTATCTTTTAGATTTCGTCGTTTTTCCTTTTATTCATCTTTTGTCTTATTCCGCCTACATGGACTTTTTTATTGTTTAAAAGTACTTATCAAGACATCATAATGACTTCTTTTAGAAATTTAGAATTACAGACTTTCAAAATTTTAGTCCAATACATTGGGATTATTAAGATTTTAATATAATATAAGTGGAGTTGTTTGATTGAGATGTATTAGAAATTTAAGGAGTTTAATGTACACGGGAAACCTATAAACTTTTTACCATTTTCTTTAGTAATACCAACTTCAAAAGTCTAATGGAAAATGATATTTTGAAAATTATAGTAAATGAATAAAAATGTTAAAGTGTAATCCATAGTATAGAGGTTAATTAAGGGTTTAGTGTTTTGACATTAGTATTGGATACGATTTTTAGAGAACAAAATTAATAGAAATGTACATCTATCAAAAAAAAAAAAAATGTTAGCATGGTTAGATAGATTCATTAGTCGTGATTTTTATGTAGATAGATTCATTAGTCGTGATTGATGGTCGAAATGCTCACATGCAACATGGATTTATAGATAAGTAGTAATTAGATAGTGCTTGTCTCTGGTATGGTGATTCACAAAAAGAGGGTAAGATTTTGTTTTGCTAGTTTTAGTTCTTTCTGTTCCTTAGCAATAGTGTTGTTGTTTAAAGAAATTTCTTAATAAATTGTTCAAAGAGATTCAAATCTCGAGCATTCTCCATATCTACATGAATCATGAAAAAAATCGAGCAATAGATGTACATTCACTATTAGCAACTGGACCTTCATTTGAAAATTAGTCGACTAGAAAAATTATCCATCAAACAAATATGGTTGCAAAAAATTGTTGGAAACTAAATATAATGGAACAGAATACCTACATATCGAAAGTTGAATTTGTTTTATCCAAGAAATGAAGTTGAATTGTCTGACCATATTATGACTCAAGGGAGCGACCACTGGTCAAAGCCAACTGCCACGGCTAGTGTGATATTAATTATTTCGTTGGATCCACGAAGGAGCTTACACTTCAACTTGCCAAAATTCACCTTATTTTAATATCAATCAATACAAAAGTTTGACCTTTTTTACCTACTTCTAAAACTATTTCCCTTTTACTTAATTTTTTCCATATAACTCAGGGACTGAATTGTATGATTTTTAAAAAAAAAAAAAAAAAAAAAAAAACTTACCTTACATCTATAAAACAAAATTTCAACCAATAGCCTAAAGTTTGCATGCACTGTTCTTATTGCCTAGCATAAAAACTAATTTTGATACGGAGACTAAAAGTTTCTGACGGATTAAATAACTTATTTTTCAGAACAAACACTTTGATATTCAGTATAATTTGAGTTTTACAAAAGAAGATGAATAAACGAACGAGGCAAAAAAGATGTGAACCAAAAAAAGAAAAAGAAAAGCGAATAAACTTGGCGTGGCGTAGAGCAATTTAACTCACAAAGGTGTCAGTTGCATGCATGAACAATACTCTCTTCAGACAAGTGTCGTACACGTAGACCCCACCCACTCTCTAGTCTCTCCTCCAAATCCCTGCGACCAAAATTGGACCCAACTCTTCAATACAGAATCAGATTCTTAACACAAATTTATATTACTGCCAAATGAATTTCCTTGGCACGAAAGGCAAACCTCCTCTTTTTGTCGGTATAGCCGCCGTATCCCTCATGATCCTCACCGGTTTAACCCTTGCCGGTTTGGCCGTGGCGTTGACCGTTATGATACCGATTTTTGTAGTTCTTAGTCCGATTCTCGTACCGGCGGTTATCACTTCGAGTTTCTTGGCCACGGGGTTCTTAGCTTCTGGCAGCCTCGGAGTATCGGGGATCACCCTCATCGTCTGGCTCTACAAGTAATTAATTAAGTAATCAAGATTTTTACCCTGAAAAAGTAATTAAATAACTCTTCTAAGGCTTTGATTATACCATTTGCGGTTGCATGAAAGAAACATTTGCGGTTCGATTTCTTTATTATATATTCACCATGGACATGTATAAACTCATTCATTGAAATGTGTAGTTAGACTAATGCATTTACGCAAGGACTATATATAACCTATAATTGCCCCCTCAATTGAATTATAGTTTTTGAACGTTTCATTGTGATATCTTATTATATAAAAGAGACTATATATTATATAACGTGGTCAAAATATGTAGTATAATGTTAGTATGGTCGTTAATTACATCATCATCCGAGTTCAAACCCACATAATAATAGAATGTAGAACATATGTCAAAATGACTCGCCCATTGAAAAAAAAATTTGTTCATGCATTATTATCATATGTGACCATGTTCGTATTATACATTTTATTTTTTGTTATGATTGTAAAAATTATGGATATGAGTGATGTACACTTAGGAAAGAAGAGTGTTCCAGATATACTCTGCATGTGCGAGGAGTTAGGTCTGAGAAGGGGGCTAACAAGCTGCCGGGAAGAGTTAAGCTGTCGGAGGAAGACAAGCCGCCGGAAGGAGATAAGCAAGGGGGGGAAACTAAGCTTACGGGAGGAGACAAGTCATCGGAAAAAGACAAGTCGCTGGAAGGAGATAAGTTTGTGGAGGAAGGTAAGCCACTAGGAGTCAAGCAGGCGTCAATCCCTGAGATATCAAAGGTGCTATATCACTGATGTTTAAATTATACTCGTTTAAGAATCACTGAGTATATTTTTGTTTAATGTGATTCTTTAATTTGGCGTTTTTTTTTTTGTTTGAATGGTAGGTTTTGTTGGTGGAGCAAAACCCAATTAGCCCCAAGTGTTGCGGTTCAAGTCCTTATACTAAAAGATCTCATCAAATTCGATTCGCCATGGAATATCCTACTAAAGTACGATCTATTTTTATGAAAGAGTACCAAAAAGTCCCTCGTGTAGGAGCTTTTGCATTTAAACACTTTACTTCTCGTGACAAAAAATAGATAAAACCATGCATAAACTTTAATGACAATCTTTTAAAAAGGAAACTGGAATATACGCCAATATCCCTAATCATTAACCATCCGCACATCAAGAGTTCTCGTATCCCGAATTCAACATGAAAATGGATATATAATCTATGTACAACCACCCTACAGCTAGTTACCACTAACATTAGAGGTTAGTAAAAGATAACAGAGTTGTACACAAACTATGTCCGTAGAGAACGGTGGGAAACAAAACTTACTTTTTAAAACTTACGGTAGAGTCATGAGTGGGGAAACAGTAATTCCTACGGCTCTGTGGTGACGATCGTAATTCGTAAGCGACAAGATGGTAACCGAGAGAACAATACGTACAGCGGAGCGAGAGAGGGCACAAAGCCAAAATCTATTTAATTTTTAATCAAACTAATCATATTTTTTGACATCGTAGATTTTGTATCACACACTGACCGTATTAAACAAATTAAAGAGTCAGTTTTAACCCAAAAAAAAAAGGTTTAAATTACGATGAAAAAAAAGAGTTTTAAAACTACGGTTTATTGCATGTTTTACTTTAAAATAGTTGTACCACTTCTTTTTTTTTTTTTTTTTTTTTGGTAAAGAAGAAAAACAAAATAATTAACTACATACCATTTCCACAAAAATAATGAATTTCCCTCTACTTTGAATTTCTGTATTGATCCAAATTTACATGTACAGATATATTAGTTTTGATCTCAACGCGTCTACGCTTGAATCTACCTTTACTTTCTTCTACTCAAGTATGTTTGTATATTTTACTATAAATAATCGTATATCATAAAGTTAATTTATTTGTTAATAAGAAAATAAAGATATGCTCTGAAGTAAAATTCAATAATTTGTGTTCTGGATTTTGATTTTTCTTTATATATGTCTGGGAGATTTAAGGAAACCTCCGACGTGCAAATTCCTATTCGATATGTAGTATACTTACTTATATGTGAAAAAAAGAAAATATGAGATATTGAATTAAATATTCTCTGATTTACCGTGTGCGTGTGCTAAAAGGAATTTGCTTTTTTTATTTTCATACTGTATCTTAATGGATTAAAGATAAAAGTAAATTCCAACTGAGTTGAGATAAGGATTGATATTGATAAAAATATGGGTAAGGTAGAAAATTACAAAAAGAAAAAGAAAAAGAAAAGAAAAAAAATCGAATATACGATTTAATATCTCAGCTAAATACCCGGGATTAATATCTCGGAATGTACATGTTTAGCTGGAATACAATCTAACGGCTGAAATCTCCATGAATCCTATCTTAAGAAAATCGCAACCGTTAATTATGTGATCTTAAGCTGATTCGGCCGGATTTTTCCTCAAAATAAGTGGGAAGTACCATAAAAACTTCCAAATAAAAGAAGATAAATAAGGAAACGCTTTATCTCTTAAGGGAAAAAAAAAATGTAAAAACACCAAGGACAACAACTCACGCATATCCTAGGTAATATCTATAATTTATACAGAGATATTAAGATATAAATACAAGGCGATCATGAGATTCAATTCCATATTGAAACGAAAACACTCAGAGAGAAAGATATGGTGAAGGAGACGGCGACGGTGGCCAAGACGTGTTCACACTGTGGCCACAATGGCCATAACGCACGGACTTGTCTTAACGGCGTTAATAAGGGAAGCGTAAAACTGTTCGGCGTTAACATATCTTCTGATCCGATTAGGCCGCCTGAGGCAACGGCGTTAAGGAAGAGTCTCAGTTTGGGAAACCTTGATGCGCTTCTCGCTAATGAAGATAGCAACGGTAACGGTGATCCAATCGCCGTCGTTGATGATACCGGTTATCATTCCGATGGTCAGATACATTCCAAAAAGGGGAAGACCGCTCATGAGAAGAAAAAGGGTAATTTTATAATCTCAATAGGTAATGTAATTTAATGAAAAACATAAAAAAAAAAAAATTTAAATATTAGAAATCAAATTCAGGGAAGCCATGGACGGAAGAAGAACATCGGAATTTCTTAGTCGGTTTGAACAAACTCGGAAAAGGTGATTGGAGAGGAATCGCAAAGAGTTTCGTGACGACAAGAACACCGACACAAGTCGCAAGTCATGCTCAGAAATATTTTGTTAGGTTAAACGCCAACGACAAGAGAAAAAGACGTGCTAGTCTCTTTGACATCTCTCTCGAAGATCAGGTTTTTTTTATTTTGCCTTGCCTCTCAAGTAGTAATCCATTATTCTGAGTCAAATTGATTTTTTTTTCTAGGGTTTTTAATTGGTTATTTGATTAAACAGAAGGAGAAAGAGAGGAACTCTCAAGATGCATCAACATCATCATCTAAGGCTCCATCTAAACAACCAATAACCTTATCTCAAGAACCTGTGGTACAACAAGGTCAGACTCATACCGAGATTTCGAACCGGTTTCAGAATCTATCAATGGAGTACATGCCAATCTATCAACCCGTACCACCTTACTATAACTTTCCACCTTTTATGTTCCATCCAATGTACTACGCCAATCCTGAATCGGTTAGGTTTGTTCACCCTTCCGGTATACCTGTACCAAGACATCTACCGATCGGTATACCTCAATCTCACTCGAATGAAGGTTCTAATGTGACAAAGAAAGATGGTTTGGAACTTGATATTGGTTTGCCTCCACCTCCTCCTCCACAAGCCACCGGAGCAACCGACTTGACGGCTCATGGCGTAATTCATGTCAAATGAAATCGTAATTTTTTTATTAAAGCATAATATAGGTATATTATACATTTGGTTATGAGTTTTATTTGAATATATATTTCTATATTCAGAAAGTTTTGTCAATCGGATTATGTACAACTTTTTTGTTTTTTCAGATTAGATTGAATAAAAATATATGTTTGGATTTAAATCTAGCTGCTCCTTTATTAACCAAAAAATCATATTTATGTTTAAACTTATAGACTTAAATCAAAATTCATCAAAAAGAATATGGTTTGGTTGATTTAGTTACTATCAACTAGTAAAAACCTTTGATCAGAGTTTCCTTGAAGCTCGTCTGGTCCGACCAGCACTGTGTGTGAGGAGTGGTTTGTCTGAATCTCCGAGTTCTAAGGTGGCGCCTAAGAAACCGGTCTGAGTTCCATCGCTGTCGTTGTCGATGTCTCCTTCGATCGTCAATCCTTCAATCCTAGCCGCAATAGATTCTTCTCTCATCCCAACATCCACATCTACAAAATTTCATTTTTTATTTAAATTTTCTGGTTATGATCTCACTATACATGTACACTATGTAATCTAGTTGCGGTTAGGTACCGATGATTTCAGATGTTAGTTTATAGAAATTAAATTAGGCAAAAGAAAATAGGAAATTCAAATTATTTTAATTAAGTATGATTTTGGCTCATAAGTTGTATGTGTGTGCAGGTATTATTTACCTGGATTTGAGAAAAGCCAAAGGACGAGAGCGCATGCAAGAAGGATAAAAGGAATGATGTGGATAGCGTTTTCTGCAAACTTGACACGTGACTTATCCTTCTTAACCATCTCCTCAGGTGGATTATTATAGGATAATGGTTCTTCCTCGTCGAGGGGACCAACCACCGAGCCCATCCATAATCCCTTAGGTGGTGCGGATGAGTAGTCTTCCGACACTCGGTTCCAGCTTGCAGATCTATACATTTTGATTTTTTTTTTTTTGTTTAATTTGTTTTGACCACTGTGTTTCAGAACTCTAAAGAAAATACGTTTTGTAACATGTTGATGGTTTTGTAAACGAGTTTGATCAGTTTCTTTGTTTACATTTTTTGAAAAAAATTCCGGATTTGATTGCGAATTTAGAGCCTATGGTTTTGGTACATTTGGATCGAAACTAAGACTTTGTCAAATCGTTCAATGAAATCTCACTCGTTTCTTCTGTTGATAGTAACGAAATTTTTTTTATTTAGATTCTTTTTCCTATTTCTCTATGACATTTTACAACAATCTATGCTATTTATGTAGTTTTGAAACTATTTTCTAAAAAATATATATACAGAAATAAATTGTGTAATAGCGTAGGTGTTATTGAGTTTTTAATTGTATGTGTTTGGCCAAATTATACATTTTCACTATAGCGATTAACCGAGTAGCGACTCTGTTTGCCCATAATTATCGCTTTCCAAAACGCAAACGCAAATTTATAACCCGTCCGTCATAATTTGGTACAAAATGTTTCAGTTACCGCTCCGCAGCATCAGCCGACATTTCCTCATCTCCATTATCTTCTGTTTCTCTCTCTGCTTATCTCTACAAAATTTCTCCATGAACATACTTAACAAGCTCGGTTTGGGATTCAGTAAACACACCAACATGGATCTATCTCCGATGGCACAGTGTCTGGATGACGACTCTCCGGCACCGGGAAACCAATATGCTCAAATCGGCGGCGGTTGTTTCTGGAGCGTGGAATTAGCGTACCAGAGGGTTCCTGGAGTGACTGAAACAGAGGTCGGATATTCTCAAGGGATCACTCATAAGCCTTGTTACGAAGATGTTTGTTCAGGTTCCACCAATCATGCCGAGATTGTTCGTCTTCAGTATGATCCCAAACATTGCACTTATGAGTCGCTTCTTGATTTATTCTGGTCTAAGCATGATCCCACCACTTTCAATCGCCAGGTACGTTCTTTTAGCTCCTTTTTTAATATCTGATTTTGTTAGTTCTGAGTTCTAATTTTGATGATTGGCCAAGAATTCTAGGTTTTTTTTTTTTTTTTTTTTTATTATTATTACATCAATAGTTTGTGCTTGAAACTCAATACATATACTTAAAACGAATAATCAACGCTTAATTCGACATTTTATTTGCTTAATTAAGAGTATACTTTGTTTCTCTGTTCTTGATGATTACACCTTTTGAACTGATCAGGGAAACGATGTGGGAACCCAATACCGATCAGGGATATATTTTTACAACCCGGAGCAAGAGAAACTAGCACGTGAATCGCTCGAGCGTCACCAGCAACAAGTGGAAAGGAAGATTGTGACAGAGATCTTACCGGCTAAGAAATTTTACAGAGCAGAGGAACATCACCAGCAATACTTGTCTAAAGGAGGCCGGTTTGGTCTCAAGCAATCCACTGCTAAAGGCTGTAACGACCCAATCCGCTGCTACGGGTAATAAGCCTTGCTTCTACCTAAAAGCAGAGGATACTTTCACTTATCTATAGACTATAGTTGTTGTGTGTAAAGGACTGTGGCTACTTATGTAACTTTTCTTGTTCATAAAACTTAATGAGTAGTATTGTTTGGATCATTTTTGTTTTGTTACTGCTCTTCTTCTATGTTTTGTTACTGCTCTCGCTTGTATTCTTCTTCTATGTTTCTGGTACGATATAATCAAAATGTTTTAGTACGTAAAACATAAAAATGACTCTTTACCCAGCGTACAAATCGATTTTGAATTGAAAGAAAAAGCATTCCATTAGAAGTAAAAAGGTTCAAACTGATAGTGAGTTTTTTCGTTTTTAACATCATTACAAATTTACAAGTACACCGTGGACTCAAACCAAAAAAAAATCAAATCAAATTTAAAAATTGGTTTTTGAGCGTGGTAAATTTTTTAATGCCATATCAAAAGTTGACCACCCCGAATGAGTCTTGAGCATCTTCATTGTAAGCGGTATGTGTTGAAAATCTCGCATTACTTTATTCTTCTAAACTTAAATTCAATGTTAATTCCTTATCGCTAATGATACTAACATATTATTCTTTTTTTGGATTCTCTTATCTTTATACATTGCGTTGAGGGTGGATAAACTTTTTAAGCTATCAGCCAACTATTGGACGAAGATATTAATTATACTCCAGAATTTGGGATTGTATGTTTCTTCTTTTTATTGGATTTAATTTAATGTGGTCTCAATCATGGGCGGATCCATGTGATAAGTAGGGTGGTCAACTGCACTACCTAAAATAACATAATTTGAAATTTTAAGCTTGTATTTGTAAGATTATTTGGCTAAATTGGTTGAAGTATCTAGCATTTGACCATCCTAAACATGAGTTTAACTCCATCTAGTACTTTATTTCTATTTTATTCAAAATTTTGACCTATCTAAAAATATTTTCTGGATCCGCCCCTGGTCTCAACTAATATGAATAGAATAAGCACCGTTCATGCAAACTACAGAAGAGTAAAATAATCGAGGGAGAGTCAAGCAAGTGAAAAAGACAGAAGCGACAGTGAACTTGTGATAACAAAAAATTAAAAGATTCTTTTTACGTGTTGTTCATTATCTCTTTAACGTGAATAGCACGAATTTTAGTTAAGCCTCTCAACTCTCTTACGTGGCTTTTCATTAATCGCATTTCAGTTAGATGATAAGTTATGATATTGGAAGTACATCGAGTTCGTTCCATAGTCGAACATAAAGATTATTCTATTAATATACGATAAAATTTTGTAATGGTAGATAGATTATGATCATAAAGATTATTTCATGCAATTGTGTTTCAGAAAAATTATCGACATTTACGAAAACTACGATTTGATCATATTTAATTAGCATAAATATTTTTGGTTCATTTGTTTGCAGTAGATGATTAGTTCTTATAATTTAAAAATGAAGTTGATACGAATACAAATACTATATCTGTTCCAGAACAAATTCGAGGATTCACGAACGTCAAATAAAAGAAGTTTCGTGGAAAAAGATGAGTCATAAAATAAGTAAAATAAAAAAATAAACATATTATCTTCACTAATTGCAATGAGTTATTTAAACTTAAATTGTGCTAGATTTTTTTTGGGTTAAATTATAACCTTTTAAATTTTTGTATTACCCGTATGAGTTCACAGAAACTATAATACTATTTTCTTGAACTGGTAAAGGTTATCTCAAAGTCTATGTTTACACACATTTTCTAGTAAAGTCTAAAAGACGACGTGATGAAAAATTAGGGGCAAGTATGGTTTGGTGGGTAAACCAATTTAACGCCGAAGCAAAACCAAATCTTAAGTTACTATTATTGTATGTTCTTTCTCAAAAACAACCAATAATCATATCCTCCTGATGTCAAAACTCAAGATAAGAGTTTTTTACTCTCTTTTAGACCCCATATCTAAGTTTTCTGCAAGCACAATAATAATTATTCATTTATACGCCACTTCATTCCGTTAGCTTGATTAGGACTTCATCGTTGCTTTATATAAATCAAATATTTTTATATCCTCAAACAAAAAAGATAAATCAAATATTATTAGGGATTCACATGATTTCTTTTAGATAGAAAGAATACATAATAAGTGTTAGTTGTTATGCAAGATTAACCTTATCATCACATTTTAAATTAAATAGCTGAAATCGTAGTTGAAACAGAGAAGGCAAACCGTGATCACCTATAAAGATATTTCTATTAAACCCAACACAAGCATAAATATATTCAAATGACACGAATATATATAGCTGAACTATAACTCTTTAAGATATTACATACATGATACAACCAACTTTTAACAGGCTTTCCAGAAAATAATAATCGTAAAACCCTATAAATCACCTCTATTTCCATTGCGTTTTCCCGTTTTTATTTTCTTTAATTTTCTTGTTTTAGAAGTTAAGTTAGTTAATTATTCTTAAACCACCAGAAGTCGGTTAAATTAATAATAATTTCCCTGGTCCATGGTTTACCATGAAATCATCATAATCACTAGATTGTAAATTCAAAACGAATATGGAGTATGCAAATGAAAGTAAATCTAGAATTTAACGTAGATTGCATGATTTGTGAACTACCACATGAAAATATTTTTTCACGTTTACTAAAAAGTTAGGTGATTTCCCGTGCATTATGTAATTTGTATTTAGGAAAAAAAATATATAAAGAAACAATATATCATATTTTAGTTTTTCTCAAAAACTAAATATATGACGTCAAAAATAAATAAATATAATTGAACAATATGCATTCAAATATATTTATTTTAAATTACTATCGACAATATCCTTTTTGAAACTATACTAGAAGAAAATGGTTTTAAATTTATTGTACAGCGTAAATCGTATATTCTATATATTCTATCTTTACCAAAAAAAAATTGTATATTCTATAGTCCAAAAAAATGTCACTCTAGTCTTTTTGTTTGTGTTAGTGTTGTCAATGAGCCAGCATCCAAAGATGTTATTGAAGAAAAAAGAAATGGCCTCCATTTTTAATTTACTTCTATAAAAGCAATCAAAAATCAAGATGACAGGCAAAAACACAAGGAAAAGAAAAGAAAGAAAAACAAACAAACAAACACATGTAATGTGATGTAATAAACTCATCAAACAGAGAGCTCTATTTATCTTTCATTCCATCCATCGAATGGCAGATCAGATTCAGATCCAGACAATGAACCAAGATCTAGAAGAACCAATGGCTGAGATCATGCCAAGTGTCTTAACGGCAATGTCGTATCTCTTGCAAAGAGTATCAGAGACGAACGACAACCTGAGCCAGCAACAGAGGATCTCAAGCTTCCATGGATTAACCAAACCTTCCATTTCAATCAGAAGCTATCTGGAGAGGATCTTTAAGTACGCCAATTGCAGCCATTCGTGTTACATCGTCGCCTATATATATTTGGATCGGTTCGTTAAGAAGCAGCCATTATTGCCTATCAATTCCTTTAATGTTCATAGGCTTATAATCACAAGTGTCTTGGTCTCTGCTAAATTCATGGATGACTTGTAAGTAAATAATTTCTGAGGCTAATTTGTTGAAATTCACTAACAAACAGTTTTTTTACATACTTAAAACCGTTTCTTGTTGGTAACGATTTTAGGAGTTATAACAATGGATATTATGCAAAAGTTGGGGGAATAAGCAGAGAAGAGATGAACATGCTTGAGCTTGACTTCTTGTTCGGAATCGGGTTTCAGTTAAACGTCACCGTTTCTACTTTCAATAATTACTGTTGTTTTCTACAGAAAGAGATGATGATGTTGATGAAGATGGAGTCTCTGTTTCTAGAACCTTCTCTTTCATTCGGAAGCTCTTTTAATAAGAAACTTCTGATGAATCCACACGAGGAAGACTCTTTATCTACTCATCACAACAAAAAGCAACTCGCTGTTGTTTGATTATATAAATTGGGTCGTTATCATGTTTGTGTGATGTAAACCTCTTTTGTTATCCCCAAGGCTTTGGATTAGCGATGTTAACTTAAAATTTTAAGTGGATATAGGGATTGGTTTCTTGAATTTATTATCCTAAACCCTCATTACTCTATCTCTTGGACTCTTTTGTCACGATATAAGATTATATATAGTTTCAAGTTAAGTTGAACTAAATGCAAATCTCAAATGATTTTTTTTGGTTTTTTGTTTTCAAATTATCTAAACACATATTTAGAACATACAAAACCAATAGTATAAAAGATCACGCATTTTAGAGACATGCAAAGACATTATAAAGATATGTCGAGGACATAATCTTTATATAAAGCATACCAGACAAACGAAGTTAAGTTACATTTATGAGGATACCAAACCTAATAATTTTTTTATAACACAAAACACTTAAACCCCTCCCAAAACCTTTTTTTACTTGGGAGAAATTACTAAAACATACTCACGGTCACGGATGAGTCTTACTACCGTGGCTCAAAGCAGCAACTGCACCGTTGGAACCGCCACCAGACCGGCCATTTCCGCTTCCATAACCATACCCACCACCACGTGCTCCACCACCTCCAGAACCATATCCATATCCGCTACCTGATCCTGATCCGGATCCATACCCATATCCGGATCCTCTTCCCCACCCTGTTGGCGATCTACCCGAACCTGACCCATAACCCCATCCGGATCCTGGAGCAGACCCCCAACCCCAGTTGTATTCCCAATTGGGCCCACGGCCCGACCCACTTTCCCCTTGGTAGTTTTGGCCTTGCATGTTATCCCTCGAACCTGCAAATGGACGAGAAACCGAAGTCTTTGCAGTGATTAAAAAGAATAAAATCAAAAAGAGACCTCTCATCATTTTATATTTCTTACTTCAAAATCTTGTTATGAAGTTATTTGTAATAAAGCTTCTCGCACAGTATATATATATAGGCAACAACATGAACTATTACTGAAATGCAACGATCCCTGACAAGTGGGTTTGATAGTGTGAGATGGGCCACACCCACCCTTATACATGTATATATAACTTCCTCTTTTAGGGAAAAAATCGCTCAAAAACTATTCCTAAACCTGTTGTGACTTGTGAGTGAGAAACTTCTTTTGCTATATAATTTTTTTTTACTTTGCCGTAATCATCGACTGTAAATAAGCACCACCGCCCTAACAATATAATAAGAATGAAGATCAATCATGAAATCAATATGAACATTGTTTTTTCCTTTACATCATAGATATCAATGACCATGATATTAGTGCCAAATAAAAAACAATTACTATGACTATTGTTATAACAATATTGCTAAAAAGGGATCTATGCATTGGAAAAGATATAAATTTGTAACAATATATTAATACATACCCATATCCATATCCGCTATCTTTTTTTTCTGCTCAAAACTTAGTCATTATTAATCAAAGAGTTTATCTGATAGTCGGTACTACAATATTAAAAAGTCAAATGGAATGATTAAAATTTGATATTACCGAGCTACTTGAGTTTCTTTAGAGTAAAAAACATTATCCTTCAAGAGCCCATTTAAGATGCATCTCAACGTCAATCCCACTTAGAAAATGTTCTAATTACAGCTTGTGATTTGCAAATGCTCATCATCATTACTTCGAAAAATACATCTAGAATATACACGCATATAAACATCAACACCCTGCATTGCCAACTGTAGAAAAAAACCTCACTTAATTCATTTTAAAGATTTCAAAATCCAAAATTAATCGAACAATGATGAGAAAATTAGATATAAAATAGTTATCAAAAATCAAAGAACACATATTATGAACTAGCATCTTATATTCTGTCGATTGACAAATCTAACTCAATTAGAAACCTTTCAAGCTAACATTTCAAATTGTCAAAAAAATTTTTAGGACATTCGGGTTTATTCGAAACACCGAAATCGAAAAACTAGTCTAGCTTGATGATGTATGATTATTATAAAAATAATTCATTTAGTCTTGTGATTTCTTTTGTTATAATTTCTGATTTATTACATATGTACGAGGTCATCATATGGCCCTACATCATATAGGTTTTTCTTTTTTGATAATTACTTATATAATGATCACAACACTGAATATTCAAAAAAAACAAAAAAAAAACACTGATGAATATTCATAGGTTATGAGGTCGGTCGGTGTTTTTGTATGAAACACTGAACGTAAAATAGTGATGGTCTTTTTGTATATTGATATTATTTCGCATGTATTAAAATAATATGTGTGCATTGAAACTATGTTGATTTCAATTAAAATCTTAGATGCATAGGCAATAAAAAAAAAACAAAAATGTTAAATGACACGAAAGTTTTAGCGGAGTTAATATAAATTTTGTAAACAGAATCATAATCTTCTCTACATGCAAGTATGCAGTATATATATATATATATATATATTAGTAATCTTATCCAGTAAATGGAACACATACAAATTTTTTAATTTTATTCTAACAATATATTAAATGATTAATAGTTAGATTTATATATTCAGAAGAGCAATTCAGCCGTAATTTTCTGTTATAACTAAAGTCTTCTATTCCGTTTGTGATGTGTGTCATCATGTCTCTTTTGCAATGACTCTATTTATTCTGTTGAATATATATTCATACCACAAGTATATAGTGCATACACGAAGTTTTTTTTTTTTTTTTTTTTTTTTTCTTGACACGAAGTTTTTGGTTTTAAGAAATATCTAAAGGATCCTTTTTGGAAATGATGGCAACTTTCAATATATTTTCAACGGTGAAGCGGTCCACACGCACAACTTCCTACGGTGGAGCAACTACCATATGTTATGTCTCCTTTAGGATATGATCGAATATTGATCATGAACATAGTCTAATATTCGTTTTTTCCTTTTAAAAATTTTACAAAACAAAAGAAAAATATAATATTCGTTTACACACATACATGAACATAGTCCAATATTCGTTTACACATACATATACATCAAAATTCAGAAGTACATACCCCAGAAAAATATCTGAAAGCTCCCAAGACGGTCTCATCGATAAGATAAAATCATAAAATCAAAATAAAAAATATGAGTGCCCGGTGTCCCTGTATGTATCACATCGTGTTTCTTACAACATTCCTCAAATAAGATTCAAAATATCTAGAAAATGGATTTACGTATATGTGATGTTAATGGATCGATTTTTATAGTGGGATTAAACAGGTTGGCAAATCCGGCGCCCAATCCGGAGCATTGCCCAATCCATGTAATTTTCTTACAAAAATATCTCATGAATATATAAGCTATGTAGTGTGTATTTATATACCCCTAATCATCTTGCCAATACTGTATATGTTAATATGTTATGTGTACAAAATAAAACTAGATAAGTATGTGTCATCCACTGTCTCGCACGGATTTGCATGATGAAGCTAGCAAAGCAAATAGACTGGGAGAGAATTCTTTTGTCAAATTCATCTAATAAATAATGAACGATATATTGATAAAAGTAATAGTAGAAATATTTTAGTTTGGAGAAAAGCAAATTAGTATAAAATCTTTAAGAAATCTAAATTTTATAAACTAATCGTCAAAATACATCAATGAACATTTAAAATATTTTAATATGACTTATTTATAATTTATAATTCCAATAGGTTTATGTGTTTTGAAAGGGTTCAGTGGTTGATCATCTAATACAATTATACAACTTACAAAAAAAGAACTACTATTATACTGTTGCATATTTATTATATATATATTTTTATATAAAATATATAATTTAAATTTTCGATTTGGTGTGAGGTTCTACTGCTGTCTGTCTCAATAACAACATTCTGTGACCCTTAAGTATTGTCACATGCTGGACCCTCACTAGACACTAATATTCCACCCACATCCTCTATTATTAAACACATTTAGCATAAAAGCATATAATTTGGTTCCATACAAAAGCATCACAGATGAAGTCAATGACTCAATGTATATGTCCATTACACACGCGTTTGTAACTTTTTATACTGGTAACAAACAACAAGTACGATAGGAACTGTTATGAATTATATCACGTAGACTACTGATATTGTTTTGTGGTCACAAAAGCATTGTCATTAAATTGTGTGTGTGTGTGTGTTTTTTTTTTTTTTTGGATATTATGGTCATTAAATTGTTGTTGTGCATGTTATATTGTTATTTTATGTTTATCAAGTTAATTATATTGTTTAAAAAACCATCAAAGGGGAATAGCTAACCAATCCAAGCCAAGAAAACTTACAAAAACAAAGGCAAATTGCGAGTACAAGTTACGAGGTAACTCGTCAACGTGGAATTTAAAAAACAAACAAATATTGTTGCATGAACTAAAAATATTGGGTGAAAACCTACGCAACTCGTCTGCACAATCTATCTAACATAAAAAAATTTAGTAGAAACATTCAAACAAATGTTATGACCATATATAGACTAGAGGTGAGTAATTTAATTTTTGGGGTAAATTGTTTAGGTTTTGATCTGGGTTTAAGTCTGGATTTTCAAGACTTTTCGATCTCAAAGTAGTAGCCGCAATACAACCGAAACGTATTTGCTAAACAAAATGCTAAGTTTATGCATCTGACCTTACGACTAAGTACTTTCTCCATTGCGGGTAAGCCGGTTTAAGAAAATTCCGCGCAACCCAAATGTACCGTGTACTTTGCATCTTACTGTATGTGGATAAAGCTAATAACCAGTTGAATATCAGCAGATTCAACTAAATCTGCTAGACGATATAAGTATTCAATTTCTGTATGTCAAATCTATAAATTTGATTAATATAGTAGACGGCTGGCTAATTGGCCCTATGCTCTGGGTTGAACCGGTATCCATAAATCTCATCAAACCGATGTTTGGAATTTGGACCGAATATATCAAAAATTCTAATAATAAAGTTGATCAAATATTGAATAAAATTAAGAGATTACTCAGTTTTGGCAACATATAAAAAAATATGGTTCGATTCTGCCAGCCAACTTCTTCAAATCAAAGATCAGAAGAGGGAGCTGCAAATCGTCATTGTAATCTCCATATTTCCCAAAATTAAAATTTATAAAAACTACAAAAAAAAACGAAATTGAAAATATTTGTTATGGAAGAGGAGATCGTTCAGTTCAGCGGGATTATCGACACGCAAAACTTTCCATGAAAAACAAGAAAAATCCTGCATTCCGGTCTGTTGAGCTTGAATATTACCGAGTCATCACCACGATTTCTCTTTCGACAGTATTAGACCAAACTAGACATAATTAAGAAAACAATACACAAGAATATATTTGAAACTAGGATAGCTTAATGAACCTTGACTTTTTGAATGGTTGAGGAGATTTGTATTTATAGGACAATTGTGGCTAGGGCTTCCTCGGCCGCCATATCCATCTGTCTTAGATTGGAACTTAGTTGGGCCGTAATATTAAGTAGGCCTTTTTTAGCTTTAAAACTGTTTACATTAAAAAACCCATCAAAATTTTAATTTAATTTGACCCGGGCCCACTTTATGTTTCTCTTTTGGTCAACTGCACAATCCATCTAACATTTTAATTTAGTGGAACTTGTTATGACCATATAGATAATGGGTGAGTAGTTTTAATTTTTGGGTTGGATTGTTTAGGTTTGATCTGGGTTTGGGTCTGGATTTTGACTTTAAATTTGACTATTTATAGTGTTAAAAAAAAAAAAAAAATTTGACTATTTATATAACTCACAAACTTGGATATTGGATTTACAAAACACACATGTATTATTTTTTTTAGTAGCACGATCAAAATAAAAAAAATACAATTTCCAATTTATTTTGGATATTTTGTGCACACTTTTTTCAGTCAGAATAATTAGTGGAAAATGTATATACCAATAAGAAAGATAAAATAAGATGACAACAAAGCCAATATTCATTAATTATCCATTTTAAAAAAATCTCCAAGTAAAAAGAAAAAAAATCTGCCACCACAAGTTTTCTCAAAAAAAAATTAGTGCTATATTTCTTTATATTTAAAACCTACGAAAAAGACAAGTGTTGAAATTAAAAATAAAATAAAAGAACCAATCTAAACTAGCCACGTACAAACATTTGTCAAACAGTTTGAGCAAAGTGGGCTCTCTCTTTCTCTGTCTCGGTCTCGATTTCTCAATTCTCACTAATACACATTTGAGAGCAGGCACAAATAGATTGATCTGGTGCTCTATACTTTGGTAACGATGTCATGTTTGGGTAGGATTTTGTCGGTTTCCTACCCACCGGATCCGTACAATTCGCGGTTTTCAGAGTATAAACTCTCTTCTTCACTACGGCGAACTCGGAGATTGAGATGGCGCTTCACGGCGTTGCAACCTGAATCTTCCTCACTCGACTCTGATTCCGCCGATAAATTCGCTGCCGGGTAATCATATCAGCTTGATTGATGAAAAGTTTAAAATCCTTTTAAATTACAACAGCTTTGTGGGATTTGATTTTTGCTCTGTCATTAATAATGAAACGAATCATGAGTTGAATTTTTTTGTTTTTTTGTTTTTTGGTTTTGGTGAAGCTTTTGTATAATAGAAGGACCTGAAACAGTACAGGACTTTGCCAAAATGCAATTACAAGAGATTCAAGATAACATTCGAAGCCGACGAAACAAGATCTTCTTGCACATGGAAGAGGTTTAGTATACACACATGTTGCATAAACTAACCTTTTAGTTTCTAAAAGTAGAAACTTTTTAGCTTCTTGAAACTGTTTTTTTTCTTTTCTTTAATATGGATTATATATAATCTAGGTAAGGAGGCTAAGAATTCAACAACGGATCAAAAACACAGAGCTTGGCATCATAAACGAAGAGCAAGAACATGAATTACCTAACTTCCCATCCTTTATCCCATTCTTACCTCCATTGGTGAGTTTCCATTATTAGAAGAAATTGTGATTCTTTTTGCCATTGCAAGAGGGTTTATCTTTTTTTTTTTTTTTTTTTGAAATGATTCATATGTACATTTTGATTACAGACTGCTGCCAATTTGAAAGTCTATTACGCAACTTGTTTTTCACTCATCGCTGGGATTATACTATTCGGTGGCTTACTAGCTCCTAGTGTAAGTGTTTTCATTGCTACATTTTTGTTCACCTTTGGATTTTCTTTTTCAAGATTGGCTTTTTGTTTTTTTCTCTCTAAATATAGTTTTCATTTTGTAACCTTGGCAGCTAGAGCTGAAGCTAGGTATAGGAGGCACATCGTATGCAGATTTCATTCAAAGCCTTCATCTACCTATGCAACTGAGGTTTTAATACTTACTTCTTTTGTCTTTTCTTTCAACTTGTGATTTTCACATTCCTATAATATATATCTTGGAAAGATGTTTTAACTTTGTGTTAATCATAATGACAGTCAAGTAGACCCGATAGTAGCATCGTTTTCTGGAGGAGCTGTTGGTGTGATCTCGGCGTTGATGGTAGTTGAAGTCAACAACGTAAAGCAGCAAGAGCACAAGAGATGCAAATACTGTCTAGGAACTGGTATTATGATTCCTTTTTCTTCTTCTTGTTTGCTTTCAAGATTTAGATTCTGGTTTTAACAAGGTGTTTACGTTTGTTACATAACACAGGGTATCTAGCATGTGCTCGTTGCTCTAGCACAGGTGCTCTTGTTTTAACTGAACCTGTCTCATCTATTACTGGCGGTAGTCATTCTTTGTCAGCGCCCAAAACCGAAAGATGTTCAAACTGTTCAGGTGCCGGAAAGGTAAAGAAAACACACAAAAACCAAAAGCCTAAAACCCAAAACCTTGAGATATGGATGCTAAGTTGTGTATGTGTTTGATGCTCAGGTGATGTGCCCGACATGTCTTTGCACAGGAATGGCTATGGCGAGCGAGCACGACCCTCGGATCGATCCCTTCGATTGAATCTGCAACACTTTCCACTTCCCCTACAATCTTGTTCTGTCACCATAGCTAAAAATTGGTATGTACTGATAAATAATTAGAATTGCATCCTTTGATCTGTATATACACACACAATGAAGTTTATAATGTTAGATTTGTCTTCTCAAAACGATAAACCAACAACTCTAAACCGGCATGTTGTGTAAGTCTTGTGACATGAAACCGCACGTTATGTTTTGTTTCTCCGGTAAGCAAAAAAGCAAAAAAAAATTCTTCTTCAATGTTACATTTTGTTTAGCTCTGAAACTCTGTTTCTTCAGACCAGTGAGCTTAGATGCTCTGTTTCTGAAAAAACTAGGAAATATGGAGAAGCCTCTAGATTTTAGATCTCTCCAACAATTTTGTTTTTCTAACACATCAAACATAAGGAATCATATTTATAATAGGAATGATTCTCATTCCTTGTAGAGGCGAAACACACTGGACAAGCCTCAGCTCCTCCAAAAATTACAATATCAGAAAAAGTGCAACTGTACAAGTTACATATATATATATTTCTTTAATTAATAAAGTAATATATATATGGAGTGGTTGCTAATAAATTCTTGGTAGTAAGATTAGAAAGAGGGAGGAGGGAGGAGCCAGGTGGATCCTTGGATGTAGCCAAGTGAGATGAAATAGTTAGCTTCTATGTTGTCAATGTCTTGTGTATACTTAACTCTCTTCTCCTTGTGCGATCCTGGTCCTGAGCACTTATACTCTCCATAGAACACCGTCCTGCTCATGATCAATCCATCCAATTTACATTTACATTAACATTTATAATGCATAAGATTGTTTTATAATCGGACTATATATATATATATACGTACTTGTCACGTCCAGCCTCGCGATTTTCTTGCCATCCTGACGGGTTCACCACACTTGACATATCGGTGTACGCGTAAACAACCTTCGGGTGGCTCATCCATGCTCGACCTAAATAGATTCCAGTTCCAGTCCCTGTAACTTTACAGTGCACGAACGAGTATCCGCTTTTCTCTTGTGCGCTTTTTCCAGCGTGAGCTGTGATCACTCTGATCCCATCTCCCACAACGTTTAGTTGTGTTCGCTATATTTTCATAAAACATAACGATATATTACCGTTAAAGATCATCATCATAAAAGTGTATATATATATAGAACGAAATGGATAAAGCAAGATATGTGATTAGGTAGGTACGAGGTATAGAGAGCGTCCGCTTCCAAAGATAAAATCAAATGTGCCTTCGATGTAACAGTCTTTGAAGAAATGGTTTCCGGTGTCATCACAAATCGTGTCTTGGTAACCATAGAATTTACAGTTGTAGAAAGCTGCTTTGTTGCCAGAGATTCTCATAGATAAGGCTTGTGCTCCCTTCCTCTTACCATCCGGCATTGGCGCAGAATTCTTAAAAAAAATAAAATAAAAAATGTCACATTTAAAAAATAATAATAATCATAAACTGTCCTGATTAATATAACATATTTTGAGATGAAAGTAACAAAGCTTACGATATATACCTTAACGATGATGTTAACAGCCATGAAATAGTCGGATAAGACAATGAGAGTTGCGCTATCGACTGTCCCATATTGTGCTGCGGTACCGTCGAATGTCAATACGGGCATTTCATTTGGATGACCGTACAATGTGATGAAAGGTTTGTTTCTATCGATCGTAACCTTCTCTTTGTATACACCAGGACCTAACTTGATGATCACGCGCCTCTTGTTCCCTGCCGGTATACTCTTTATTGCTTCGGTTAATGTCTTGAAATGACCTCTTCCATTTTGTTTCACCTGCATTCGTTGATCCAAAACATATTTGATGAATTAAACCCAAAATCTTAATTATATGCAGAAAAAAGTTCTATAAGTTAAAAATAGGGTAGATTTGCTAGATGACCCCATATGGAAAAGGGTCGTAGTTGCAGAAACCATATGGTGTGGCAAAACCATTATAAACAATAAAAGTTATTTGTTGAAAACATAAGCGAAACCTATGCTATTAAAAAAAAAAAAAAAAACATGTTATGACATACAGTACAGTATGTTGTTTTATTTGCAAGTGACTAATATATATGTAAGCATCTAATTAAGTAATGTTTTTATAAAATTATTATGCCTTGATGATGATATGTGGCGTAGCCTCGGCGGTCAATAGAGCTGGATCTAATATGCTTTTTCTACTAGCCAACGAAGGGACGTTGGTATTGAACCACTGCTCGATTCGGCGTTTGTCCTGCGGAATTGGTGCTGCATCGTTACCGAAAGCCACGGGCGATGTAATCACCACGAGCAGGATTGTTACTATTAGGGACACAAAATTGTATCCCATTTTAATTTCTACTACTTTTCTAAAATAAAGATAGATATTTTTGTTCTTTCTTTTCTTCTTCTTCTTATGGTATATGTATACCATCGCTGAAAGCTAAGAACAACCAATGCCGTTAACTTTTGCTAAATTGGTTTCTGGTTCCTGCTATTTTATTCATTTTTATCCCTTCATATATTCTATATCTATATATATTATGTACTGTTTAAGTGCTTCCACCTAACTAATTTAGTTTAAGGTGTAAACTCGTCAGGTTTGTTTTTTTTGGAACATCAGAGCATATCCATCGGTAATATAGAGTATCTTCCTAATATAATATTATTTGATTAGAAAAAAATGTTGAACCAGTACTAACAAGACAAGTGTCTCCATGGTTTCTGATACCATATCTAAGCATCATTAGAGATTTTATGAGTCTTTCAAATATATTATTCTAATACTTTAAATATTTTTAAATTAAAAAAAAACAATCAAATTTTAACATGTGTAAAAATGAGGTTTTCATGGTTTTCCTCTTTCTTTTTTTCTTTCTTCTTTTTTTTTTTTTTTTTTTTTTTTTTGGTTTGTGTGTGGAGATGCTCTTACGCTAATTTCTTACAACTCATGTTGATTTTTAGGGTAAATTCTTTGTTCGTGTAGTAATTAGCACGACAAGTTAATTTGGCAGTCAACTTCTTTTTATTAAATATAAAAACAAGTATAAGAAGTTAATACATTTTTAGAACATGTTTGGCCTCTGATAAGGCCATGATGTCCCGTAGTTGGCCTCTGATAAGGAGATGATGTCCCGTAGTTTAACATGAAGTGTATTGAATATGAAATGTTATATTGTGTTGTCTTATTTCATATGATGAGAATTACATAGCTAAAATATAATAGAACTACATAATCATATAATAAATGAGAGAATCAAATATTTAGTGAATAGTGAAAAGAATATATGAGTGATAGTAGTGATTGAGAAATCATAAGAACTGTGATTATATTCATTCTTTAATAAAGTGGGGCTATACGGCCTAAGGCAGAGCATATGCCACAACCTTTGATCGCTGCAATCTCTGCTACCTTAAGTCCACCTCGACAGTCAACACTAAAGAAACTTATTTATACAAGTTGCATGAGAAATATTAACAGGATAGTTGGTTAGTTTTCGTGCGTCTCAAGACACAGAATTTTGACCCAAAAAAGAGAAACCCTATAACTAAAAAATAGCTTTTAAGACAATGGAATGAAAGCTTGGGCAGTTCGAGCGACTTTGATGAAGACATCTTCGAGCGTTGTGTCGGCGAGTCCCCAAGCAAAGACAGTGAAGTTGGATTTGGCCTTTTCAACAGCGCGAAAGACCTCAGCAATCCGAACCTCTTGCTTTGGCAGCTCAAATTTCTGTGTACCAGCAAGATGATATATCTTCTTGGCGTTGGGAGAGAAAGATTCAACCAATCTCTCGACTTCTTCTTCATGTTTTGAAGATGTTGTCATCGTGAACACATATGACCCACCATATCTGCTCTTCAGCTCCTTGGAGTTTCCTATGCATTGCAAGCCTCCGTCTACAAAAATTCCCAGTCTGTCGCATAGAAATTCGGCTTCTTCCATCGAGTGAGCTGAAAATGTAGTCTTAGCGTTAAGATTTTGGAGGTAAATTGTAGTCGCATTCCATAAGTTGAGAAACTAATATATACTTGTGAGAATTATTGCTGTGTTTTGTTTAGCACGCTTGATCACATTCCATAAGTCCTTCCTCGAAGCTGGATCAAGTCCCGTGCTTGGCTCATCCAAATAAACCACCTATTTTAGAGACCTTGGGGTTTGTTAATAACTATATATATATATTGAGCCATTGCTTGAAATTAAAACTAATACAAACTATGTACCTTGGGGTTCCCGATAAGCGATATGGCCACGCTGAGCCGCCTTTTCATACCTCCGCTGTAATTACCAGCAGGTTTGTCGCCAACTCCTCCATCGAAAAGGCTGACACTTTTGAGAGATTCGTTCACAGCCTTGAAATGATCATATATATCAATGAATTATCATTTTCTTCAAGAATAACAACAAACATAAAATAAAATAAAATTAGCAAGGTGATAAACATATATACTTGCGTTAGATCAGAGCCCTTGATGTTTTTTAGTCGCCCATAAAAGAGAAGATGTTCCCTTCCTGTTAGCGTCTCCCAAAGCAAACTGAAACCCAAGAGAAAATGACATAAAACCAAAGCTACTCCTATAATTTGTTCCTTTGATTGGTAATGGAAGAAAATATATACTAAAAAATATTGAAGAGTATTTACTCGTGCTGCGGGCATACACCCATGCTTGTGTATACTTTGTTCATATCCTTGCATATATCCAAACCCTGAACCAAGGCTGTTCCAGATGAAGGTTTGAGGAGCCCTGTCATCTAGGAAAGCAGAAGAAAATACAAAATTTGGCACTCTGAAATGTATTTTTTTGCGAAACGTAACTGACCATACAGATGAAGACTGACCATACTAATGAAGGAGGTTTTGCCGGCGCCATTAGGTCCAAGCATGCCGAAGCATTCTCCTGAAGGCACGCTGAGATGTAACCCTCTTACTGCCAGTTTTGGTGGGTTACCATCTCTACCTGGATACAC
Organism: Barbarea vulgaris; assembly: GCA_963667165.1. Classification (NCBI taxonomy): domain Eukaryota; kingdom Viridiplantae; phylum Streptophyta; class Magnoliopsida; order Brassicales; family Brassicaceae; genus Barbarea; species Barbarea vulgaris. The sequence continues at coordinate 2,595,131 of OY763894.1, read as the reverse complement.
CTTTTTCAGGTTGTCACACATGATCGCATGACCTGTGCCACCTTCATTCCTCAATTGTTGAACCTTTTCCCTCTGATAAATTTTATCAGAAGGGCTTTGAAATCAGAGAAACATGGCACCAAAAAAAAAAAAAAAGACTTGTTCCATATATATACATACCTCTTTAGTGACATCTAGTTTATCCATATCTATGGAGACTTTTTTAGAATCCATCCTCTGTACAGTAGGCCTCGGTGGTAGGGAAGAAGGATTCTTGAAAGTACTGTTCCCTAAGAAAAAGAAAGGGTGCTTTCCGGATGTGAAAACCTGATCGATATAGTAGGCTACAATGAGAGCCACAAACCACTCTATTGACATGATGCAAAAAACTTCACCCATTCCGCTATCGCTGAGATCTTGCCACTTCATCCCGTTTCCCCTGGAGGCATATTGCGAGAACTCATACAACCCGCGATATAGAGAAAACCCAGGATACAACTCCAAGGCAACAATCCATTCTTCTGTAATATAGTAAATATATTGTATACACTAATTAGTAAGCGCAGTAACAAACATGAGCATATTTTTTTTTTGGTTTTTCTTACCGGGGAAGGACGCAGTTTCAATCATCTTTTGGAAGAGAAAGCTTCCCAAGAGCCCAGTTCCGTACACCAATATGTAAGCAACGACTACAATTAAGCCATAAAACAGAGAGAGAGACCCATTCAAATTTCAACTCTGACATGTTATGTTGTTGAGCAGATTCAAGAAATATAATGTGATGTTGTTACCTGTTACAGTCTTAACTTTTGAGAATACGGAAGAAACTAGAAAGGCGAGGGAGATCTGCAGATTTAAGTAGATAAAATAGAAAACGAACTGGACGCTGTAGTCATTGAGCCGGAAGTACTTGAGTCCTATAGCAGACCCGAAGCTCACCAAAGAAGTAACATACAAGATAGATATGGCAAGAAAATAAGCATAGGAAATCATCCAATATGGACCATCTCCTAGTCCATGCATTTTCATTATAATTCTTAGACGCTCTTGTTTCTCATACACCAACGATGTCAAGATCACCTGCAAGATTTTTATATTGTCACATACAATGGGATGAATGTTCAATAATTGTAATGGCCTAAAGCATTATATTGGAACTTACGGGGAACAAAAGAAGAATAACCCAAGTGAAGAAAAGTGGGCCAAGCAAGGACGCGATGTCTTGATTGTTTTTAGTTTGGTGTTTAGGAACTTCTTTGACAAATTCAAATAATATCCTTGTCCCCAAGCCTTTTAGAAACTTAAGATAAGCATTTGATATCTGCAGGAGATAAGAAACATGTAATGGATAGGCATATTGCGAAATAAATTCAACAATGAGCTTGGGAGGTACGTGATTAATTTGTTACCAGGTTGATAGAGCGGGGAATTCTGACCAGCTTTGTAGTAGACTGCTCAGTTGAAAACTCGTCGTTGTAGGTTGCGTTATACCAAATGGTCACATTGAAGTTTTTCATATCCGTACTCATGAGATCGTAGGCTAAGGCAACGAAATAATTAAAATTTAACTAAAGCATATGTTCTTTATACATTATATTATATATATTATAGAAAAATAAAACAAACCTGCAGCGATCTCATTTGTCATCCCTGCACGGTTTCCTCTCCAACTACCCTTGAAAAGCTCATCATTGACCTCTACAGAGTTATTTCTCCATAGACACAACCCTTGAACACACTTCACCTCTAGGATATTTAATATAAGTTAAGCAATAATCAAAGTGAAGAAAAACGCATTTCTCTCATGACATCAAAAGAGAGACAGGTGAAAATACCGGTCTTAGTTTGTCCGAGCGAGAGTGGCCATGTAGAGTTTGGACTGCACTGAGGTTGGATACTGTAGATGGGAATTTTCGAGTCAATCCCTGGATCTGTATAACTGTCTTCGCCAGCTGCTTCTGTTGAACCCTGAAAGAAATGATGATCTCTGAGATTAAAAATGGTGCTTCTGCACTACACTGCACTCAGAGATAGATAGAGAGACATATTACCAAGACGTTATTGGCTAAAGCAGGCAAGAGGTCGGAGGAATTAACTGCAAAAGATTTGCTGGTGAAAATATTGGCGGATAAAGCTTTTCCAAGAGACTGTTTATCCCCAGTGACAAGTATGGTTACAGGACAAGTTCCTGTTGCTCTACAGGACTTTTCAGGAAGGTCTCTATAGGGAATAAAATCGGCCTTAACGGAACGGAGTTCGTTTAGTGGAAGCTGCAACATGGGAGGCAACAATGGAGGGTTTAGGATGGGACAATTACCACCAGGCAAACTAGCTTTGCTGTCACAGTTAGAGAGATCTGAGAAACTCTTCATCAAGGAATCGAGCACTTGCTGAATCGCTAGCAGAATTAAGCATAGGAAGAGTGGAACCATGATGAGCCGAACATTCGTCCATATGTGTTTCCTCTGCATTTCAAGATTGCTCCTCCTAGTTAACATATATAAAACACAGCCTATATATATAATTATGGAAACATACCTGGTACGTTAAGTTCTTCCTAAGTAACGCATTGGCCTGCGTCCAGAAACTTGCCGGACTAGGATTCACCATTGATGAAGAAAGAAACAAGCTTCGGTTTCCTTTTTCTTTTCCGTTCTTTTTTGGCTATTTAAAGTAACTGTTTATTCTTTTCAATTTAAATTTGAGCCTTTCTTTTTAGTGCCGAAAAAGTTGGTCCCAATTTTTCAAGCTGGGGATGAAATTAGTCAACCCTTCAAAATTTGAAACAAAAAGATCCAACATGGTCTTCAACCTCATATTTTTTTTTGCCTTTATATTTTTAGTCAATATTTTTTTTTGAAAAAACTATTATTATTTGTCGCTTTAACTTTCCTAAGACAAAGAATTTTTGTAAACAAAAAGACAAATTTATTTTTGATAATGACTTTGCAAGTAGGCTTGCCCCTTCTCTACCAACAGTTCACGGCGTTGTTCAGAAAGAATCTATTGCTTTCATGGCGAAACAAGAGAGCCATGTGTCTTCAACTCTTCTCTTCATTCTTCTTCATCCTTCTTATCTTTTGTATCGAAGAAGCTATGAAGGCAAGCGACGCATCCTCAACAGCGTACAAGAATGTCACTGATCCTACGCTATTGTTTTCACCGCCTATTCTTCCTTGTGAAGACAAGTTCTTTGTAAAGCTTCCTTGCTACGACTTCGTGTGGAGTGGGAATCATAGTCGCCGCGTGACTAACATCGTCTCCGCAATTATGGCGAACAATCGGGGTAGACCAATTCCGACCGACAAGGTATTAAGATTCTGCATGTTTCTTTGTTTTAGATTACAAGGCCAACGTGTTTGATTTGATGTTCAGGTTCAATCATTCAAGGAACCTAATGAGGTAGACGCATGGCTTCTGTCACATCCTTTGCAAGTCCCAGGAGCTTTGCATTTTGTAGAAAGGAATGCTACAGTAATAAGCTACGGTGTTCAAACAAATTCTTCATCAGAGAGAAAACGTGGTCAGGTTGAAGATCCAACGTTTAAGTTTCTTGTTCCTCTTCAAATCGCTGCAGAGCGTGAAATCGCAAGGTCTTTAATTGGAGGTAGTACCATTCTTGTTGTAACGGTGTGCATGTATGTATAATGTTATCCTATAAAATTCTGACGTGGAAAAAGTCTTTATGCATTATTCAGATCCAAAGTTTGGTTGGGGTTTTGGATTTAAGGAATTTGCACGCCCAGCTATGATTGGTGAAAGTATCTCTGCACTCAAAGTCATGGGACCAGTGTTCTTTCTTGCCTTCTCCATGTTTGGTTTTGTTCTCCAACTCGGTTCTCTGGTGACTGAGAAAGAGCTAAAACTTCGGCAGGCAATGACAATGATGGGTGTGTTTGATTCTGCATATTGGTTGTCATGGCTCTTATGGGAAGGAATCCTTACCTTTGTCTCCTCACTCTTCTTGGTCCTATTTGGAATGATGTTCCAGTTTGATTTTTTCTTAAAGAACAATTTTGTTCTTGTCTTCCTACTGTTCTTGCTTTTTCAGTTTAATATGGTAAAACCATCGTTTCTCTAATTATATATGGATGTCCCTAATACTCTCTGCTTTCTTCTAAGACATTCTTCCATCAAATATTACTTGTCTTGTTAGATTGGCCTAGCATTCGCGCTATCATCGTTCATTAGCAAATCATCTTCGGCAACAACTGTCGGTTTCCTTGTATTTTTGATTGGATTTATAACACAGGTATGATCTCTCTTGCTAAAAGTAGTAATTAATTAAGTGGTTCTTCGAATCTTGATCTCTTAATTAGCTTACTAAGTTACAATTCTTACTACAGATTGTATCATCTACTGGATTCCCTTATTCGAGCGCCCATGCAGTTTCTCGTCGGGTAATGTGGTCCCTTTTTCCACCAAACACTTTTTCTGCGGGCCTTAACCTTCTTCTTGATGCAACCTCAACTCCCCAAAGCTCTGGGATTAGTTGGAGTAATAGAGCAGTATGCCAAGGTGGCCAGGCAACATGCGTAATTTCTGTTGTATGTGGACACTGCAAATAAATTTCAGTCCAATATATAGTAGTTGTCTCTAATTCTCAAACCACCCTTTTAAATTTTTGTAGAACATTATCAATCAGTGGCTCCTTGGGACATTCCTATTCTGGTTTGTTCTGGCCATCTACTTTGATAATATTATTCCTAACGCGTCTGGTGTAAGAAAACCCATCTTCTACTTTTTAGCACCTGGTTACTGGACTGGCAAAGGCGGCAACAAAGTGGAAGGTATTTTATTTTCCCCACAACTCTGTGAATAATTTCTTTGTGTTGTGGGAAATGTAAGTAAACATGTTTTCATGTATATTTTACAGAAGGGAGCATTTTTAGTTGTATTGGTTCAGTTCCACCAGTTGAACATATTACGCCAGAGGACAAAGATGTTCTTGAAGAGGAGACCAAAGTTAAAAAACAAGCAATGGATGGAATAGTTGATCCTAACGTTGCAGTTCAGATACATGGTCTTGCAAAAACATATCCTGGAACCACAAAGCTTGGCTGCTGCAAATGCACGAAAACTTCGCCTTTTCATTCTGTTAAGGTATTTTATGTCTGCTAATTATAAAAATTATAATCCTTTTTGTTCATTCCATTGCGGATATTTTACATGGTAGTGTGTGTGTGTTCTATGCCAAGGCTATTCAACAAGTTATAATGCTCATTTCCCCCTCTTGGTTTTCTAACATGAAATGTATTACAACGGTTTTGACTAATTAGTTCATGAAATATATATGGCTTAGGGTTTGTGGATGAATATTGCCAAAGATCAGTTGTTTTGTCTTCTCGGACCTAATGGCGCAGGGAAAACAACTACTATTAGTTGTCTGACTGGCATCAATCCAGTAACCGGTGGAGATGGTAAGGATTTGTTTAGAAGAAGCAATTAAGTTCTGAATACATTTTAGCCATTCTAATAAGATCCATTTGATAATTGACTTAAAAACAGCTCTTATTTATGGGGATTCCATAAGAAGCTCTGTGGGTATGTCCAACATTCGTAAAACGATAGGAGTCTGTCCTCAGGTAGAGTTAATTCCATAGATGCTTCTGACATTGTCTATTTTAATCCTTCTGCTTAAATGTTTTATGTCATCACCACTCTTGTTTTTACAGTTTGATATCCTTTGGGATGCTTTGTCTAGTGAAGAGCACCTTCACCTTTTTGCTAGCATCAAAGGGTTGGCACCAGCATCAATCAAATCGGTAAACCAAAAGAATAATCTCAATATTTTACAGCTACAAAGATGTCTGATGATTGATTTGAGTTTTCCAGTTCATGCACACTTACTTGTCCATTTCTTTTGCTTAACAAGTTTCCTTTTTTTGTTTTTTTTTTGGTATAGACTGCTGAGAAGTTACTGGCGGATGTAAAGCTGACAGGAGCGGCAAAAGTTAGAGCAGGAAGTTATAGTGGTGGAATGAAACGTCGACTCAGTGTTGCAGTAGCACTCATTGGTGATCCCAAGCTGGTCTTCTTAGATGAACCGGCATGTTGCTTGCGCTACACTCTTCTTTAAAGATATATGTTTATATTATTATTACACACAAATGAATTTAAGATGGTTGTTTATACATGTGGATTATAGACAACTGGTATGGACCCTATCACGAGGAGACATGTGTGGGACATTATACAAGAATCAAAGAAAGGTTGTGCCATCATACTAACAACACATTCTATGGAAGAAGCTGATATTTTAAGTGATCGAATAGGGATTATGGCTAAAGGCAGGCTCCGCTGCATCGGGACCTCAATCAGGTTAAAATCCCGCTTTGGCACCGGATTTGTTGCTACAGTTAGCTTCATTGAAAGCAAAAATGACAATAGCATTGCTTCACATGAGCCCTTGAAGAAATTCTTTAATGAGGTACATACACTCAAAAAGTATTTTAGCGGCATATATATATATACTACTTTTAGGTGAATAACCCTTTTTTTTTTTTTTTTTTTTTGGGCAGCATTTGAAAGTTGAGCCAACAGAAGAAAACAAGGCTTTCATGACTTTTGTGATCCCCCACGACAAAGAGCAACTTTTGACGGTACAAAGCTCTAATAATTCTATACGTATTATTTCATCTATCTATGAACTGTTTATTTGTGATCTCAATAACCAATAGGGGTTTTTCGAGGAGCTACAAAACAGAGAATCTGAATTTGGAATCTCGGACATTCAACTCGGGCTAGCCACTCTTGAAGAAGTGTTTCTGAACATCGCAAGACAGGCTGAACTAGAAAGCGCAACAGCTGAAGGAACCATGGTCACCCTAGAGTTAAAATCAGGCGTCTCACTAGAGGTAAATCCAAATTTGCACATGTGTGTATTGATCAAATGCAGAGTAGAGAAATTTAAGTTATATGGTGAATTGTACTTCAGATACCTGTGGGAGCAAGATTTGTTGGAATTCCTGATACAGAAAACGCAGAGAATCCAAGTGGAATAATGGTGGAAGTGTACTGGCAACATGACGGGTCGGGTTCGATGTGCATCTCAGGACACTCATCAGAGATGCGGGTACCACAAAATGTTCCCGTGACACGTCCACCATCACCAAATGCATTAGGACTTAAAGGGTTACGACAAGGGATTCGGGGTATCGTGATCGATTTATAAAATATTCCGTTATTATATATGCGAGAGGAAGGTTCCACGAGGAGGAGGTACATAGATATTATTTACATGTATTCTAAGCTCTCTTTATACATGTGTGAATGTGAATTGTGATTTTTGAGTCAAAATTTTGGTGATTATTTTACTTGAATTTGTTGAATCGGATCTTCCCTTTCATTTTGTATATATGTAGGCATTTTTGGCAAAGCTATCTACTATATATATAATATATATATATATATATATATAAACTATTTAAAAAAACTCAATCGTAGAGGGTGTTTCCAAACACTCTAAAAGTATAAAATTAAAAAATTTATGGCTAATCCTATATCCAAACACCTACAAAAGAAAATATTAATTTCAGCAAAATTAAATTAAACATTATATTTGCATTTTTTTTCTTTCTTCTCTTTATCATTTATTTCCTTATCTAATATTGCAAAATTGATACAATGAATTATGATTTTACTATCACATTTGTAAGATCTTATTTTTAAATTATTTGAAATTATTATATAATACATATGATTAATAAAAATTTAAATTTTGTTCTCTATATATTAAGCATCAAAATTTTAAAACGGACATATATTACTCAAGTAAAGAAAAAAAATGTGCTCAACATCTCACATTGACTAAAATTTTGGACAATGGTCAGAGTAATATTATAAAAAGACAAAAATAATTTTAAATGCGAATATGTAGAAAACTTGACTTAATATGCGTCCAATTTTTTTAAAAAATATCCAGTTTAATCTGCTAGTTATTTGAAATAATTAAAATAATATTAAAAATTTAAAAAAATTATTCGTTTTAACTCTATTAAAATATTAATAATATTTAAAACCTCTTAAAAGTTAAAATTATTAATATTAAAACTCTCTTAAAATTTTAAAATATTATTAATTTATTCGATTTAATCCGATTTTTTAGTTGAAAAAATTTAAAATTTAATAAATTTATTCGGTTTAACTCTATTAAAATATTAATAATATTTAAACTCTCTTAAAAGTTAAAAAATTATTAATATTAAAACTCTCTTAAAATTTTAAAATACTATTAATACTAAAACTATTTAATCTCGACTAATCAATAATATATATATAACTACTTATTTATAATAATAATAAATACAAATAAACTAAAAATTCTAAAATAATCAATCCGAAATGGATAATTATATAACAATGATCGATTATATGATGGAAAGTACGGGACAATACGGGTTTTTGTCCCAAAATAAGCAGGTTTAAGACAAGGAGAACTGATCATAAAATATATAATAAGAAATATAATTAATATTTTCAATATTAAAATTACTTTCCAAATATTAAAATGGGTTTATATATGACTAACAATTACATATGATTGACAAATGTATTGTTTTTTTTTAGTTCAGATTAATTTAATATTTAATTCGGTACGATTTGGTCTAAATTATTTGAATGAGAGTATAGAACATCATTCATTTGGCGTATGTTTGATTCAAATAACAAAAAATTTGCTATTGTTACAAAGAAATAAAATAATTTGATGTTGAAAATACGTTAGATATATTATAAAAAATAAATTAAAAAAAAACTACAAATATATATTAACACAAATAAAAATATTTATAAACATTATAAAAAAAATCAAGTTAAAATTATACAAACAAAATAAAAATATTTATTAACAATAAAAAATAAAAACAAATATAATTTATATCCAAATAATTGTCACGGCGGGTACAAATCTAGTAAGCTTAATATAATGAAAGTAGTATAGTATAATCGATCACTATGTACTTAAATATCTTTGTAAAGGATCATTATAAAAGATTGCACTTATGATCAATTAAATTTTGGACGAATCAAGGCCTAATGGAAACATGCTTTTTCATTGGTTGTCACGTATCACCTAGTATGAGATATGAGATATGGGCTGACAAGGCCCAACGTCAGCCCACAAATTAATCAGTCCAATAAAAGGTCATCATCATATATTGCGCCGCTGGATCAACAAAAAGCATCGACCACCGACGACGAGACGGACTGACGGAGAATATGACGACGTCGGATGAGACTTATACGAGTGAGGAGTTTTTCGATGCGCAGACGAAATACTGGACTCAAGTGGAAGAATCCGATGTAAGTCTTTTATCTCCTTATTGTCTAGAAATATGATTACGATTGTGATTTGTTGGATTCACAAAATTAATCCTAACCCGATCCAAGTTTTATGGACTGATTATTTGCTGAATTGTTGTTTTGTTTCACAAAACTTTAGTTGTTCTTAATAGCTTCTGTACATAGTCTAAAGGCTAGGGTTGTTTATGGATTTATGATTTTTATTTGTTGGATTTTTAATAGTACTATGTTGTTCTTATTAAGTTGAAGTCAATGGCTTTTAGTGTGTTCTTTTTGTGTGTATTTGCTGAATTTATCAACGATGTACTGATTATTTTGCTCATGGCTTTTAGGGTTTCGATATCGAGAATATTTCAACACCATCACGTATGTCTGGAATGATCACTGGATTAATTGCGATTGATTGTCAACGTTATAGACATTATGCTGATCCTGTATTGGTCAAGCGTTATGCTAAGCTGGGCCTTCATCGTTACAACATGTTGAAGGTAATTTAAACTCATATCAACATGATGTTTTGCTATACTACTACATTCATTCAATTTTTATTTGTTTTCATTAGGGGACAAGATTCGAGCTCACATCCTTAATGAAATTCAACACGCTATCCAACATTGTGTCTTCTTACTACATGACTTTGTTAGCACACGATCCAACTGCTGCTGGTGCTGGACAGACAACGTTTCAAGTTCGGATTGATGAACAAAGTTATGGCAAATTGCATTTGACGGTTTCCATTGCTAGAATAAAAGATGAAGGTGACTGACTTATGGTGCATTATTGTTCATTTTATTTTATTCTTTACGAGTTGAATATAAAATCTCACCTTACATGATTAATAATGATGCACAGTGACCACCGAGAAGCCCTTCATACCTCACTTTCATGGTTGCGATGACCCTATCTTCAAAGGTCGATTGCCAGATTGGCCGTCAGATGAAACTTTGAAAGATACAACACGGTTTTACATGGTAAGATTATAAGACACATCTTTACGTTTTGTTTTGCTCACGATCAATTAAGTGATATTTTTTCTTGCTTTCGCAGGTGAAGAGACCAGAGTGGCAAGACACGGATTGGATTTATCAATATTTGGAACTTGTAATTTGTGTACATGATAGGCGCATCTCAAATGTAAGTTTTGCATATCAATTGATGACATACCATGAGTGACATTGTTGATAATAGTAATAATAATTAACAGCAAAACGGTTGTTGATGCTGCAGGATCTTCTGTCCCAGATGAAGATTGTGAAAGTGGCGGTGGAAACTAGTATCGATGATGCAGTGCCCCTGAATGAGAGACTCAAGGCTAAACGTGCAATTATTTATATATGGTTCAAGGGCTTGGCAGATCCTTTTGCTCCTCTACGGGTTTTTGAGATTGGTGAGGAGGTTGAACGCTTAGCTATAATTAGAAGAGTCTTCAATGAGAGAACAGGTGACTTGGCTCTCTTTGGTGTGCTTTGGGGTGGTGCAATGCGTCGTTCTATGGCTCTCGAGAGTGGAGAACAAGCCCAAAGTTCTGCAAAGCGATCTCGCTTAGGCTAGGCTCGCTGTTTAGCCGTTCACCACAAGATCCATTTCAAAATGTTGCTCAGACGATATATAAACTAAGCTATTTTGTGATTTTAGACTCTTCAGGTGGATTTTGCTTTTTTTGTGCTGGTTGTACTGTTTTTTGAATACTGCAAGTTAATTGATCAGTTATTAGTAGGTGGATGATTTTGTTTTCCCTTTTCATTTCCCATTTTCTAGTCCTAAACTAATCCTTACATTTGACTTGAATCCTATTGAATTTGCTGAACTGGATCTTGATTCACTCTTTGATCCCTTTCATATTTTAAAAATATTTACCAGTACATGGATGAAGTATATCCAATCTCCAGCCCTCTAAAGGTCACTAGAAGGTGATAATTTTTTTTTTGATTGCAGTGATGTTTCAGGCTGGTTCTGTTTAATTGATATTTGACGCACGACAACAACTTCCTCTGGTGCATTTGCTTGAAAGTCCAGTTAAGTTAATGAAGTCTTCCATTGACACGATTAGATACATGGAATTTAGCCACCGTCAGTAGAATCCCCTGAGAAGATTCAGCAGCCTCTTTGTACTTTGTTTGAGCAAATAACTCAGGGAACCGTTGGACAACCTGCAACATCCAAACTGAATATCAGAAACTTCACATGGGCCAATGAGCCTCTTTTTTCACCAGCTATGATTACATGGGCAAGAGAAGAGATCCACACATATTTTGGCAAGTTCCAAATTGTTCAACTGTGGTACTATAAGGAGAGAGAGAGTTCTTAGCAAGTCATGATGAAATAGATAGATTTTGTTGGGATAAACAGAACACAAGGTTAACAATACTTCGCCATCCTCATATTTAAGGTATTTTGGTAGCCTCACTTACTGCCGCCAGAAGAACTTGTCCTCGCCAATTAATCACATAGAAACCCCCAAGTGAAGAAGCTTTTCAGACGTCAAGAAAATTGTGTTTTAGGTGATGACATATATCAAATTAAATATTTTAGGTGAGGTACTGTGGAATTTTGATTATGTGAGTCGCAGTTGTGATAGAAACTAGAACAAGTTAAATTGAAGCCATTGCAGGCTTAGGTAAGAACTGAGTTAGTTTGTTATGGAGGAGATGGGATTCAACTACATGAGACATGACCGCTTTCAGTTTTGGATCATCTTCTGCTTTAAAAGTTTCGAAAGAGGATGATGTTCATGTTCTGTTAATTTTGGTTTTTAAGTTATGGAGAAAGACAGAGGTCTGAAATTAAGATTGTTGAGTTATGTCTACCACACATGTTTTTCCGGGCATAAACATATTGAAACACCCAGGAAAACTAAAATTATAACACAAGAACTAAAAGCAAGATAAATGTATTATTGACGTTTAAATTTGTCATTAAAAGAGAAAAATCAAGCTCTACAACCAAAAATAACTCAACTAGCATCAACAATACTTGGTTCATCTGTTATCAAGTAAAAAGAGTAAACACAAAACTGGGCAACAAAAATTCTTGATGAAGTAATTAAGGAATCATACAATATTTTCTATAGCTTTTTTCCGTTCTAAACGTATTTCATCACATTTTTTTTTTTTTAAACCGGTCCCACCACAACTGACACGTGACACTCTATATTGGTGACACTTGTCTCCAAAAAGAAAAAAAAAAAAATTCTAAAAGTCATCCGCCCAGCTTTACTATTTCCTTATTTCCTAAATCCAACCGTGTGAAAAAAAAGAAATGAAAAAAACAAATCGTCACTTTTTATATTTGTTGTTTCATTCAATAGTGATGCTCCTAGCCTTAATCTCTCTCACATTTGAAATCCATCATTGAGAAATCTAACATCTCACAAAGAACTCGAAGAGCCCTTCTCTGTTTTCTCCAAAATCTGAAAACCTTAATCTCTGTTTATCCTTGAAATTGATCAGAAGAAGGAAATCAGCAGCCCTCAAAAGAAACTAAAGGTGTATGATCTTTCAAACCTCTTAGAGTTTCTTCCCGAATTTAATGCTTTACAGAAATCAGCTCTTCCTGCTCCCGACTTGAAGATGAACTGCAAAAGGCAACAAGAGCTCGTGTACGTCTCCATTTTCATTTATGGTTAAACTTTCTTTGTCACAATTTGCATCTGAAAGAATTGTGTTATGTGTATAGATTGACGGAAGGGGAAAGACTGAAATAGGTTTTTGACCATCATGCTTTTCAAGCTGATCCAATTGGTTCGATATTTCAGCATTTGCAGAGTCAATCCAAGCCTTTGCGCCGATTGAAAATTCATTTTGATCGATCTGTCGAGAGTAGAACCCAGCCTTGCTGTTAGATTTCTCCATTCATATCTTTCTTGATTCGGTTTTTGTTTTCGTTAGCGCGGAATTATCCCATTCGCAAAAAATATGAATCTGAATTTAGTTTTTGAAGAACGCAGGTCCGGAAATTCATCAGCAAAATGAAATATAAAAAAAAACAAAGGAAGACTTTTTCTGCAAAATTAACAACCTTCAACTCAAAAATTAAATTCAGAGGTACCAAATCACTGTTTTTTTGATGTTGCGTGCTGTTATAAGGAGAGCTGCCAGTAAAGGCTATACTCCTTCGGTTAGTGCTTAATTTTTATTTCATTTGATACTTATTTGATCATGTCTATCGAATCTGATAATTTTATCTTTCTATATTGTATTGGAAAATCACTGCAGTCTTCTCGTTTTGTGGCATCTTCCCCAAGCTTCCTAACAGGTTCACAAACATGGATTCGTTTTGTAATCTATTCCCAGTAAAGTTTTTTTTTTTAATGGTTATGAATCTTATGATCAGGTTTCTATGAATTCTGACTTCTTTAGAGCACCTAACACCTCATTCTAAAGCTCTCTTTTTAGATGAACAATCTAATAAATTATCAGACATTACTGTATTGGGAAATCATGATCATAGCTTTCATAACCTTGCTTTTGCAGGTGTTTCTTACAACTTTATCTTATGTGACTTTACCGTTTGTTCCATGCTTCTTAAGATTTGTGCTTTTGTTTGTTTGCAGTGAACTCCGGCTGGTCGAGGTTAGAAAGCTTCGTTTCCTCTACCCTGCAAAGATGGGTCAGGCCTTTTTCATCTGAAACTGGTATAATTCTTCTTACCTGAGATCTTTCTTTCTTTCAGTTAAGTTTGAAGATTTGCAATAATTGGGAACTTATGATTGCTTAGTAGAAATAGGAGCCTCCATACCGATGCAGACTTATTCGGGCTTTACAATCTGCTTTTTCTGTAGCGTTAATTGGAAATTAAACAGACGTTCAAGTGTTAGAGCAAATGTAAAAGATATACCTTTTGACCAGAGCTCTATAGCTGCTTCTCAAGCTGGTATTGATAAGCTCGTTGATTGTGTTGGTCTCACTCTTAGCCCTATAGGTATTATTACTTCCTCGTCACCCTCAGTATCTCCATCTTTGTGTGTTTCTCTCTTTTGACTTATCTTGGTGTATATATGTATATATGTATACAGCTAGACATATTAGCTCTCACTCCCATCGAAGCTTTCGTTTTCAACATGCGTAGAGAGCCCACCTTCACTGCTTTAACGGTAACACAAGGCTTTATAAAAATTGGAAAATCCAACACCGAATCTTTGTAACATTTCTAATGAAGTGGACAAGCATTTTGTATAACTTATTTTCAACGCATCGCAATATGTGAAGGTGCAACTCCTACAAAGTAAATTATACAGTAGTATACTATACATACGCAATTCATAATTTTATCAAGATAGTGTTTTTTCAAGTACTAAATTGCAGCATTAGTGCTTAACCAGGGTGAATGCTTGTATAACTGTATTATAGTAAATCAAATACTTATATCACTTGATATTGGATTTTATAAAACCAGGTAATATGACATTATTGATCTGTCTGTCTCATTAGAACGACCGTTGACTTCTCTGAGAAAGATATAATGCTTTAGAGTCGACGGTACCCAAAAAAAAAAAAAAAAGATATAATAACGAAGCAGTTATCCGTCATGAAAAGTCACAACTCAAAAGATATTCCATCGAGATCAATTTGTTAAAGGAGCCTAGATGCCAACAAAACCTGTACGGGCAAAAAGACAAAAATACCCTGTTATAACAGTAGTGTAATAATAGAGCATCTTTGGAGAGAAAATTATCCGTAGCCCTCTTCCACGGCCACCATCACCACCGTGTGAGACTCCTTCAAAATGCTTTGTTCACAAACTGATAACTCTGCACACGCCCCTTCTTATAACCCACATTATTTCCGGCTCCATTTGCATTTGCAGGCCGTTTTCCTCTGTGAAAAAAATTACAAAACATAAGCAAGTTGTTTTCCACATACGGAAAACAAGATAAGAAACCTGCAAAACCGACAATACTGACAAAGTTGTTGTAGAGGGTAACTGCTTCGTGGCCTCTTTCCAAGAGAGGTTAACACTCTTGTCCCCGATAAAGGATAGCGCTTTTGCATGCAATACCTGTAACATGATGATGACCAATAAAGCTCACATCTAGAGTAAATATGATGGATTTTACAAATGAAGAAAGAATGATAGAAGAGCCGATTTCACTTCATGCCCTCAAAGCCATAACTATTCTATTCTTAATATGCCCAAGAGAATACAAAGAGATCATGTACATACAAAAATACCGTCAAGCAAGTTAATGAAAAGGTAAAATAAAAATACACTGTACCTGCTCAAAATCAGGCATGATTTGGTTGTCCACAGACAAAGAGCCATCCCTCCTCACATCCAAGGTAGCCTCATCTAGTACCAGCGTTTTCTCAACCAGAGAATACCTATGCACAGAGACCTAGCTTTCATGAGCTTCGAGGGGGAGAGAAAATGAAAAATTACACTAGAAGGTGGATGAGGAAGAGACAAACAAGGGATATTATTAACAACCTGATATTTTTATGCCTGTCGACAACCGAATTGAACTCAATAGCACTCTGCTGCATTTCAAGGAGAAGGCTCCCTTTCTGCTTCACAACAATATCTTTAATCCTCCTACCATTGAATTTTAGAAAATTGTTCAATCACCAAAAGGGAGGTGAGGGCATGGAGGTAGAGGTATAATGTATTCCTAATCATTTCTCAGAAGGTAGCGCACTAAAGTTTCTGGTAGACAGCCAAAATTCATTATTCATATACTCAGTACAGATAAAAAAACACACTGAGATTGGAAAAACTCGAACATACTCTGAGATTGAAGGAAAGCGGGATGACACCTTCAGTAGAGCACCCAAAGCCATTGCTTTTGTAGTCATATCTGAGTTATGGAGAGTAATGGCATCTTCGATAATGTCCACTGCATCACATTCCGTTATCTGCTCAAGGCAGTAAACTAGTCATTGCATGTTTGTTATTTAAAGTAAACAAGAAATCCCAAGAAACAAGAGGATCTGCATATTAAAAATGGAGCAACGAATTAGTTAAGATTGGTACAGTAATGCTCACCGTTATTAGATCCTCAATACCAAGCATCCCCACATTGTTAGACAACAAATCACCATATTCCCCAATGCACCATATCACCACTCGAACAAGGGTCTCCTGGTTGAAATCTCAGACAAAACACATTAGCAAGGATTACCCTGACTGAAGTCTGAAATCAATCAAACATTAGAAAGTAAGACCTACCTGTTCCGAATATGTCAAGACTGCTTTGTATAATGCCTTGACTGTATATACATGAAGCTCTGATGCATTGCGTATGATAACAATAAGTGCATGCCACACATCATCTTTCACAAACTTCCCAGCCTACTAACATGGAATACAGGACTGTACGGTTACGACCAATACAAAAAAAAATGCATTTAAAAAAAGCTTAAGCAGATATAAACATTCAGAGAACAGTTTCAAAGAGTGTCATAAACTCGTAACAAGTTCAAACATAGCATAAAATGTCTCGCGTTCGAATCCATACCTCCGACAGTTCCTTGAGCATCTGATCAATGTACCAGATTTTCTCTGGAGAAAACCTACATTATCAAAATTGTCAGAAACCAACACTACATCTCAGTTAACTAGAGACACTCACGGTAACTTTCCCATCCCCAACCCCTCACCCCAATTCCAATCCCCTCCTCTCTTTTGAGGATGAAAAGGGTTAAACCAAGTGGTCCTTCACTTTCTCAAATAGAATACTTACTTTTCAACAATAGAACAAGCTTTTGCACTAAGATCCTCCTTAAAATCTTCATCGCCGATTTCCAAATCATCAGTTAGCACCTTTGTCACTTGTTTGACATTATTCTCATTCACCAAAAGAAAGACAAGCTCAAGAGCTCTTTTCCGGATAGAAGCATCTGAGTCCTAAATTGTTGATGACAGAAAAAGCCAAATTAACATGTATTCTTTCTCTGAGACAACTATTACTTACAGTTAACATTGTATACAAATATTTTCCAGGTAGTACTAATTAAAAATAATACCTTAACACATTCCAAGATTGCAACTATGTGCTTTTGCACTGCTTGATCATCAAAAGTGATTGCTTTCATCAGCATATTTAATGCAACATATCTGAGAGAACGAGAATATTAGTTTTATAAACGGAAATGAGAAAACAAGAGTCATAAAGCATGAAATAAAACCAAGCTTAGAAAGAAGCTCTGGTTGGTAACAACAGCACATTGTGCTTCATAGAGTTAATTAAGCAGATGCAACGGAAGATGATATACAGTTAAACAAACAAACCAAGCGAGTTCGAATTGACTAATCTGATTATATAATTATCATATGATCATACCAAATAAAAGATTGAGGTGAAGGGGGTTGAACCTGATATTATTGTCAAGGTTAGATAAGAATCTTCCCAAGATATTGATTGCAAGCACACGTTCAGTGGCAATGATGGTTTCATCGACCACAAAATCAGAAAGGCCAAAAACCATATAACGAGAACGAGAGGCAGGACGAGAGTTAGGACGAGAGTTAGGACGAGGTCTTTTTGCTAAAGGTACATAGTCTTCATAGTCGTCTTCTTCAGTTGAGTCATCCTCTTTGGCATCATCTTCTTCCTTATCCTCTTCCCTATCCTTTTTTTCCTCCTCTTTATCAATCTCTTTCGCATCCATCTCTGCGATGATGAAATGGGTAAGCAGATGACTCGGTTCCTTTGAACCCCGAACTTGGCATTGTCTTTCCTTAGATACCGCCACAGGTATACATTGAGTTGTTACCGAAACATATAGATATCCGTAGTCACCCATATGGATACCATTACTCAGTTTACAGACAGCCACAACCTTTCCATCAATTTCCCGAAATTCCTCTATAACAACACCATGATATCCACAGAAAACAGCCGATTCTGATTTAGGACCATAGTAGATCTCCTCATTTCTGACCTTATACATGGATGAGTAGAGAATTAGATCGGCTCCTATGGGCTGTTTTGGGTTGTTTTGAAGCTCTATCATAGCATCTTTCAAGGTGTTGATTTTTCGAGACTTTATGATTTTTCTTCTTTGCATGTCAGGTTCATCAGCGCTGGGAGGTTGGTGATCAGTGCACATAAAATCTTCCATAACTTCTCTGGGAATACCATGTACTTGGATGTGCTGTAAAGCGTGTCCAATGCTGTTTCCATAACAAAAATGTTTTTGACCCTTCACATCCACCCAATCTTTTGTTCCAGCATCCTCTCCCAGTTTCTCAGGTTTGGCAAAAGCACATAAATACCAGGTGCAGAGCGGAAGAAACTTGCGTTCCCAGTTTTGCAAGCACCTCGTACCAGTTACCAGATCTGAAGCTACATAAGCCCAGCATAATAGATGATAAAACTGGTTTCTGACCTTACCAGAGATACCCTTGTTTGAATCTCCCTTATTTACTAAATTTAAAAATTCCTATAAAAGATAAAACAGAGAATTAAGAGGAATAAGGTTAATAGCTTTAGAGAATGGTCAAATCTTGGCAAAATAAGAGTTTACCAATACTTCAATTTCCCAACTGAGCATAGCTACGCCAATGAAGTCATTTAAAATGAATGAGCCTTCTCTTTGTAATCGTAAACTCGGTAAATTCACAAGAGCCTGAACCTCGTTATTGCTTGGATAGCAATATCCTTTCCGACTTAATTCCTTCATATGATCTTGTGAAAGGTTATCAAGCTTATGCCTGTCAGGAGGGTCCAAGTGCATAGATTCACCGCTGAAATAAGAAAAACAAATAAATAAATGAACCCTCAGTGACAGAATATTCACCCTGTTTACAGTAGTATGGCTTGTACCTATATATTACTGAGATTGATGGATTCCTGGCTGCTTTCCAAGAAAGTGGGACATTACAAAGCTTTCCCCCCTGTAAACTCTGTACCTAACTAGCTTAAATCTATAATAAAATATACATGTTACCTAGATAAAAAAGGGACTAAAAGAGGAAATATATATGGCTCACCTTTGTCATTGCCAGTATGTTATTGCAGGTCCTGACTTCAGTTTTTCCATTCTCCCTTCTCCTTTCCACACAGAACTTCCGTTGCATCTCATATGGGTAGTTTTTATGATAATTCTCAGTTTCCCTAACGGCTTTGTCAAGCTCATGAAAGGTTTGTTCTAGTTTCTTCATTCTTGACCAAGTTATATGCGTAACACACTTTAATCTGCAACAACATTTTTTTATAAGTGCAGAATATGGAAACAAAAGCAATTTTGTTGTGTCACAATACCTCCACATGAAGTCTTCGTTGTCAAGCGGTCTTGTACCTAATCGAGTCTATATATTAAACAGAAACTTATGAGTTAGAAGAAAGGTAAAATGGCTTGGCCAAACAACTAAAAATAGTTAGATAACCTTGTGGAAGTGATGGAGCATGTATTGTAGGCACTCAACATATGCGTAATTCATTTTTTGGGGCATGCAAATGTCTTTGTCCTTAATCTTCTTGTCTGGCATGTTACTCTAAGAGAATTTGATAACAGAAAATGAAAATGCATTTCATCCCGATATCATCATACAAACCAAGCTTAAGAGATATGTGCCTTTAAGAGCTCAATTGTTGATGGAAACATCTGAGCTGCTACCCCGGCTGTTGCGTGTGGTGAAATCTCAGCAAGAGCTCTGAGAAAATCAAGTCTCCTTTCATCTGGCAGCTAGTAAAAAAAAGGATTTGGTATATATTAGATATTGACTAAGAAAGCTCATGTCTGGAGTAACAATAGAGATTTTACTAAAAGAAGGACAAAGACATCCAAGCGACAGTATCATGTAAGAACAAAAAGAGGAAAATGCAGGTTGAAACAAGAATTAAATTCATGCCCTCAACGCCATTAACTAGTCTAATTCTTACTATGCCCAAGAGAAAACAAAGAGATCATGTACCTTGTAAAAATCAAGCAAGATACTGTGGCGATTCACGAACTCAAGAAACTTGATATTTCGAGCACCTCCCTGTTCAGAAGAAGACGAACTCAGTAAGATCTATGGTTCAAAGCATGATTTTAACTAGTTGACATCCAAAAGTGCTCCGCAGAAATAAATCTTGAGTCCATACCGCATAGAATGGAACAGCCATTTGCATGCATGATATCAACTTGTGAACACGATCTTTATTTGAAACCTGCAGGAAAAATAACATTTTGGCGTCAAAAGTGCACAACAATGAAATGATCCAAATGAAACCTTCAGAAAACCATATTTTCCAACTATGACTATCACACCAAATTAGTGTGGGAGGATCCTGAGTTTTGGTGTTAGTTCTGGAAAATTAAGGCTTTCAAATCTTCAGGTTCGTGAAAGAAGGTAGTGGCTTAAAGAAGAAGAATGGGTCAAAATTGGTTCATAAAACCTTCATTTTGGTTTTTTTAGTTCAATTGGTGCACTAAAAATCAACCCCAAAACTGAATTATTTGACATGGCATACTCACATCAAACTTGGATGCACCCAAACCAGCCTGTTCTTCAACAAATTTTGCAAGTTCTTGCAATTCTTCCTCACTTACATTCTTTAGGCTCTGGACACATCAAAAGAACGTCAGAAAAAGGCCAAGAAAATAAATCTAGACGAAAAGAAAAAAAAAAGAACTCTATGTAGTCCAAAGTACAGTCTAACCTTTTCTATTAAATCGGCCAAACGTCTTTTCATTAAATCTTTTATATGCCTATTCAGTTCTTCTTTTGCCACGTACACTTTAGGAGAGGGCACCTGCATGAGTACATAGAGTTACAAAATTTATTAAAACAGGATAAGATATACATCAGTTGCATTTTACATCACATCTTGCTCTATAAGAAATATCTCAACACTCAAAAAAACATCCAGTTTAAGAAGGATTCCACTATATATGCGTTAGCTATAGTACCAACTCAAGTTGATTTAGCAGAATATTCTGTACCTGGTCTTAGCAATCGAACCAAAAGATTATATGCAATACAAGGAACGATATAGGAAAGCTTCAAAAATAGAGAAAACAAAACAAATAGACAAAGAAAAGACCCATACCTCTGCAGAACCAGAAATATACTCCAACACTGCAGTCAAAGATGCTGCAAAAATTTTTACTTAGATGAATCGTCATCTTCACACAATGAAGAGGAACACCGAAGAAATCAAATTACCCTTTTTATCCTTCTGAAACATTGCAATAAAATCCTCGTCAAAAATATCACGCTCCGCCTTTTCCTACAAACAGGTTTTATAGCCTGATTAGATGTAAGCACAGGTTTGTGTATGGCCGGAAATCTCCCAGAGAAGATTCGGGAACAGCGAGCTATTGATTTCAAAACCAGGGAAAACAAAAAAACCCAGATTAAAATAGAATCGAACCTGAAGCTTATCCCCACACACTGTCAGGCTATTTTCGAGCTCGTTAAGCTTGTAGATCTTCGCGGTTGCTTTGGATTTGGGGTCAGACATGATGTAAAGTGGGAGAAAATGGCGGAAATCGAGTAAAAGAGACCGTGTTTTCTCAAGGTCTCTATGTTTTCTCACTCACTCTCTTTGTTGGTTTTAAGGAGACGACAGAGTAGACGGTGTCGTTTCACTCGGATCGTTTCCTTTCTTTTTTCAATTTTGTCCTCGAAATTTATAACAACTCGGAATTTAAATTGCATTGAATTCAAAATGTGTCACATTTTTTTCTATTTTTGTTTTGCAAGTGTTAGTAATGGTATATTGGTTACGTTCTGCATCAGGTTTATATGCAGATACGGTCAAATTGATGCTGGTTTAAGATCAATTAGTGAACCAAAAGGAAGCAAGTCAATAACCGGGGAATTAGAGCTGGTTTAGCTCAGGTTGAAGTGTGGTTCTTAACAAGGGCAAAACGCAGAGTTTTGTGAAGATAGAAGAAGCTTCTCGAGGCATTTTTAACATACCCACAACATAAATTAATGGTTCTGATTGGTAACATACATAATCGCTTAATTGCGTTTTCTAATACGATTATGCTAAATTTTTACTAATCATAATTAATTTCCTAATGATAGACAATTATACAAAAACGAAAAATTTACTTTTTGCCTAAAAAATAAAAAGTAAAAAAACATTATGCAAATCAGCATACATTTAATAGTTTATTTCATTCTGCATGATATCTAATCATACAAAATTTTTATTATGTAATTTTTTCATTCTGCAGTTTTTCAATCTGCAATTTTTATTCTGCAATTATGCATTGTTTACCAATCAAAGCCAATATTTTCATTTTAAAATATGCGAAAATATATCTCTAACTAATTATTAATTTAAATTTCAAACCTCCAGTTCAGATATTATGTGAAAACAGTCAAACACGTAAACTGTTGCATACATGGCTTCTAAGTGTGATACGATGTGGATGTCACGTCACATAACAATCTTTTTTTTTTTTTTAAGGAATTTTATATGTTTCTCTCAATTTGAAAATTTTATCAAGTTTTGCAGATACTTTTGCAAATAATGGGGCTAATTGGTAAATGACTTTTAATACTTTAATTTTTTTTAACAGTTCTTATAGTCTTTTTTTTGTTGGATTCTTTCATATTGCCTCTGTTTCACTTTCGGAGGTTTGTTCTCTCATTCTCTCTATATCTCTTGTTATGTTTCAGATTTTGTGTTTAGAGAACAAGAGAAAATGTTTTCTTTTGAATATCTACATTGTTACTCAGTTGGATATTTTCTTACAACACAACACACACATACACTTATACTACTTCTTCTACTTGCCACACACACTTGCACCATACCTTAGGCCATACATCTAGATCGTAGACTCTCTTATACAAGCCACACTACTAACTACTACAACTCTACTTTGGTACTTCATCTAGACTTATACCCACAAAACACACAACCTTGTTTGGGCCTTATTGTGGTCGCAGCCCATTAATCTTTTATTACCAAAATACTTCAAGCCCAATTTCTTCTAGTTGACTTGTATTTATTCTTTGTCGTTGACCTCTCCTCCGATGTCTTCTTCTTCCCTTTGCTCTGTATCTTGTGAGCCCTTCTTCTTCTCTTGTTTTTCTTCTTATTCTCTTATTGAAGCTTTCTCTTGTTGCAGGTTCAATCATGGTTCAACTTCAACATTTTTCACCAATCAGACTGTTATGACTTTTTTTATTTTAAAAGTTTTAAAAGTTCAACTCCTATTTTTTACACAGTTCACGTTGTTTTTCTTAAAGTCACAATTTTGTGACTTTTAAAAAACTGTATAATAAGAAGAGAAATTTTTTTTATTTTTTTTTCTCCCCAAAGAATTTTAAAACTCTTTTAAAACTTAGGTATATATTATCTTTAAATAATTTAATTGATTGATGTTTAATTTATTTTTTCGGTTCTTTAAAGATCTAATATCAATTTTTAATTTTTTTAAAAAAATCTCTAAAATTGTACTTTAATTTTTTAAAGTATCAAAAATGAGATTTTTTACTAGTTAAATAGTTATGTCAATATATTGAATGAGTTTTTTTTGCTTTGTTAATTAATTAAATAATTTAAAATAAATAAAAAATTACAGCCAATTGATAAATTCATGTAAAAAATAAACAAAAAATCCCACATACAAAAAATTAACAAAAAAGTCACACATAAAAAATAATATCATTCAAAACAATTTATTATTAATTATCCAAAATAAATAATAAAATTACGACTAACTATTTTCAATAAATTAATATTATTAGCACTTAATAATCGATCAAGAATCATTCAAAAACAATGGAGAAAATTTCAAAGATATATATATTTAAAGTCACAGTTTTTACAGTTTTTTGTTGCCAATCAAACTTAAATAACAACTAAAGTTTTTCCAGTCCTTACAGTAAAAGTCTTTACAGTCAAAGTTCTTACAGCCAAATGCCTAAAGTAACAGTCTATTCTAAGAATCCTTACCAATCGGCCCCAATATATATTTTTGCTGAATTCTCTAGAACTCACATAATTTTCGTTCCTTTACTTTCAATGCAAACCTTATCGGGGAAAAAAATCTTGTAATTGTATCTTCATCATAAATACCCATGTTCTAAAACGCGGCCGTCGCGGCCAAATAAACGCCGGATAAGCGTTTGGCGGTCATTCACCGCCGTGTTTAGTGGTAATCGGAATCTAAATCGGAAAAAAATTAAAACTCATTTTGCTTATGCTTTAAGCCTTATGAATGAGGATATATGATGGATCTATTGGTTTATGATGAAAACAACAAAAAAAATTGAAAGAAAATAATGAATTATGTCCAACAAAAATCAACGGCGTCGTTTTTAGGTCTGCATATTTCGTTAGTACAAGGAAGAAGATGATACCAAAATGACGGTTCTACCCTTCATTAAAGAAATAACCAAAATTTTGATAAATAAAGTAGTGCTGAGATTCAAACCGTGACAAAATAGCCTCTTAATGGGCATCAACCAAATGAGTCACTTAATTTTACAATATTAGATTCGAAATATTAATATATGAAGGTGCATGTACATTAAATTCTTAAAACTAATCCCCGATTACTCCCCGATAAATCTCCGAAATTTTTGCTAGGCGCTAGACCTACCCCGAACGCCCGACTAACGCCTAGCGAAATTTAAAACATGGATAAATATCAATGCTAATAAATTAGCAGTTAAATCATATATGTATCATCACTGTGTTAAAACTCTCGTAAAATCATGACGATGTAAATACCATGTATGAAACAACATCATTTTATTAAAATATACAATTAAAAATCATTGATAAAACGATATAGTTTTTTGATTTTATATATATATATATATATATATGTGTGTGTAAGGGAATATTACTCAATCCTACTCTTAATCTGAGTACCCTAAAAAAAGAGAGGAGTACGCTTTAGAATTGGGAAATTCATGGCTGCTCACAGGCATATGGATCGAGGTTCTTGGGCTGAAGGTAAGGATGTTTTGACTTGAGCTCTCATCAATTCAAGAGGAGGGAAAGAAGATTAAAGAAGAAACGGGATCGAGATGCTCATGTTATCAACCTGTTGAACTTCATTTTCTTGTCTTACAAGCTATTTGCTTCTTTTTTGGATCCAAAATATGTGTCTTGAAAAACACGCAAACTTACCAACCAACTGTTAATATTTTTCATATTGTTTTCAACCTCAACATTCTTTTAACTTCTTTGTTTACTGTTGTTGAAAGAGTGTAAATAATAGTTAACAGAACAAATGTGAGTTTCTGACTATTTTAAAACTCCAGCATAAACCAAAAAAATGGAATATTAATTGTTAGGTTCATAATCAATCACGATACCCCGAACTCGTCGCTGCCCACGTCCTAATACTTGTGATGAAGGTTCATATATCACCGGAACATTCTGTGGGATCCGCATTTCCGGCGAATGTCCAGAGATGCACATAGATCCCGACCCATCTTGTTGCCAATACACTTCCACCATTATTCCTCGGGGGTTCTCTGCGTTTTCTGTTCCAGGGATTCCTACAAATCTTGCTCCCACAGGTATCTGTACATTGAGTTTCATGTCCATTAACTATAACTTCATCTCTCAATAGTGCATTTAATCTAACTCTACATGTGAATCTGAGGATGGTCGTTGTAGCTTTACCTCAGCTGAAATGCCTGATTCTAACTCGAGAGTGACCATGGTTCCTTCAACCGTTGCGCTTTCTAGTTCAGCCTGTCTTGCGATGTTTAGAAACACTTCTTCAAGAGTTGCAAGACCCAGTTGGATGTCTGAGATACCAAATTCAGATTCTCTATCTTGCAGCTCCGCGAAAAACCGCTATTAAGAAAAATCAGTCATTCATCTGATGAAGATCTAAGAGATTATTAAAGCTAAATTTGTAGATTGTTACCGTCAATAGTTTTTCTTTGTCATGGGGGATAACAAAAGTCATGAAAGCTTTGTTTTCTTCTGTTGGCTCAACTTTCAGATGCTGCAAAATATTGTTCCAGGTTCAGAGGCACTAGCTAGATTATGAACTACTTAAACAATGCTGCCAGAAAACTTGATTGTACATACCTCCTTAAAGAATCTTTTCAATGGCTCTGGTGCGTCGTTTTTGTTTTCAGGGAAGCTAACGGTAGTAATAAAACCCGTGCCAAAGCGAGATTTTAACCTGATTGAGGTTCCAACGCAACGGAGCCTGCCCTTAGCCATGATCCCTATTCGGTCACCTAAAATATCAGCTTCCTCCATGGAATGCGTCGTTAGTATGATGGCACGACCTTTCTTGGATTCTTGTATAATGTCCCACACATGTCTTCTCGTGATAGGGTCCATACCCGTAGTCTATAATCAATATAAGCATAACTAAGATGATATGTGTGTATATGTAAATGCATTTTTAAAGAGGAACGTTGCAAGTTACAGACCGGTTCATCTAGAAAAACTAGCTTGGGATCACCAATGAGTGCTATTGCAACGCTGAGTCTACGTTTCATTCCACCACTGTAACTTCCTGCTCTAATTTTCGCTGCTCCTGTTAGCTTTACATCTGCCAGTAACTTCTCTGCAATCTGTTATAACGGAAAGAAACAATTGAAAGGGAATATGAAAAGAAAGATATGCTTGACCAGAAGTTGGAATCAGATATACTTGTAAAATACAGGAATGAAGTAAATTTTTATATTATTCGGTGTGACATATACCGATTTGATCGATGCTGGTGGCAACCCTTTGATGCTAGCAAAGAGATGGAGGTGCTCTTCACTAGACAAGGCCTCCCAAAGAATATCAAACTGTAACAAAGAGAAGAAAAGTCTTGAACCATTTCAAGCATAATAATTATAATGGTTTTGTCTGAGAACAACCAAGGAAGAAACTGACTCTACCTGAGGACAAACTCCAATCATTTTACTAATGTTGGACATACCAACAGAGCTTCTTATGGAATTTCCATAAATTATTGCTGTTTAAGTCAATCAAACAGATCCCATTAGAATGGTTCAATTTTTCCAAAAAGGTGAGTAAGCTTTTCTTACCATCTCCACCAGTAACTGGATTTATACCAGTCAAACAACTAATAGTTGTTGTTTTCCCTGCGCCATTAGGTCCAAGAAGACAAAACAATTGATCTTTTGCAATATTCATCCACAAACCCTGGATATTTTCCATGAATTAGCTGAAGAACAAATGGAACTCTTGTAATACATTTATTTAACTTTGGCAAAGAGCATACATCATTACCTTTACAGCATGAAAGGGAGCAGTTTTTTTGCATTTGCAGCATCCAAGCTTTGTGGTTCCAGGATATGTCTTTGCAAGACCATGTATCTGAACTGCAATGTTAGGATCAACACATCTATCCAGAGCTTGTTGTTTAACTAAAATCTCCTCTTCAAGCACATCTTCATCCTCTGGCGTAATATGCTCTGCATGTGGAACTGAACCAGTACAGCTACAAATACTCCCTTCTGTAAAAAAACATGTTTGGCTTGCATAAGTTTTCCAAACACACATAAGTTTAATTAGTGCAATAGAGAAAATACCTTCCACTTTGTTGCCTTCTTTGCCAGTCCAATAACTAGGTTTTAGAAAGTAGAAGCACGATTTTCTCACACCGGATATATTGGGGATTATGTTGTCCAAATAAACAGCCAATACAAACCAAAAAAAGAATGTCCCCACGAGCCATATGTAGATTTTATTCTGCCAAAAAAATTCATAAAGAGATGTTGGTCAGAGAATAATAGACAACTATTAGATCAAATCTATCTCAGAAAGGTTGACATACAATTGTAATAACGCAAGTGGTCTCGCCCGCTTCACATTTTGCTCTTTCACTCCAACTAATTCCAGAAGTTCCGGGAGTTGATGTCGCTTGAAGAAGCAGCTCCAGACCCGCAGAAAAGGTATTCGGTGGAAAGAGCGACCAAATCACTCGGCGAGCAATCGGCTGTGAGCTTGAATAAGGGAATCCAGTAGATGTTACAATCTGCAGTTAGAAACTATAATAAATAAGAATCCAAGAAGATTTGAAAGAACCGATTTTTCAGCTACAACGTTAAGCAAGAGAGGCCAAACCTGTGTTATGAAACCAATCAAAAACACAAGGAAACCGACAGTTGTTGCGGAAGATGACTTCCTAATGAAAGCTGATAGAGCGAATGCTAGGCTAATCTAGCAACACAAATAATAGATAACTTACGTGATGCGCATATATATATCAGAAGAAAACAGAGTATCAAGAAAATGCTAGGAATGAGTTTTTTTACCATATTAAACTGAAAAAGCAAGAACAGTAAGAAGACAACAGTGAAACTGTTGTTCAAGAAAAAATCAAACTGGAACATCATTCCAAATAGGACTAAGGACAGTGAGGAGACAAAGGTAAGGATTCCTTCCCATAAGAGCCATGACAACCAATAAGCAGAATCAAACACACCCATCATTGTCATTGCCTGTTACACAACAAAGAATATTAGATTGAATAATCCTATACATAATGGTAACAACCAAGAGATTATAATAAAACCTGGCGAAGTTTGAGCTCTTTCTCGGTAACCACAGAACCGAGTTGGAGAACGAAACCAAACATGGAGAAAGCAAGAAAGAACACTGGTCCCATAAGATTCAGTGCAGAAGTGGGTGCACCTCTACTAATAACACCTGGACGCGCAAATTCCTTAAATCCAAAACCCCAACCAAACTTTGGATCTGAAAATGCATAAAGACTTCGTTTTCCATATCAGAATTTATAAGAAGCAGCCACATACATTTTACATATACACAACTGTTACAACAAAAAGTTCTAACTCAAAGATTCAAGAATGGTATTACTATACCTCCAATTAAAGATCTTGCGATTTCACGCTCTGCAGCAATTTGTAGAGGAACAAGAAACTTAAAGGTTGGATCTTCAACCCGACCACGTTTAGTCTCTGATGAAGAATTTGTTTGAATTCCATAGCTAATGATTGTAGCATTTTTCTCCACAAAATGCAATGCTCCTGGGACTTGCAAAGGATGTGACATAAACCATGCATCTACCTCTTCAGGCTTTTTAAATGATTGAACCTATAAAAATAGACCAAAACCACATAACTATTTACATTTTGCACAATTGGCTTCAATTTTTATTTTTATTCTTATTCAAAAGTAGACCCTAACCTTATTGCTTGGAATTGGTCTTCCTGGATTGTTTGCCATAATTGCAGAGACAATGTCAGTCACTCGACGACTCTGGTTCCCACTCCACACGAAGTCATAGCATGGAAGTCTCACGAAGAACTTATCTTCACATGGTGGAATCGGAAACGAGACTAATGCCTTAGGATCGGTGATATTTTTGTGCGCCGTCGAGGTTATGTCACCTATTTTCATCGATTCTTCTATACAGAAGATGAGAAGGATGAAGAAGAATGAAGAGAAGAGATGAAGACACGTGGCTCTCTTGTTCCGCCATGAAAGTAGTAGATTCTTCCTGAACAACGCTGTGAATTGCTGGTTAAAAAGCGGTAAGCCTTCTCGCAGAGTCATAATCAGAGGAAGAAGAAGAGAAGATTGCAGGACCTTTTGTTTTTTTTTTTTTTTTTTTTTTAATTTTAATAAATAACGTTTATCTTTTAGTTAAGCCTAATTACTAGGGAAACGTCTATAAGAGTTGATTAACCATTGTAATAAATAAATTTTCTCATTTATTATGGGTAACAAGAAAATATAAATTAATTTTGTTTGACGTCGGAAAAAAATTAATTAACTTTGTTTGTTACTCTTAAAAAGATTTCAAATTTCAAATTTCTTATAATATTTTTTTTCTTCTTCTTATTTTGTCCATGACTTTAATTAGTTACAGAAAACGCGTTTTTCTAAATTTGTAAATACACTTTAATTTTCATATGTATTTCCGTTTCTACATTAGATTTGAAATGTTTTCAATTAATATTTATTTATTTATTTTGATTAGAATATACTGTTTTCAAAAAAAATCAAAATAATATTTATTATCTTCTTCTTTTTGGAAAGAAAAATCTGTATCATTTACAAAGATGTATGTCTAACATCTGACTGTTACACTGTATTCAACAAAACTTAATCACTCATATGTAATATGTTAAGAGAATTACTGGATCATCAATTATAATTCGATTAATTAAAAAATTAAAGGGATAGTCTTTCTAATAACCCTAAAAAATAAGAAGATAAGCCTTTTGAGAAGAATATTAAAAAAGTGGTGTCAGTAAGAAAAAACAGAGGAAACATTAAAAGACAAACGGAGCTTCTTTCTTCATCAATGGCGGATCCTAGTCAAGCCAGTTTCTGGGCTCAGGCGAATGCGTTACTAAGAAAGAACTTAACCTACCAGGTATGCATGTGTGTGTTCTATAACCCCAATCTGTAAAAAACCTTGATCTTGTTGGAAATATACAAAATGGGATACGTCGTTGTTGGAAAACATGCTTTGGATCTCTTAGTCTCGATCATATGTCATTTTGGTGCAGAGGAAACACATATGGACGAATGTTAGACTCGTCCTGGTTCCACTTTTCCTTTGCTTACTTCTCCTGGCGATTCAACTCTTGCTCGATGCTGTCATGAATAAAACCTCGGATATGTCTAAGTGTGGAAGTAAAGATGTTATGCCTGGTTCTGATTGTCCCATTCCAAACCCTCCGTTGTTGCCTCCAATGCTACAGATTCCAGAACCTGAATCTCGTGCTGTCAAAGCTGGTTTGTTTTCGTACAGAGACCTTCCTGACAAGACCTGTAGAATAACAGGGACATGTCCTGTAACTATACTTGTTACTGGGAATAACTATTCCCTTGGTAAAGGTATATGCTTCTTTTATACATTAACTCTTTTTTTGTGTGTTGCTGTTAAACTTAACAGCTGAGTGTTTCTTCAGCTTTGTCCGGGAATATGTTTGGAGCTTCATTTGCTGTGAATACCTCCGACGTCTTGTCTAGTTTAGCCAACAGTGTCTTGGTATGTTGTTTGTTATTTCATTAATATCATTAACAAAGTGCAGACATTTATCTCTGTCTCTAGATTTTTATTAGAGGTCGTGTGACTTCAGGGTTCAATAAGCGCAGCAGGCGAAAACAATTATGAAGATCCAGGGTTCGACTCGGATATTCCCATTTACAATATCCAAAGTCAATGCAGTCCAAACTC
Source organism: Barbarea vulgaris (assembly GCA_963667165.1). Classification (NCBI taxonomy): domain Eukaryota; kingdom Viridiplantae; phylum Streptophyta; class Magnoliopsida; order Brassicales; family Brassicaceae; genus Barbarea; species Barbarea vulgaris. The sequence goes on along the minus strand of OY763894.1, from coordinate 2,563,806 downwards.
TACATGGCCACTCTCATTCGGAGAAATTCATACAGGTACTTTTATATTTTCTTGATTTTCTTAAACAAGCTTGAGAAGATAAAATGAACTTAATTAGTGGTTGACTCTATATATCACAGAGGTGAAGTGTGTTCAAGGATTGTGTCTCTGGAGAAATAACTCTGTCGAGGTCAATGATGAGCTTTTCAGGGGTAACTGGAGGGGAAATCCTGAGCGGATGACGAATGAAATTGCTGCAGGTTTATTAAATTTTTCTGCCATTTGTATTATATGCTTAGTATTCAGCTGTGATTCCTGACTGTTTGATATATTTGCGTGGCCTTAGCATACGATCTCTTGAGCACGGATAAAAACAACTTAGATGTGACCATCTGGTATAATTCAACAGACAATGAAGACCCTTCCAGTAAACTTTTGGTTCGAGTTCCTCGCTTGATCAATCTGGTATGAAATTACGCCATGATACATGTTTCTTTACTTGAACCGGTCCAATGTTCACACTCTGCAAAACTACAGGTATCAAATGCTTATCTTAAGTTTCTGAAAGGCCCGGGGACAAGGATATTATTCGAGTTTGTCAAAGAAGTTCCTAAACACCAAACTAAAATCAATGTTGATTTCGCATCCTTGCTTGGCCCGCTTTTTTTCACTTGGGTTGTTCTTCTTCTGTTCCCTGTAAGCTCTTTTACAATTTTGATACTTTAGGCCATTACAAGTAGTACAATCCACAAAATAGTCATCCCAATGTATGTGTGTGTATAATTTTTCAGGTGATCTTGACATCATTGGTGTACGAGAAACAAGAGCGTCTAAGAATTATAATGAAAATGCATGGACTAGGAGATGGTCCATATTGGATGATTTCCTATGCTTATTTTCTTGCCATATCGATCTTGTATGTTACTTCTTTGGTGGTCTTCGGGTCAGCGATAGGACTCAAGTACTTTCGGCTCAATGACTACAGCATCCAGTTCGTTTTCTTTTTTATCTTCATAAATCTGCAGATCTCCGTCGCTTTTTTAGCTTCTTCAGTATTCTCAAAGGTTAAGACTGCAACAGGTACTAACATCACATTTCTTGAATCATCTGAAAAATATGTTAAATTTCTAATAACCGAGTGAAATCTCAACGGCTTCTTGATTTTTTTGGGGCTTAATTGTAGTTATTGCTTACATATTGGTGTTTGGAACTGGGCTATTGGGGAGCTTTCTCTTTGCAGATCTGCTTGAAACTCCAACATTCCCCGGTAAGTTGACAAGATTTATAAAGAACAAATACACATGTTTATAACCACTTAGTAACCAGTATTTACGTTAATAGAAAATGGGATTCTTGCCTTGGAGTTGTATCCCGGCTTTTCCTTATACCGCGGGTTGTATGAGTTCTCGCAATCTGCCTTCCGTGGAAACGGGATGAAGTGGGCAGATATCAGCGAAAGCGGAATGGATAAGCTGTTCTGCATTATGTCAGTGGAGTGGTTTGTGATTCTCATTGTGGCCTACTATATCGATCTGGTTTCTTCATCCGGGAAAAGCCTTTTCTTTTTCAAGAACCCTTTCAAGAAATCTTCTTCTCTACCAAATCCTAGTGTGCAGAGGCAAAGCTCTGACAGTGTCCTCATTGACATGGAAAAAACAGATGTCAAGCAAGAGGTATGGGGAAAAAAGAAAACAGACTCTTAAGCTTTCTTATATCAATCTTTCCATGTTTCTCCAACTTTAAGTCGTTCTGATTAAAAAGTGAATAACCAGAGGGAAAAAGTTGAGCAGTTGAAGCATGAAGGGAGCACAGGGCATGCGATCGTGTGTGACAACCTGAAGAAGGTGTATCCAGGTAGAGATGGTAACCCGGAAAAAGTAGCAGTAAAAGGGTTATATCTCGATGTGCCTTCAGGAGAATGCTTTGGCATACTTGGACCTAATGGTGCTGGCAAAACCTCTTTCATCAATATGGTCAGTTTTGGCAAAACCATTGTTTTTACATTAAGTAACGTTCCAAAATGTCAAGTTTTGTGATATTTTTTACGGCTGCGCTAGATGACTGGGCTACTGAAACCGACATCTGGAACTGCGTTGGTTCAAGGTTTGGATATATGCAAGGACATGAACAAAGTATACACAAGCATGGGCGTATGCCCGCAGCACGAGTAAATTCTCGTAACAAATAATGTTGCATTTGATTCCATTACCAAGCAAATAAGGAACCGTTAAAGGGATAGTTTTTGATTTTTAATGTCATTCTCTTGGTTTTAGCTTGCTTTGGGAGACGCTGACAGGAAGGGAACATCTTCTCTTTTATGGTAGACTTAAGAATATCAAGGGATCTGCTCTAACGCAAGTAAGTGAATCACATTGTGATTTCCTTATATGCGTTATTACTCCATAAGACCATGTTAATTTATGGATATGATCATTTTCAAGGCTGTGGAAGAGTCTCTCAAGAGCGTCAGCCTTTTTGATGGGGGAGTTGCCGACAAACCTGCTGGAAAATACAGCGGAGGTATGAAAAGGCGACTTAGTGTTGCCATTTCGCTTATCGGAAACCCAAAGGTACATATCTCCTAGTCTCACGTTATGTGATATATTTTGTAAGAAATGGGTCAAATTTATCAACGAATCCATGGTCTGATTTGTTGAAAGGTGGCTTACATGGATGAGCCTAGCACGGGACTTGATCCAGCCTCAAGAAAGAACTTATGGACCGTGATCCAGCGTGCTAAACAAAACACAGCCATAATCCTCACGAGTATTTTCAACCTCTTTCTCACTTCTCTCCTACATGTGAATCTGATTGATACCATAAAACTGAATCTATTATCTCCCAAGACTCATTATTTTCTTCTCCCATAAGAAAGGGTCCTGTTTGGGAATTTACATTTAATATGAAGAAACTGATGGAATATTTTAACCTATAGAAGCTTGTACCTCACGTTTTCAGCTCACTCAATGGAAGAAGCAGAGTTTCTCTGCGACCGGTTGGGGATTTTCGTAGACGGAGGCTTGCAATGCATAGGAAACCCGAAAGAGCTTAAGGGAAGGTACGGTGGATCGTATGTGTTCACCATGACGACCTCAATGGAATACGAGGAGAAAGTAGAGAGAATGGTTCAACGTATTTCACCAAACGCCAAGAAAGTATATCATCTAGCCGGAACGCAGAAATTCGAGATCCCTAAGCAAGAAGTCATGATTTCAGATGTGTTTCTAATGGTTGAGAAGGCCAAAACCAAATTCACAGTTTTTGCTTGGGGACTCGCCGACACAACTCTAGAAGATGTCTTCTTCAAGGTTGCTACAACTGCCCAAGTCTTCAATTCTTCGTCTTAATGTTCATATGATTCACCCTACTCTAGGGCATCACTATTGTTATTGGTCAATTTTGGTTTTATATTGGCATTCAATGCCTTGAGAAACAAGTCAACTGCAATAGACTTATATACAGACCTCTAATGTGTGTTTTTAACAATAATCCGGTACTATTGGATCTTTAAAAACATTGCTCATAGTCAACATAAATACGATAATAAAAGATGAGTAACACTCTAAAGCTCATCACCAGAGCCAGAAACTAACGACCTCGTCATGTTCTTTATATGCTCTTGATCGATCCCAAACAGGCCTCCAATATTCACGACTCCAGGATTCTGGCTATTGTAAAACGAGAGTGTAGTAGCTTTCTCAAAGCCACTGCTCAAGCAGAAGTGAAGCAATCCTTTAGGGAAGACAAAGACATCGCCTTTTCGCAGAACCGTCTGAAACATCTTGTCGTTGGTATCCAAAAATCCAGCAAACACTACTCCTTTGACCACATAGAGCATCTCGGATGATCTCGGATGCGAATGGAACGGCACAGATCCGTCCTTTTCGAGATCAGTCCGTGAGACCGAGAGGCCAAGAGTGTTGAGACCTGGAAACTCTGATGCAGTGAGCAATGTGACGCTCGACTGGAGATAATTGTCTGTATCTCCAGCTACAGTAAGTTTGGTGGACTTGAAATCCTGAGCGTTGATCTCGGTGGGGTTCTTGCAAGGATAGCCGTTGATGAAGAAGAACCTTTGTTCTCCCGGAGCCGTCGGACACGTGTCCTGCATATTGTCCGAGTCCGATGAGACAGATAAGAAGGTTGAACAAAACATGATCACGATGAAGAGTCTCATCCTTGTGAAATTTGTGATGAAGATACCTAACTTGTGATTAATCAGATACTACTTAAAGCCCAAATAAAAGAAAAGAAAATAAGACTCTGTTTCTTGGCTGTGTGGCTTAGAGTTGAGTACACTACTTAATGGCTTTTTTGAGTAAGATTATGTTCTAAGATGAAAATCGCTTCTAAGTAATAATTTTCACTAATTTCCCAACTTATTGATGTTGACATTATTACTTCTTCAAGCTCCAATTCTACTTTACTTACCTGAAAATGTAATTTTACTTGCTATAACAGGAAAGCAACGAAGGCTTCGCTGGCTAACTTTTTTATATTTTCAGCGACTGGAAGTACAATGGTTTGGTTCGGTAGATATAACCAAATTTTACAATTCAAAGGGACAAAAGTTTTTGTCCAAAATCCAATTAGTCCAACGAGGGAAAAAACTTGGAGATTATTCAAAAACTTCAAAACTTGGAGAAAAGCGTTTCTCTACTGCCCGTTTTCAAGCTGAGAAGCATGAGTATCGTCGTGCTCGTTTAAGCTCTGAAGAATATCTTTGATGAACTTTATGAAAGAGCAGAGTCCACCCAAGAAATTATGGTCAATGACACCGTTTCCTTCAAGAACATGTGCGAAATCCACCAGTTTTACTTGTGCCCGCAGCGCCTGCGCATCGTCTCCTCCTTTCATCAAGATCGATTCATTCTCGTAAACCATCAGAATCGAACAAGAATTGAAATGGTAAAGCGTTTGGGTTTCGAACCAAGCCTTAAGCTCCAACAATTGCGCCAAGATCCCACCATAAACCTCTGATGCAAAAGCACAGTTTGGTATAGAGTTAGAGTCAGCAGGTGAGTTCGATGACACAAACTTCCTCAGAGCCAATCTAGCACCATCGGCATTGAACCCAAGAACAAGCTTCTTCTCGGGTCTCCAAAAACTCGATTCTTGGTGGTCAAAAATCTTAAAACCCGAAACCCTGAACCCCAACGAGACAGTGGTGGTCTCTCTGTCTTTCTTAATGCATTTCTTGAAGTATTCTTCGGATACATCCGGGTACCATGTCCTGGATCCAATCTTAACATCCATTACCGACGGAGTTGAGTAACCCGAAACAACATCTTCAAGAACGAGATGAGGAAGCTTGCCAGATCCATCAGATGCTTCAACAAGCTGAGTGCCATGAAACACAGGGAAGTATCTATGGATGTGATCTGGAACCTTGTTGTTTGATGAGAAAGACTCATAGAACTTAGCCTCGTGTTCGCCACGAGAATCTCCCTGAAGTGGCTTGAAGAACCGGCCTTGGTCATCTACGAGTGGACCGAGCTTCCCATCAATAGCAATGTGACCAGCGACTTGGTGTTCAGGGACCTTAAGCATCTTCTTTGTGCAAAGATCTATCTAAAGAATAAGAAATCAAGAAAATTTCTTAGTATCAGCTACACAGCAAAAAGAATAGAAACAAACAAACTGAATCCTTGTTAAGACATTTAGATCTAGTCATAACAATTGAACTTAAAAAAAAACAATCGCAATCTCAAAAGTCAAAATTAAAACCTGAAGGACAAACAAGACAGTAGAATCAGAGAGGAACTCAAATCAAACAAACGCAAAATCAGATTAAGGTTCTTCAATTCTCTCCCTCATAACAAAGAAACAAACCAAATCACGCCTATCAGAATTTTCTCGAGTTCATCGCCGAAGAAGAGAAAATATAAAGCGTGAAAAAGGGGGGAAATGAAACAAACTCAGAATCACACCATGAAAAAATTAATAATTTGACATCTCTAAAAAGCGTACAAAAAGTTAAAAATCTTTCGATTAGAAAAACCATTGAATGAAACCTCATAAAAGTACGATTGCTTTTAATAGATAAAAAACTGAGTTTGAGTAAGACGAAGAACTTAGCTCAAATGTAAAAAATTAATCAAAGAAATTATAAACACTCAGGGAAGAAATATATTACCAAACAAATTTCCACGGAGAAACTTTGATGCAATGGCCAAAGAATGATAAGAAGTGTAATAAATATTTGTTCGTATGGAGGACAAAGCTACCTTGTCGGGAAGACGAATAAATAATTAAATAATAAATGAATAAATTCTCTATGAAAAAGATTAAATCTGTAAACCGGACTTGTAATGAACCGGATTTCAGAGATAACCGGTTTTGAATATATAGGGCTTCTTCATCTGATGAAAGACGAGCTTCACTCTTTACAAATTGGCCGCCATCTCCTACCTCAGGCTCTACTCCGGCCGGCGAAATTAGGGTTTGGTAATAATCTCTAATTCAAGTCTACGCTATTCTTGAATCATCCATGGTTCTGGTCTATATCTGGAAAAACCCTAATTTAGAGCGCATTCCCTGTGACTATAGGGTTTAAGCGTTGAGAGATTTTGATTTGTATATATACGTAAATGTTTCGTCTTTGTATTCATGAATCCGATTTTCTCTTTTCAGAATCTGTGGCTCTTCGGTGAGACAATACTAAATGGCTCGTTTCAAAAACGTAAGTTTGTTGTTTAGAGTTTCTCCACGAATTTGTGTTTCAGTCATATGTATTAACTGGGGTTTTGTTCATGATATAGAATAAGAAGAAGGGTAGGGTCATTGTGAAGCCTATTGCGAAGAAGAATCAAGCTAATGTTGATCATGTCACTGGTGATAAGATTCCCAAGAGTTTTGTGTTTTCAAGAATGAAACTTCCTGGCCCTGTTAAACAACTTCAGATGGATTTGAGGAAGCTTATGCTTCCCTACACTGCTCTCAGTCTAAAGGTCAGTGTTTAAACTCTTAATTCAGTTATAGTTGGAATGTTTGGAGGATTGTGATTTAACTATTACTGATGCAAGTTGTTACTTTTTTTTCTTTGCAGGAGAAGAAGCGGAACACTTTAAGGGACTTTTTGAATGTATCAGGTCCAATGGGTGTTACGCATTTCCTTATGCTAGCGAAAACAGCGTCTTCACTGTCTCTTAGAGTAGCAAGAACCCCGCAGGGACCGACTCTTACATTTAAAATTCATCAGTATTCCTTAGCATCTGATATAGCTCAGTCTCAGCTTCGGCCTAGATGTCCACAAGATCTTTTCAAGAGTCCCCCTTTGGTATGTATAATATCACTTCCCTCTTATACCTATCATTGTTTTGCTAATATGTGGGATTCATTAACACCTGAGAATGTTAATTTTCTCTTGGTGTAGATTGTCCTTTCTGGATTCGGTTCTCAGGAGCTGCATCTGAAGCTTGCTACGATTATGTTTCAGAACATATTCCCAGCTATCGATATCAACACTGTAAGTTTGTTCTCAAGAACATAATATATACTGTTTCTATTGATTGTAACTTGTTTCAGCTATTTGATTTTATTCTTCTGATGTTTTAATAATATGTCAGGTCAAGCTCTCCACATGCCAGAGATTAGTACTCTTGAACTACAACAAAGACACAAAGCTCATTGATTTCAGGCATTATTCTATAAGGCTTCAGCCTGTAGGAGTCTCTCGTAGGATCAGAAAATTTGTGCAAAATCATAAGGTTCCCGATCTTAGGAATCTGCAGGATGTTAGTGATTTTGTCACCAAGTAAGGATTTACATTGGTTCAATCTATTTGTTATTTACTGGTATCTGTATCGATGTGGATGGATTGATGTGATATTTCATCTTTTTCTTTGTGCTCGTTTTCTCAGGGCTGGTTACGGATCAGAAAGCGAAGGAGATGAAGAAGCTGCAACAGTGACACTATCATCTGATCTAGGCCGAGCTAATCGAGGTTCAACAAAGAGTGCAGTGAAACTGCAAGAAATTGGACCGAGAATGACTATGCAACTTGTTAAAGTGGAGGAAGGATTGTGTTCAGGAGGAATCATATTCAGTGAATATGGTAAGTGTTAATCTTATCCCCCTACATTGTGGTTTAAATCTTTTCTATCACAGGATGAAACATCTGATTTCAGGTTTGTTTCAGAAAATGTGGATGGAAAGAAAGGAAAGGAGAAGAAGAAACAGGATGCAGATGGTGAAGAAGAAGAAGAAGAAGGAGAAGAAGAAGATAGCGAAGAAGGTGAAGAGGGTAGTGAAGAAGAAGATGGGGAAGACATGGATGAAGATTTTGAAGATTGAAAAGAGTTAAATAGAGTAACACTGTTTTCACATGAGACTTGAATGCTATCAAATTTTGTTCCTTGGAGATGCCATCTATTGGCTGATTAAAATATGAGCACAATTACAAAGCCTTTTGTATTATCAAACTGAATTTCTTCCGGGATTTAGTATTTTGGCAGAATTATTGTTCTTGTTTGTGAACTTGTTCATTTGAAACCTGATCAAAAATTTCTTTCTCAAGTGTCTCAGATTCTTAAGTAAGTTCTCCAATTTTCTTCTGCTTTTTTTTTTTTTGGGTGCAAAAAGCAAATGTCTTTGTTTGATTAGAAGTCAAACATCTTATCCATTAGGCCATGGGCGCGCATTTAACTCGGGAATCTTGGACTGAACAATCCAAGGTTTGTCAAAAGCCAACTATGTTTGCTACTGTTTAGAGTGTCCAATCATAAATGAAACTGTAATGAAATGATTCCAACTTTAACCCTAAAGTTTAAGATGAATTTATCAACCATTGACTAGAATATGGTTGATTATTCTTAACTCACAAGATACAGATTGGGAAACCCCAAACATACGATTAGATTGCTTACTCGGTTTAAAAAATTGATACGTTTGTGGTGTTGTGAAAGAGAAATCAGAAACAAAATGTATTAGTTTTGGTCCTTTTGGTTAAAAAACAAGAAAAAGAAAATCTGTATAGAAATGGTGAGATATATTTTTATATACGTATAATGTGTTATGTGAATGCGCAGATAAGTACAAAAGACGAAAGTACAATCTGTTAGAGTATCGAGTGTCTTTTACTGGAGAATCTAACGGCTTCTCGTCTCGATTTCTGTGGGACGATTAGATAAGATACTTGCGTATCTAAAATTCTATAGTCAGAAGTATTCAGTTATGCCCCCGAATTTTACTTGTTTCTAAAACATACCCTTTATTTTATAATAGCTTTCTGTAACCCACATATAGCCTTCACAAATTTAGTAACGGTGTTAATTATATGTTACTGTGAAAAAGTATTTTATTTCAAGAAGATATATTGGGCTCGCAACTCCGTAGTCTATATATGGAAATATTCAATGGAATCTGTGAAAAAAAAAAAAAAAAAAAAAACAAATCAAGGAACTTTGAATACCTCTTTTTCAAAGATTTAATTATTGCATATGTGGGAAGATATCGTTTGAACTTGAATTTGGTTTTTGTTTCAGGCCTTCAAAAAAAGAAAAAAAAAAGAGATGTTTTCTTCGAGGCCTCTCTATAACTATGACTCTATGAGTAACGACATTATTAGTATCATACATCAAAAGACAAAGGCCGTTCACGGATTAATTGTTGATTTTTATCTTATTTCTACCAAATTCACTACAAAAACGAAAAAAAAAAAAAACATTGTAGCTAATAGAAGTTATATACCTTTTTTTTTTTTTTGGTTAAAATAGAAGTTATATACCTTTAACTAATATGTTAACATCATTTCATGATTTTAGCTAAATATGTTAATGGTTAAAGAACAAAAATCATTATTTGTTTTAAACGTTAACAATATACTTACATTTTTGTATGAGCGGTAACACCTTTTGTTACCGATAATAATGATTTGCCATAAAGCTAAATGACAAATCTAATTGTCAACGGTGATATGTATCGATAGATTGGTCGGGAAGTGGGTAGAGCGTGGACAGATGAATTTTCAGACCGAATGGTATTAAAGACCAATTCCCTTGATGAACCAACTAATTAAAACGTGTAAAGAAAAAAACGTGTTTCTCCTCGTGTATTCACACCTCCCATTTATCATGGATTTATGACATATTAAAGAATATTAAATGCAGATGTTTCTTCTTTTTTCTTTTCATAATGTATAATCACATGCAACTATTTCCTCATTCTTCAACGAATTAATATGTTTACTATTTTTGCTTTTCAAACTTGGTAAAGTTTACATATGCTAGCTGTCTGTCATCAAACGATTCATAACCCAATATAGCTAAGCTGTGGGTAAATAGTTAAACAACAATTATATCCTCAATTGTTTGTTACTCTTGTCAATTTCAATACATATACAGTATCTAGTTCATATTTTCACACACATAAAATATACTAAAATATGTACAATACAATTTTTAGTGCAATATAGTTTTCTATAAATAAAAAAATCTATCTAAATTTTACATTAAAAGATATTTTTCTCAAGAAAATAAGAATAAGTAGCAGTATATCTTACTATTATGAGAAAGAAATATGATAAAAGTAATTAATCTTTAATTAGTATATAGATCCAATAAGTAATGTATCATAATGATTTTGTTTTTGTATTTTTGTCATAATGTTGCTTTTTTGTAACTTTTTACGTGTTGTTTTCTCGTAAAATAAATTACCACAATGACTAGTAGTACCACTTGGAGTGAAACAGGAGAATTTAATATATTTGTATTTGTTTCCTGAAAATAAACTATTTTCCGCAAATCCCAGTATTAATGGCATTTAGTGGTAATATAATCGAAAGTATTGGGGTAAATAATTTAAAGTGTAATATCCGCTTTTTTTTATTTGCTAATGATGTCCTTGTTTATATTTCTTCCACCTCTCCTCTGCACAATCTTCTTCTGAGCTCTCAGTTTTGAGATCCGTTCTCACAAGTCTCTCACAACTTCTCTCATTCTCTTCAGCTCTTTTGTTTCAATCTCAGATTGAAACCATACAGAATTAAGATATATATATATTTCTCGTTTATTCTTTCTTCCTCTTCTCCAGATCTAGTTTTTTTCCGATCACGGATAAATCCAGGTACGTTTCATCGGAATTATCGTAAGAATTCTCTGTAGATCTATCTTGTTTGTTGATTCAATTGTATGTATTTATATTCAAACCTGATCTGATTCATTGCGATCGCGCGTTTTAATTCATCGTTTTCGAATTGGTGAGAATTTGTTTTTTAGCTTGATCGAACTTTATGGTGTAGATCGAGGCGAATGTAGAGCTTCGTGATTCATTTTTGATGAATTATATGCTTACTTTTTAATTGATGCATGTGTGTGTGAATTATAATTTATTTTTTTGTATAATTTAATTGGTAATTAACATACCGATCTGTGAAAGAATTGCGAATTTTGATAGTGTTAATTGATTTATTCGAGGTAAATTGAAGTATGGATCAAATAAACAATCAATGTATTATGTTGGAAAAGGAATTAAACTTTTTTGAAAACTTGTAGTCTCATTTCAGTGTGTTTTTAGTGATGTCTTTGATTGTTGTGACTTTTTGTAGGATGACTTTTTTTTTTTTTTTTTTTTGGTTGATGTTTTTTTTTTTTTTTTTTTGCGTTGTTTCTGGTGCAGGTCTTATTAGCCAACCAACATGGCGTCTGCGACAGCAACTGAGAACCAGTGGCTCAAAGGGAGAGTGAAGGCTGTTACCTCCGGAGACTGCTTGGTCATCACGGCTTTGACCCACAGCAGGCCTGGCCCACCACCGGAAAAGACCATCACTCTTTCTTCTCTTATGGCTCCTAAGATGGTGAGCTCACACCATTTTTACTAACATTTTTTTTTAAATAAATTAGAATATTATATCATTGGGGCTCTATGTTAAAAAAACCTCAGCTTACGTGAATTTTTGTTAGAATAGGCTTTCTCATTGTTTGTGTTTCCCTTGTTTCAGGCTCGTAGGGGAGGTATAGATGAGCCTTTTGCATGGGAAAGCAGGGAATTTCTGAGGAAGCTTTGCATTGGGAAGGTGCTAAGTTTAAACTCTTAGTTACGTATGCCATAGTTTATGTAATTGAGAATGTTTCTTCATATTAACAGTTAATATTATTCTTTTCTTGAGCAGGAGGTTGCTTTTAAAGTGGATTACAAAGTCGAAGCTATTGCTGGAAGAGAATTTGGCTCGGTTTACCTTGGCAATGAAAATCTTGCTAAGCTTGTTGTTCAAAGTGGCTGGGCTAAGGTGATGATAACCGTTTTATTTTCACTAGATAGCCTTGTCTAAGGTATGATGCTTGTATCAGCTTTCTGACACGGTGAAGGAATGCCTGTACTTTGGACAGGTCAGAGAGCCAGGTCAGCAGAATCAGGATAAGGTTAGTCCTTACATTGCGGAGCTGTTACAACTTGAAGAGCAGGCTAAGCAGGAAGGTTTTGGTCGGTGGAGCAAGGTTGGTGTCTCTTTTTCTATTTCTCTGAACTTGGCTTGTTGAAACGTCTTCAGTACAAAGGGGAAACTTTGTTGGACAGTCTAAGTTGGTAAACCATTTGGAATTATTCTATCTAATGTCTAATCAAAATAAGGGGAGCCAACTAGAAGCTATTTTGGTTTCTATTATTGCGAGATTGTCTCGATAGTTTAACAATCAGATATCTCCCACTGATTTTTACTTACGAGTTTGACATCTGTATTCTTATGTGATCCAGGTTCCTGGTGCTGCTGAGGCATCTATCCGGAATCTTCCTCCTTCTGCTGTTGGGGATTCTGGGAATTTTGATGCCATGGGTCTTTTGGCCGCAAGTAAAGGGAAACCCATGGAAGGTATCGTTGAGCAAGTCCGTGATGGCAGTACCATCAGGGTTTATCTTCTTCCTGAATTTCAGTTTGTGCAAGTATTTGTTGCTGGACTCCAGGTGTGTAATCTTGTTTCCTTGTTTTTTCTGCGTTATGAGTTGACATTTTACTTATATGTTGTAAGAGTGCCATAAATTTTCTATGTAGGCTCCATCAATGGGAAGGAGAACTACACAAGAAGCTGTTATTGAGCCGGATGTTACAGCAGCTCCGAATGGAGATACTTCTGCTGAGACACGTGGTCCTCTAACATCAGCCCAGAGACTCGCTGCCTCAGCAGCATCGTCTGTGGAGGTTTCCTCTGATCCGTTTGCGATGGAAGCCAAGTATTTTACTGAGCTCCGTGTTCTCAATCGAGATGTAAGGAGGTTCTAAGACAAACTAACTCACATGTAACTGTATTTGACATTTGGATGATCTAAGTGTGAGTTGGATTGTGCAGGTTCGCATTGTTCTTGAAGGTGTTGACAAATTCAATAATCTGATTGGGTCAGTTTACTATTCTGATGGAGACACAGTAAAGGACTTGGGTTTGGAGCTGGTTGAAAATGTATGTGCCTAAATTAAACAGTTATTTTGTTTTCAACATGATTACATATTGAATGGCCAATACAATATTGGCATAACTACAATATCCTGGTACTCCGTCTAATAGATTTCTAACTCTATTTGACCTGTTCTTACTTAAGTTTAAGTTGGTTGGCCTATTGTAATAGTTTGTAGTTTTCTTGGTAGATTTGGCACATCATTTCTAATGAAATCACTTAAAATTATGATCTCTTGATGCTGTGGAATAAAAGTTATGCTAATTCTTTTGCTCAGGGTCTTGCTAAGTATGTTGAGTGGAGTGCCAACATGATGGAGGAAGAAGCCAAAAAGAAGTTGAAAGCTGCAGAACTTCAATGCAAGAAAAATCGGGTGAAAATGTGGGCAAACTATGTCCCTCCAGCTAGTAACTCTAAGGCAATTCATGACCAGAACTTTACCGGAAAGGTAATAATTGCTTGCAAATTTCTGGATAAATAATATATTGCCTTCCGCTGATTTCGCCAGTTCTTACTTCTCACTAGTTTGTACTCTATTCAGGTAGTGGAAGTTGTGAGTGGGGACTGCTTAGTAGTTGCTGATGATTCTATCCCATTTGGGAGCCCAATGGCAGAGCGCCGAGTCTGTCTTTCGAGTATCAGGGCTCCTAAAATGGGCAACCCACGCAGAGAGGAGAAACCTGCCCCTTATGCTCGGGAAGCCAGGGAGTTCCTGAGACAAAGGCTTATCGGAAAGCAGGTATTTTTTGCAGTTGTGCCTTCTTACTTAAATCATCGTATTCTACCACACAGGAGCAAGATCTCTGACTTCCTTTTCCCCGATGCAGGTTAACGTTCAAATGGAATACTCAAGGAAGGTCAGCCCAGGAGATGGTGTTACTACTTCTGGAGCTGGTGATAGGGTCATGGATTTTGGCTCAGTGTTCCTTCCATCTGCTAACAAGGGTGATACAGCTGAAGCAACTACTGGAGTGAATATTGGTGAACTCATTATTGCCCGTGGCTTTGGGAGTGTGGTTAGACATCGTGACTTTGAAGAGAGGTCAAACCATTACGATGCTCTTCTGGCTGCTGAAGCTCGTGCTGTTGCTGGGAAGAAGGGAATCCAATCTGCAAAGGATTCTCCAGTCATGCACATTACAGACCTGACTGTGGCCTCGGCCAAGAAGGCTAAAGATTTCCTGCCATCCCTGCACAGAAGCAGGAGACTATCTGCTGTTGTGGAATATGTCCTGAGCGGACATCGGTTCAAGCTATACATTCCAAAGGAAACGTGCAGCATTGCCTTTGCATTCTCTGGTGTCAGATGTCCTGGCCGTGGTGAACCCTATTCAGAAGAAGCTATTGCTTTAATGAGACGTAAGATCATGCAGAGAGAAGTCGAGGTAACGGACATATAACGCCCAAGATACATCTCACTTTTGCTTTCTTCTCTTTTCTGAGTCTTACATAGTCTTTTGTAATCACATAGATCGAAGTTGAAACTGTGGATAGAACCGGCACTTTCTTGGGATCAATGTGGGAGTCAAATACCAATGCGGCAACATATCTTCTTGAAGCTGGCCTGGCAAAAATGCAGACTAGCTTTGGTGCAGACAGGATTCTCGAATCTCATCTGCTTCAATTGGCAGAAACATCTGCTAAGAATCAGAAACTGAAGGTGTGACACCAATCGATATCTGTTTTTACTTAAGAAAATATCCGTTCATACAACTGAACTTGCTAAACCCAATGATGTCACAGATTTGGGAAAACTATGTTGAAGGAGAGGAAGTTGTAAATGGGGGTCCTAAAGTAGAAACCAGGCAGAAGGAAACATTAAAGGTGAATTTCAGCCGTATGATTCTTCTGACAAGTCATAGTTTCAATGCTAAAACCAACACCTTAATTCACTCTTGATTGTCTTCCACTTCAGGTTGTTGTTACAGAAGTATTTGAAGGCGGTCGATTCTATGTTCAGACGGTTGGCGATCAAAAAGTAGCTTCGATTCAAAACCAGCTTGCATCTCTGAGTCTTAAAGACGCTCCTATTGTTGGATCGTTTAATCCTAAGAGGGGTGACATCGTCCTTGCACAGTTTAGCCTCGATAACTCCTGGAACCGTGCAATGGTAAATTATCAAATTTCTTCTAAATATCATAAACATTATTTCTTCTTTTTTTTTACTATCAGCTATGGTGGTTTATTATACGTCTTCTTTGTGTTAAGATTGTGAATGGACCTCGAGGAGCAGTTCAATCTCCAGAGGAAAAATTCGAAGTGTTCTACATTGATTATGGGAACCAAGAAACAGTTCCATACAGCGCAATTCGCCCGGTTGACCCTTCAGTATCCTCAGCGCCAGGGCTTGCACAGCTCTGCAGACTTGCCTACATAAGAGTTCCAGGCCTGGAAGAGGACTTTGGTCCTGAGGCCGGAGAGTATTTGCATTCCATAACACTGGGTAGTGGTAAAGAGTTCAGGGCAGTTGTAGAGGAAAGAGATACTTCAGGAGGCAAATTGAAAGGCCAAGGAACTGGACCCGAGCTCGCTGTAACTCTCATCGCTGTTGATGATGAGATCTCTGTCAATGCAGCAATGCTTCAGGTCAGTGCCTCCTCCAATTTTTCTTAAACTGCTCCAAAACTTTTTCATATTTAAAGCCTGAGAGTAAAATGTGTTGTTATGAGCACAGGAAGGAATAGCGAGGATGGAGAAACGCAAGAAATGGGAACCAAAAGACAAGCAAGCCGCTCTTGATGCTCTAGAGAAGTTCCAAGAAGAAGCTCGCAAATCTAGGACCGGAATCTGGCAGTACGGAGACATCCAATCTGATGATGAGGACAGCGGTCCGGTCAGGAAACCTGGCCGCGGGTAAGTTTTTACCGACTGGTGAAAATTTTATAGTCCAAAAGGCATAATGAGGAAGAAATAGAGAAGCATTTGGTTTCTCTTTAAATGAGTTAAGAAGCGGAGAGGATGTTGATTGCAAGCATCAAACTTTTTGTAACGTTTAGAAGAATTCTCTCTTTTTTTTTCTCTTTTTAATTTATCTACTTTACTTTTTTTGGTTTATAGACTTTCCAAAATAAATTTTCTATTTAGGAGCACGAGACGATCTTCTTCTTCTTTATTTTTGTTTGACATAGAATCATAATAAGGTTATATAGACAAAATAAGAGGGACTTTATACTTCGTTAATGATTACTTATTGTTATTTTCAGGTTTAAAAGAGGTCTACTAGAACAGAATAGTATTTGTTTTGTGTTTTGTCTGGGTTCGAGATAGATTAAAAAGAAAGTAAAGAAGTGAGCCAATTGAAACATGAAGAAACAGAATTACGAAAGGGTATATACAGCCCAAAGACTCGAGCTGAGAAAGATTTCGTTTTCTGAATGCCTCAGAAAATATTTGGGCCAATGAAAACATGAAGGAACAAAAGCTCTCACATCTTTAGTGACAGACTAAACGAGAGGCGAAGAAGGATAATAGTTAGATCTTACATGGAAGAAACTTTGTGGAAAGATCGAATCAGGCTGTGATGAAAATGATCTTATCTCTTTAGACTTCGTTTTAAAAATTAAACATTGATTTATGGAGTAAGTAACCAGTTGCTTTATGAGGGAATATAAACAGAAACTACAAATTTGGTTGTCAAGGAAACTGTCTCACTTACATATTCATCCCTCCATTCTCCTTTCTTTTCTTCTACGCCCAAAGACAAAAAAATCCCAAATTGGTTTTACACCTTTATAGGCTACACCAGAAAACAACATTCAACCCAAAGCACAAATTGAAACCATAACCAAAAAAATTATCATCTTTCCTTTCACATCTCGAAAACGTCTCTTTCTTCTCTACTAAATTTCTTCTAAGTCTCACGTCTTGGTTGCCTTTTGCGTGGTGCTGCGGTTTCTTCCTTCTTCTCCGTCTCATCCTCACTCTTTGAACTCTCTGCTACTTCTGGTTTCTTCTTTTCAACAGGTGCCGCCTATTACCATTTTTTATCTCTTTTGTTAGCTTCTCAACAACCCAAAAAGTAACCCATTGTTCACAAAAATTTTAAAGGATCTTACCTTTTTGCCACCGATGATAAGCTTGACGAAGAGCGAAAAGAATACAACCACGATGGAGACGAGGACACCAATGGTTAAGTTTGGTTGTTGCTCAGCTTTCTCAATCAGTTCCTACACAAAAGACACATTCACATTTTATCAAGGTCGATTCATTAATATTATGGTAAATGTAAATCAGGGAGAACTTACCGTGATCTTAGGCTTGTAGGCACTTAGGAAAGACAAATCTGCAACCTTGTTCAAGAGATCGAATACAATTTTCTGCAACATCATGCACATAAAGACAGCTGTAAGTATTTATACTAGAAGCAAATATATACACACAATAAAAGTTTATTTCTGCAGAAAAAATCAATTTACCTGGTAGCTCTTGAGACCCTCTGCAGAGCCAGCAGCTTCTTCTTCTGCCTTTTGTTTCTCTTTCTCAACATCGAATTTAGGCTTCCAAGTGGTCTGCCTGTAAGTCTCTGCGACCTTCTCGTCTTTCGCTATCAAGATGTTGTCAAACAAGATACCGTCTTGCATTGTCCAAATCTCAATACCGATGGCTGCTATAGGTTCGTAATCCGGTCTGTCTAGCTCAAAGTAGTCAGGGTTAGGGATATCTCTGGGCTTCCAGATTCCTTTGTAAGCCGGGTTATCTATAAGAGGTGAACTCCATTTGCCCTTGTAAGCAGGATTCCTCTTTGTTGGTCTCTTCCATTCACCACAACCAGGTGCTGCTTCACACTTGGGGTTGTCAATCTTTGGAGCCTCCCACATACCATCTTCCTCATCATCCCAATCTTCAGGCTTGGTTGCCTCAGGGTCATCAACCTCCTCAGGCTCATCATCTAACCATCCTTGGGGTTTCTCAGCTTCCTCATCTTCGATCTCCATGGGTGCATCCTCGTCCCAGTCGTCAGGCTTCACAGCATTAGGATCAGGAATCTTGGCTCTTTCGTCCCAGTCTTCTGGTTTCTTGTCTTCAGGGTCAGGGATGGTCTTGGCAGGGATCAATGGAGGCTCAAAGTCCTCACCAGAGAGTAAATTGGCCTTTTTCTTCTCCTCTCCATCAACCAAAATTCTAACCTCGTTATCGGGTTTCAAGATGGCAGTGTAGACATGGGAAAGCTTATCATAAGGAACAGAAGGAGGGAACTTCAGATGGTGCTCAACGTACTCGCCACTCTTGGGATTCTTGTGCTTCAAGATGAAATGCACTTTGTTTGTGGCTCCACACTTGTCGGGCCCAAACATGATAGAGTAAGGGGAGTTACTATCGAATCCCTGAGGTGTCCATCCAGCTTCTTGAGGACGGAGGTATTTCAAGTAAGCACCACCACACTCAAGCCCTTCCTGGAAACGAACCTCGTATTGAAGAACAATAGTTCCCTCCTTGAGGTTTAGAGGCTCGTCAAGCTCTTTCACAATTCCATACTTACGTGCCTTCTCGCTAACGAGAAGTCCGTAATCATCATGTCCCTCGCTCTTTGCATGCTTCCATACACCTGAAACAGATAAGCAGGTGGTGTTAACAAAGAAGCTTCTATGCAAAATATATAAACAAAAACGGCACCAAATCTCTATCCAATTCAAGTGATTAAACAAAACACAAAACATGCAGACTCCTAATTCCTTTCCAAATATGAATATGCAAATGCCGAGATTACATTTTATACGTTTGAAACTACTTTCAGACTATTTCTAAGAAATCATTTTGCATCAAAAGACCACCATTCAACATTATAAGACCACGCGAGCTTGCTTATGCATTATATAATAACTGAAGTAAACGAACATACACTAACTATCAAAAGAATGCAGACGCAGATCAGAAAAATATCAGACGAACATACACTAACTAGAATGCAGTGGAAATTTGAAGATAATATAGCTTACCTTCGTATTCATCATTCTTCGAAACGATCCAGCGGCCATCAAAAGGCTCATCGAACGATTCATACAAAACCTGAACATAAACGAGAATTCAACCAAACGAACTCAGCTAAACAAAGATTTAAATCTTCAGATCTACCAATAATATTCTAAGAACGCGAGGAAATCGAAATTTACCGTTTGATCGTCACAGTAGCAGAGCTTCTGGAACGAAACGAAAGCTAAGAGAAGCAAAAAGCCGGAAAATAGTTGTCGTTCTCTCATTCTCGGAATCCTCAGAAGGCAAAAAGGAAACTTCGGGATAGATCTAATCGGTGAGAAACCGGAGAAGTAGATCGGAAAAAATCCTTCGTCAAGGAGAAAGAGTTAAATGATATTTTTCAGTTACTCTGATTAAATTATATATTCAATCCCGTAGACCCGGTCGAGTGTGTCAATTTGGTGTTTCCACCAATCAAATCTCTCGCCACGCGATGTTAACCAATTAGAACAGGCCACGTCATTCAAAAGCGAGCTCTTCTACGTGCACAGTTATATTGCTATATACGTGCACAGTTTTACAGCTAGTTGATCATAGTTATTAGTTATTACCTATTACTGGACCTGGGCCCATCAAATAATTCAAGAGTCTCTAACTTAGCAAGAGTCTTACAAAACTCTTTACTGATTTGCCAAAGAAAACCCGGTAAACTAGTTTGATGATCATACAAATTCTGACAAAATCATTAAAATATCAGATTATTTATGTAGAACAGAGTTCCAATATATATATATATATATATAACTTATTTTATTGATAAATATTGCAGCTTTGCATTATCGATATGCTATTCTATAGGATATTAATCTAAAAAAATTATGATAGAATAATTTATAGAAAAAGGCCAAACAGAAAATAAATGATACATCGTAAATAATATAAATAGTTGATGTTTTGAAAATTGGACTCCATCCGTGCTCTATCCCAAATTGGTCTCAATCCGTACTCGGTCGGCACGAAAGCAACGCCATATATAGCAACCCAACAATAGCAAAGCGATGACCAATAGACCCATGCAGATTGCAAGTTCAATGAGATAAGTCTTCATATTATTTTTCACCACGCACGCCAAAATTTATTCTTTTTTTTTTGTGTTCCTGTCGTCTTCTTTTTTTCCGGATTGCGAATTATACATATAAATACCAATACAAACACTTACATTTTAGTAAATAAATCGGTGAAATTTGTAAGTTTTACATTTTTTGTAAAGAAAAAAAGGAAAGAAAAGAAGTTTTACATTTTATCATTAAGGAACTTAACTAGAAAAATGTGGAAGTTTTACAATTAGTCATCAAGGAAGATTAACTAGGATTTTTTTTTGAAAACTTACATTTTTTGGTATTATACAATTAGGAAAAAAACTATAATCCGCTCACTCATGTTAATGTTCAAAGGATTCAAAAGCAATATCTCCTTACACCATCACACCATGCTACTATAAATCTATAATAGTTTAACATATAATTTCAAAACATTCTAAAATGTTGTATTCATACATCTTGCTAATGCTTACATATGCCTTTTTTATATAAAAGGAATTTGATACAGTAACTCCTCTTTTTTTCTTTCTTTTTTTGCTAACGTTTCTCTTGCGCCCTAAATGCGAAATTGCTCTTATTTTAACACAATTAAATCATATAAATGTTGTCTGTTTTCAATGGCCTGGGCCTTATACGATTTTCGTAAATTACCCACTAAGTATTCCACGATGAATACTTACTAGAGTGAGCGGATTATAGTTTTTTGTTTCTACTCTTGACATTTGTTTGATCAACAATCTTTAGACAATTTGTATTTGTACGTATCTTACAATCAAGGTAAATATAATAAAATAATAAGAATTATTATTACTCGGTAAACAAAATTTATTCAAAAAAATCCATATGATATGATGATGGTTAGGACAAAACTTTACTAAATCCTGCATTCTTCTTCAGTTTCTCGTCTCTTTCCATCACTTCCCTTACCTTAACCACATCTTCCCATCTCTCTGCATTTGCATACATTTCCACCATAACTTTATACACCCCTCCGTCCTCAGGACACAATGCCTTAACTCGCTTTGCAGCTTTCTCTGCAACCTCTATGTTCCCATGGATTCTACACCCGCCCAACAAACCGCTCCATGCTAAGAGTTTCTCTCTGGTTCCTCCATCTTTAGGCATTTGCTCGATCATTTCCGCTGCTTCTTCGATCAACCCTGCTCGTCCAAGCAAATCCGCCATACACCCGTAATGTTTCATCTCTCTATCAACACCATACAAAGATCCCATTTCGTTGAAAAGCTTCCTAGCTTCATCAACTAGACCAGAATGGCTACAACCCACTAAAACGCTTATGAAGCTAACTCCATCCGGTTTGATTCCAGAACTAACCATCTTACGAAAGTAATCCACCGTTAGCTCGCCGTAACCGTGCATCGCAAGACCAGTGATCATTGCATTCCATGTGAATAAAGTTTTATCTGAACATAAGCTGAAGATCTCCAATGCTGTATCAATGAAACCGCATTTTGCATAGAAATCCACCAATCCTGTAGCTAAGAACGAATCTATGAAAAGTTTGTTCCTTTTCGCGTAATCATGAATAGCTTTCCCTTTCTCTAAATCCCCTGATTGTGCACAAGCTGAAAGAGTTGAAACAATGGCGACGTTATCCGGTTTTAAACCCAAACCAATCATTTCTTCAAAGAGTTTGATAGCTTCTCTGCACTGATTCATCTGCGCATACCCAGCAATGAGACTATTCCACGAAACCAAATCACGAAATGGCATTGAATCAAACAACTCTCTTGCACGAACAATCTCACGTGCCTTCACTAACCCATCGATCAACACATTGTATGTAACAACATCTCTTTGAGGATTTTCGTCGAACAGCTGCAAGGCATAATCGATTTGGGAAATCGATGAGTAAACCCGAAGCAGAGTGTTCAGAGTGAACAAATCAGACAACAACCCGAATCTCAAAGCTTGACAATGCAGCGTCTTGACTAATGTAAGACTACCATTTTTCTTTGCTACACAAGCTTTGAATACGAAAGGGAAGGTGTGGAAATCGGGAGGAACAGAGCGACGTCTCATCTCGATGAAGAAACGTTGAGAAGACAGAGACGGCTCATGAAGTGTGTAAACTCTAATAATCGTATTGAAGCAAAACGTTGATGGGTTTGTGATGAATCTGAAAACTGAAGTCGCGTAACTCACGACCACATTCGATGCCGATGAAGTCGGTGCGATAGAGGTGATGGCGAAGAGGACATTGGCGACAACAGCGTTCTGACTGAAACCATTTGAGATTCTGCCGGAAGTGATGAATTGGGCATGAAACTGATGCAGATGTCTTAGGGTTCTACACAACTTCAAGAGATTCTCGACTTTCAGAGTACTTGAATTTATCATTCAGTTGATCTAATAGCTTCAACCAGATTCTTTGGACATCTGTTAGAACCCTAGGGCTTCAACATTTGACTTGAATGGTCCAAAGCTTTCTTTTTTTAAATGAAATTTCCAAATTTTAGTAACGAACATACTCTGCATACAAACTACTTTAACGGGAAAAAAATTCTGCTAAAGAAGAATCAATCAGATATTTTTCTTTATCCACAGTGTGAATGATCTTTAAGGAATCCATAAAACACGGAAAGCTCACGTTTTTTTTCGCCATCATCAAGGACTTTTTTCTCTGTATCTCTGTGAACACAACATTAGGTTCTTGCGTCTTTAATCAAGGGCTAGATTTTTCTTCATAGCTTCGTAAACAAGGTACGAAATGCTTGCGGAAGGAATGACTTTGAAAAGGTTTGGGAAGATTCCTCTGTAAAACCCTCTTAGACCTTCTCCTTTAAGCGTTTTCAGAAACTCTTGGCTCATTGTAGTCTTTGAGCTATCAGCTTGCATTCTGATGATAAATGAATGCTCAGTTTAAAACCGGAGAAAAGAAAAATATATTACTGTAGTTTCAAAAGATAAAACAAAGCATAGCTTTTGAGTTTTTACCTTGTTCTTATGACCTGTAACGGGTAAACACACGATGCTCCAAGAGCTCCAGACGTCATTCCACATCCCAGTTGTATGAGAGGACCCGGCTCTGTACAGCACAAACTGTTTAGAATCATGTGAAAGATTAAGAATTTACAGAGCTTCGATTAGTATCTAACCGTAACCGGTGTCATGAAGAATATATGTCCTAGAAAAGTCTTTAAGAGTTTCATAAGCAGCAAGGTCAATTCCTGCGTAAGGGATAATCCCAAGAAGAGAAGGATAAAGACCCTTGTAAAACGTCCGGGGTCCTTCTTGAATCCAAATCTCCTTTGTGAGTTTCCACAGATTTGGTGTCTTCCCAATTTCACTCACACAAGTCTGTAACCGAGTCTTCACGAGATCCATAGGATAAATAGCCGTTTGAGCCACTGCACCAGCCATTCCACCAGCCAAAAGCCTCCCACTTGTACCAATGTCACCATCCGCTCCCCCGATGATGGGTTTCAGCATTTCATACGTAGCAAACTTTATGGCGCTTTCAGGAGCGACTTTCGTTACATTTAACCCATTACCTCTGAAGAAACCCAACAGCTTATCATCTCTCCATATTTTCTTAATGGTCGGGACAATACCCGCTTTTGTTCTTTGAACTTGCAAAACAACTTTCAGACGGTCCAGAGGCGCGGTCACGGTTCTAGAAACAGCTCCTGCTAATCCTCCAGCGAGAAGTAATTTGCTTCTTTGAGCGTGTTTACTAATACCATCTGGTATAACAGCTTGATCCCCTATATCTATTAAGCACACTCTTTCCCAGTGATGATAGATGTTCTCAATTGTGGCTTCATGAGGGTGTAGCAAAAGAAAATCCCTCCACTCTTCGAAAGTTATAATTCCGTTGTTGTCCTTATCAACATGCTCCATAAAAGAAGCAAGTTCCTCATCTTTAATTTCAATGCCTACAAGAACATAACTACAGGGTTTAAATAGGTCGACAACAATATTACACAATAACATAAAACTTTTGCAAGGGGTTAATATGTTGTTAATATGTTGAATCTCCTAATCAAGAATATTATATGTTCCAGGGATCAACGAACGACAGCATATATTTCAATTTGCCTGAAGCACAAATCTGTCTAATAGACTGATTAGAACTGTTTTGCTCATATACTCAAATATTTGCCTCCAGGAAAATCGTAGTTATAGACATTCTAAAAATGAAGAGAGTGATATCGAAAAAATGGCTCGCATAGATGTAAAGCAATTATAAGAAATACATCAAACAACCAACAGTGGAAAAGCTGCTTAATAAAGAAAGCTATAAAGAACAGTGCTAAAAAAGTGGCAAATTCAAATTCAAGTCACTGAACAATCTAACAGAGTAAGTAGCAAATTAATCAAAATCCACATATCCCTAAACCCATAAAAGTATCCTCTTTTACTTATGGAAGATAGTTGCAAAAGTAGTAACAGTAGCAGTAATAAACACAGTGTGGAATCAGAAATCACAAACCAGCCTTAACAAGAGCTCCCCACAGCTCCTTTGGGCAAATGTCGCCATTGTGTTCAACATCAATGGCCTGGAAAATGATGTACAGCTCAAGCTCCTTAGCATCCATGTAACGACGAAACTCCTCATAATCCACGCGCCCATCTCGATTCGCGTCGCAGACTTTACGCAAATCAGTAGCGTACTTGTACTTTGGAGGAATACGAAGCGAAGACAGACCTTTCTCGATCTGGGTATCGTCTAAGAACCCTAAATTCGAATTGTCGAAGAATTCGAACAAACTCCGAATCCTGATCTCTCTCTCTTCCTTGGTCTCGCGTAATGCCACCAACACCTGCTCCATCGTTGCCTCTTCAGGCTTCTTAACCCTATTTTGGTTGGCTTTCTCCGCCTCCATTGCTTATTAACGATCGATACAGAAACCCAGATGACCTTTTGGATGATTCTAAGGTCCCTTCATTCCTGGAAGTACATTTTTCGGAAAAGATTCAAAACCAGTATCCAAAATGAAACTCACTGCGTCACTGTACAAAACTTTGTAGACGATAACGGTAACAAACAACAATAATGTGTGAGAGAGAAGTGAGATCACAGATTTGACTTTCGATCACGTTTTCTGTATAGGCCTGTAATCAGCTAAAATATCTGCCTTCAATCGTCGTCCCTGGGCTCTCCATTATTTTGCCTGGACCACTTCAATTGCTTCCACGTGTACAATACAAACACCCGTCAAATAAACCCGGTCTAGTAAGAGTAAATCACAACAACGACTTGATTTTTACCGGTTTAGCTGATTAGAACCAAAACAACGACTTTAGATTGTCTATTTTTAGCATGGTTTTCGTTACAGTGAAATGAAAATAGACAATGAAACTCCACAAATTTGGATGTAGAGTAGAGTGATTCATATTGCAAGCATAAATTGGAACCAAGACAACGTATATAAAAAAAAAAAAAACATTTGTTATAACTTTATAGACCATTGCGTATCGTGTGAATGTGATAATATTTGACAAAGCAAACTTCTTACACGTAACCGTTACAGAATATCACATTAGAGGAAGATGACAACAAAGTATTCTTTTATTTTAACTCTCAGTACAAAGAAACAAAATTCATTATGAACAAGGATATATATCTAGTCGACATAGTTTACTTTTAAGTGCTAAGTGATTGGTAACCATCTTCCCGGTTCTGTCTCCTGTATACCACGGCGGCTATTAGAACCACAACCGCAACCACCACCGTCGCCACAAGAAAGACTAAAAGGCTCACGCTTCTCTGCAAGGAAGTGACAAGAATACTAATGTAAGTAAAAGTAACCACAAGGCAATCATCTCCAAAACCGTATTTGAATTGAAGCAAGTTTGACCTAAACCGAGATCTAGTAAGGGGCAGTTACCTGAAAAAGTCTAGGCACGGAGCTCTCAAGTTCAGGCAGCTGCTGAGCAACGAGGATGTAAAAGAGTCCCATAACTCCGGTATGACCAACGGCATTACTATAATTAAACTCCATAGTCAGTGTCTCTCCATAGCTCACTTTCACTGGTTCAGGATAACAAGACGACATTCCTACAATGTAACCAGCTTCGTTTCCAGGTTCATCTCCATTGCCATACTTCGGCATCGAAGTACATATTCCTTCACCGTTCTGTTCCAAACAACACAAGAGTCTCAATTCAGTAAAAAAGTTTCAACCTTTCGTTTTGCAATTAGCTTTAACTAAATCAGTACTTATAATTTACCTCTCGGTATAGAGCAGCACCGATACCACCCGCGTGCTGGTGAGCTACGCCGTACACAATATACCCATTAAATGGCATAATTAAGCTCTTTCTCTTAATGTCAACGCATCCATCGCCATTGTTTTTGCACGGTTTCACCTCGTATTCCACCTGAAAAGCACAAAGACACCGGAAAAATATTAGAGAATAAAGTCGAAGTAGCAACATTAAGCAGATACGAAAGTTCTTACTAACATGGCAAATATGTTCTTGGCTATCTCCTATTGATCCCTCTGGTTTTTTCCAAGAATCTGTAACATCGAAAATATAAACCTGAGCGGGCAAAACCGAGCTGTCCCATTCAACCCATCTTACGGTATACTTCAAATACAGAGTTCTTGTTTTCTCCCCATTGTCAAATCCGTTCTTCACCCGACATTGAGTCTTATCATAGCAGCAGTACAAACCTCCTTTGTATCCAGGTTTTAAAGCTCGACCATACTCATCAATGGTTACATTATAGAGATCACAAAGGCACTCTATGCATCCCTTTTTGTCTTCCACACCTCTCGTGTCTATCGCGTGAATGTTAAGAAGCCATTTGAATTCATATCCATCAGGTGTATCCTCAGGATTATCGATTTCGATTGCGTAAGGATCAGGAAGATACGTCGAGGTTTTGCGGGTTTCTGATCCTAAACCAAAGTAATGTCTGAGTACTGAACTCCTGCACAACCCTCCATTTTTAACAAGAATTATATCAGATCTTGAATCAAGATTGCTTTCGTGATCTTGCCTCG
The DNA here is from genome assembly GCA_963667165.1 of Barbarea vulgaris. Taxonomy (NCBI): domain Eukaryota; kingdom Viridiplantae; phylum Streptophyta; class Magnoliopsida; order Brassicales; family Brassicaceae; genus Barbarea; species Barbarea vulgaris. The sequence goes on along the minus strand of OY763894.1, from coordinate 2,536,454 downwards.
AAAATCCGTGATTCCTAAACATCTCCCGCTGTGGAAGCTTAGAACCTTTACGCACATAGTATGGTTCGACAATCCAATGGTGTAGATATGTCTCGTGTAGAGGAACAGGTTTGCCCGCTTCCTCAACTACTTCAGCATCGAAAGCTTTGAGGCCGATATGTCCTCTTGGGAAATCGATGTCGAAGAGGTACGGATTTGCTACTGATCCTGGATTCATCTCAAGTTTTGGTGATAAGAAAACTGCAGATTTAATCTTCTTCTCAGTCCTTAGAAAGCCTTGGCTTGGTGATATGCTTAATGCGACTAGAAGAAGAAGTAAGGAAGAGATCAATGATTTCCCGTGATAAAAAGCCATTCTTTCCTGTTTCAAAATCATTATGGAGCTAATGAAATTCATAATCATGGATAAAATATCTCAAACTCTAAAGCTGTTAACTTCATTTTGATTTTGATTGGAATCAAACTATCAAACCACTTGAAACCTAATTTAAAGCAGAAGATTTCAGTTACATAAAACAGTCAGAAGCTAATATTTCATATCATCCTCATATACGATCAAATTCTGAACACGAACAATCTAATATTAAGACCTGGTTTCAGAACCAAAATAAGATTCCAAAACCCAAGAACTCGATTGCATAAACAAGCACAGAGAAACAAACAAAAAAAACCCCGAATTCGATTGAGAAATCAAATTCAAAAGAATAAAGAGGATGAACAGAGAGAGATTTACGTGGGTACGAACCGGATAAACGGAAAACCGATGATTTTCCCGCTCTCTTCGATTTTTATTTTGTAAGGAACAATTCAAGAGTCAGTCATGTATTTATCATCCTGTAGATGCCCCATAGGCCATAAGTCATAAGCGGAGAGACGTAAGGACTGCGAGCATCGTTATTACGTGACACGTGTAACTGGTGACGTCCTCGCTCTCGTCACAAACCCGGTATTATTTTTCGTAATGATCCGTTTTATGGTTACTAAATTGTATTTATTTGAGATGGATGATAGATGACCGACATAAAGAAAAGTAATATAGACGACCATAGATTCAATTTAAACCAAGGTCAAGGAAAATCAACACTATAATAACACAAGTGCTTCTCCAAAAGATGACACATCAGATTTTTTATGAATTGTGGAAGTGACACATCAATTAATGAAAAAACTTTTTAATCCAATATAATTATTTCAATTGTACACATCACTTAGATAAGATAACCAATCAAATTAAAACAACTAATAAAAATCAGCCTAAACAATAATAATTGTAATAATAATAATAATAATAATAATAATAATAATAATAATAATAATAATAATAATAATAATAATAATAATAATAATAATAATAATAATAATTATAATAATAATAATAATAATAATAATAATAATAATAATAATAATAATAATAATAATAATAATAATAATAATAATAATAATAATAATAATAATAATAATAATAATAATAATAATAATAATAATAATAATAATAATAATAATAATAATAATAATAATAATAATAATAATAATAATAATAATAATAATTTTATCGATGAAGAAATCAATTGTTGTTTGCATATTTTTTTTTTTTCTGGGAAATGTTAGCAATATACTTCGTGCTGCAACCCCAACCGATGAGAACTACTTCATTGGGTAGATTTGTGAGTGGTTTTCCAAATTTTAAGAAGGATGGCTCGGAGAATAAATAGTCTCTTCGTAAAGATATTTCACAAGGTCGTCACTTCACTGATGCACAACGGGTATGGTGTTGGATCATTATTTTCTTATACCAATCGTTTTGGAGGTTTTAACAATGTTGATTTGTTTTGTGAATTCGTTTTTTCTTAGGAGAAGTTAAAGAACAAACCCTGGATTTTGGAAGATGAAACTGGCCAGTTTCGGTACTAAAGACATCTTGATGGCTCTCAGTCTGCTACTTACTATCTCTTAGTGATTCTGAACAAAGAGTTTTTCGCCATTTCTGATGGTTCTTGGTATGGAGAAACAAATTTATATGCTTCTTATGTTGATATATTTCTCTATTAGAAAATTATGCGGTAGAGTACAAACAAGATGTTTTTCCGTCTCTTGATTTATGGAAATGTCTTTAGATGGATCAATTTGTTATTTTCCAGCTTATGTTTTTGTTTTTGTTTTTTTTTTCTATTGTGTTAGGTATAATTTTAACAAGGTTGCATAATATAAGCAACTTACGTTGGAAGAAGCAGAAGAGATGATGAAGAATCGTAAAAAAACGGTTGATGGGTTTCAAAGGTGAATGATGAAAGTTGCAATATAATAGTCCTACATTATTTGGAGAAGTCGAGAATGATAAAGAGATTGGTGGAAGCAGTGGGGGTGGTGGTAGGGGTCGTAAAAAATTGTCAGGCGGTGATAGAGAAGAAGGGAATGTAGGGGATAAAGAAAGTGAAAAAATAAACAAATTACTTAATATGATTGTTTTCACACACAAAAAAAAAACAGTTTGACAAACAAATAAAAAACCAAAAAAATATCAACATCAGCAATTTAAAAATAATTATTTTATAATTAATTAATATAAATATACCAAATATGAAACACCAAATTCATTAAAATTAATAAAAGATTCTTCAAATTAATTACAATATTAGAAAAAAAAAAACAAAACAAAAAAAACAAACAAAAACCAAAAATTAAAAAAAATTAATAATAACAAAATACCCCGCAGCGTAGCGCGGGTACAAACCTAGTATCAATAAATTGTACATTGAAAAGTTTTTCAATAGTAGTTACTTGTAGTTTAGTATAAATCGAAGTTTAATCAACTGAAATAACCGGTTAGAGTGTAAACTCACTGAATTAAGATTTGACCTCCAAGTTTTATGACTTTATCATTACTGGTTGGACTAAATAGTTTTAACTAAAAGATTTTGGGCTAATATGCGTTTTCGATAAAAGTTGAAGGTTCCTTTTATATATTACGAGTTTGATTTCCTACAGGGGGAGGACTAGGAGAAACGATACACCCAAACACAACGAGAGTGAGGGGAGAAGAAGCAGCAGCAGACGATGACGAACAAGGAGAAAGCGCGGAAGAGAAGGGAGAAGAGGATGCAGGAGATCTCCCTCCTTCGAACTATTCCTTATTCTGACCACCATAGGTATATTTCGAACTTAATTTCTCCAAATGTTCGGCAGCTTTTTTTTTTTTTTTTTCCCAAGATCATCGTGATTTGTTCTGCGTGAATCTCAATTTCACAACATAGTGTTTAGCTTCGATGTGTTTATTTTCAAATTTAATCTTCTAACATTCATTTGTAGGTGCTCCTATAGTGTTTGGGGTAGATTGAATGCGTTTCTGTTAGCTTCATTTTATGTTTGACTTCATATCACTTATCCTTTTCTTCTTGGGCTATTGTTTGAATAGAGTGAATTGGTATTGCTGGTATTTATAGATTTGGTTTTGACTAAACGAGCGTAGATTTTGGAGAAACTGAAAAAAAGTCTGTGTCTTTCAAGCCCTCTTCTCGAATTTTGACTTGTGATTAGGCATTGAATGATTTTCAGGTGGTGGTCTTCTGAAAATGTAGCAGTGGTGACTGGTTCAAACAGAGGAATTGGACTTGAAATTGCAAGACAGCTTGCGGGTCACGGATTGACGGTTGTTCTTACGGCCAGAAACGTGGATGCTGGCCTTGAAGCACTTAAATCCTTGAGGCACCAAGAAGAAGGTCTCAAGGTTGATTTTCATCAGCTTGATGTCACGGACTCCTCTTCGATTAGAGAGTTTGGTTGCTGGATTAAGCAAACATTTGGAGGTTTAGATATTCTCGTAAGATCCTTACCGATTTGTAACCTTGGAGGATAGTTCTTTTGTTTTGGTAATCAATTGTGACTTTATTTTTCAGGTGAACAATGCAGGTGTTAACTACAATCTCGGCTCAGGTAATTCGGTTGAATTTGCTGAGACAGTTATATCTACTAACTACCAAGGAACCAAAAACCTGACAAAAGCTATGATACCATTGATGAGACCATCTTCTCAGGGCGCTCGTATCGTTAACGTTAGTTCCCGGCTAGGTAGAGTAAATGGACGACGTAATGTAAGAATCTCTTTTACTCTTTATCTTTGAATTCTTGTTAGAAGAAAATCTTCCAGAACTCATGCCATGAAATGGCGTGATATGCAGAGACTTGCGAATGTAGAGTTGAGAGATCAGCTAAGTAATCCGGATATGCTGACAGAGGAACTCATAGACAGAACTGTCTCTAAATTCATCAGCCAAGTAAAAGACGGAACTTGGGAATCAGGTGGGTGGCCTCAGACATTCACAGACTACTCCTTGTCTAAGCTTGCTGTCAATGCTTACACGAGACTAATGGCAAAAGAACTTTCGAGAAGAGTAGAGGGAGAGAAGATTTATGTTAACAGCTTTTGTCCTGGTTGGGTGAAAACAGCAATGACTGGCTACGCTGGAAATATGTCGCCTGAAGATGCAGCTGATACTGGAGTTTGGCTTAGCTTGATTCTTTCTGAAGAGGCCGTGACAGGAAAGTTCTTTGCAGAGAGACGTGAGATCAACTTCTGAGGCTTGTTGAAAGTCTTTTGGAATAGATTCTGTTGTTTCCGTTTAGTGCCATTGTTTCAGTCAAAGCTTTTCAAAAATCAATTCAACATGTCATTTTGTTGCTAAAAACTATTTATAGTTAAGTGTAGTTAATCATGATAACCATCAGTAACCGACCTTAGCTCAGTTGGTAGAGCGGAAGACTGTAGTGTTAGCAGACAATCTTTAGGTCGCTGGTTCGATTCCGGCAGGTCGGATTTTTTCAACTTTATTTTTTTACTACAACATTAGCAATTGATCGTTTTACCCTTCTTTTCATACCTGTTCAGTGTTCCCATCCCACTTTCACTCGAATGGAGACGATAGGAGAACAAGAACTAATTTTTGCTTTCTCTCTTGTGAGATGTCAAACTCTCAAAAAGGATTCTAGTTTCATTACAATGATGAAGCTTTTTCCCTTCTACATAACCAAAAAAAAGGTTCTGATACTACAAAATACAGAGACAAGAATACAGACAACAAATAGAATCATTCAATCAAATTCCAACACTGGTCCTTACCAAGGCTTCAGATCAGCGACCGGTCCCGCTGTCCAGTTCAACAGCTTCTCACCTGGTCTCAGATACACACTCCTTTCATGAGGAAGCTTACGAGCCAAACCATTCAACACTTGATGAAACGCATCCCCTGGTTGAGCCGGTTGTGGGAACAGCATAGCCTGTTTCATCGACGGGTTTGCCAACAACCTCTGTTTCCTCAAGATAACCTCTGGTGGGATCGATGTTAGTATTGTGTCCAAGTAAGGAACATCCTTCTCATCCACAAATACACCAATATCTTCCCAAGGAATCGCATCCGCAAAAGGTAATACGATGTCATCTGCTATGATCACAGGGATACAACCGAAGATCACGGCTTCCACAAGTCTTGGACTCCATGGGGCCCATCCGAGAGGGCATAAGCAGAAGATTGCTCTTTGCATGTCCTCGTAATATGTTGTTGGGTGCTCTGTTGAGATGTCGAACAGCGGATTGTCTTTGAAGTTTTCCCATACAGCTGCTCGTGCGCCCCTGTGCCCGTTTGACAAACAAACAAAAAACACCATCGCTAATTATATGAGCAATTTGTGGCTCTAAAAACAGAAGATGAATCTTCATTGTTTTGCTAGATTTTGTATCCAAAGTTCCAATTCAGTAAGCAATTATGAACAGTTTTTAGGAGATTTGTGAAATTCTTTTAGAACATAGCTAAGGATTCTTAGAAGAAATTTTACCTCGCATAATAGCCACCCTCAGGGTCATTTCCCACATCATAAAACAATCCTCTGAAATAAACAAAGATGGATCGAGGAGTTTTCCCAGGAATCAAGTGCGACTGCATCTTCTGTGGTGGAGCATATGGTGGAACAGTGATTGAACCATCTTTCAAGCAAACATGATTCCTCTGTCCAAATGTCTGTACCAGTGTAGCCCGTTGAAGCAAGGGTAGTATTCCTCTTCCTATTGCCTTCTCTTCCTGCCACAGTCAAACACAAACAAGAGATCAGCGGGTATAGGTTAGCAGTATCGTAGGCAGAAATCTTTGTTATGACTGCTCAGGATAACAATTTCTGCTGCATCAAAAAGGCTTTGCAAGTTGATTGCCCATTTTAGAGAGTGAATTAATGAGTATGGAGGCATTAAGATCTGATGAACACTAGTTACAGACTTCTGGTTCCTAGTTCAGTGCAGAAAGAATTACAGGATAACATGAGACAACCCCGAGGCCTCAGCATGGATCTTTCAAACACAAACAGAGATGTATCTGAATTTGTAGACATGACTAGGAAATTGGTTAAGATGTTTATGAGACACTGATTTCTTCACAACTTGCAGAACTGGAGGTTAATTTAGAACGAAAGTTCAACAGTAGCACAACAATCACTCAAAATAGCGTAGAAGCATTGATAAGGCAAAGCCTAATTTGGACAGAAAAAGAAGAAAAGAGATTCAGAGAAAATTTGTTTACTTGATAATGGAAACAGGCTCCAAAGTCATGAGGCACGACAAAGAAGTGGTCTGCTCCTTCCGTGCGATTCCAGTATGGCCAGTTGGAAGCAATAAGCTGAATGGCACTTCTCATCATTCGTGGAGATTTGAAGGGCAGAGGAAGCCCATTAGGCGTGAGATCACAAGTGGTATAGACAGGGACATAGAACCAATCAGCTTCCTCAGGATTAAGTGTTCGAACAGGGCTGGACAAAAGAAACCTTTGCATATAAATCTCAGCAGCAAACATGTGGTTGAGACATCTCGGATCCTTCTGAAGTATTTTCTTGTTGTATTTGCTTGGGAGCTCATAAACAAAGACTTTCAGTCTTCCTACTGGATCATCTTCCAACACATCACCAGCACTACCTAAACATCAAAAGAAGAAGAAAACAGACACTTCACATGATTCTGGTTCAAACATCAAAACGCTGATACCATAAGCAAGGAATATGGATAGGTAGATAAGATAAACTAAGTAGATAAACAATAGAATCTCAAAGATCAAAATAAAAGCTCAAAAACAAGATACTGAATCGGCTGATTGAGGTATGAATCACTGTTTTCAATTAACCATCAATAATCTACAAATGAATAGACATCTTGAATTACATTTTTCCCAGATCAATGAGTGAAAATGAAAATCAATCATAGATAACTTCGACAAAAAAAAAAAAAAAAAAAAAAACACTATTCTTCATTCGATAATCAAACTAACTGATGATTACAAAAGCTGACTACGGACGGAGAATCCAGAGAAGTAAACTGCTAAAATTCAAGTGAAAACTAAATCATTCACCAAAATCCATAGATTAAAGCTCTCAGCATAGATAGTAATCACCTGAAATTCGCTCAGTTGGTTGACTCCGACTCAGACGGAAACCAGAAATCGTCGAGAAGGTAAGGTTACAAACAAGGAAGATCAAAATCAAGCTCGATAACTTCATTTTCTATCTCTCAGAAATTTGCTTCCTCACTAAAATCCTCAAAATTCCAGATTATTGGAAGGAACACATAAGTATATGAATGAAGATCGGCTTAGAAGAACAAAGAAACAGTTGAAATGTCAGCAGAGGTAGTTGCTAGCATAGTTCGTCGAGATTGTGACTTCAAAACTGGAACAGAAAATACAAATCTCGCAACCGATTGCTAGATCACGCCCATAGTTGACAGCGAGAGCACAGCGAGGAGGAGGAAGAAAGTCGAAGAAGGTTCGTCCAACGCTTAAACGGTGTCGTTTTAGTTCGATCAATTTTCCGCAAATGACAAGTCGTTGGAGGTGATGAGCAGTCAACGTCAGCGACTTTTTTAATACTTTGTTCAGTTGTTCTTATTAAAAAAAAAAACAAATATTAATAAGAATATAGTGGACTGGCCGAGAAGAATGTAAGCTCCAAGCCCATTATACAATGGGCCTAAAGTGTAATTTCGTTTCTGTAAGCCTAAATTTGACAATTTTGTTTGTTTTTTTTCTCACTTAATACATTTGTTTATCCGGTAAATTATACTCCAAAGTTTTAAAAGTTAAAACAATGCATAGCTGTATTAAGTCACTTTTTGAATTTATTTAATTAAATATTGAAAAAAAAAATAGGGTAGTAATAGGGGCTTTAGAACACATTATTCAATCTTTTCAGGATTCTAAAACTCCAACAGTTAAATAACAGTACTAACAACAGTATTGGAGTCGCAACTCGCAATGATGAAGATGATGATATATAAATAATACTTATATAAGTATGTTATAGATTAATGTAATATAAAATGGAAATCAGAGAAAAAGGACAAAGAAAAAAGTAAGAGGAAACTGAGGGACTGAGAGGGAGAGAGACAGTCAAATAAAACAGACTGAGCATTAAGAATGGCAGTTTCTCAGAACTCCGATTTGACCTGTCGTTTCCTCATTGGCGCGCTTTCCACCACTAAAGTTTTCTTATCGGCTCAAATCTCAATTCCAATTTACTTTCTTTTTCAAATAGATTTCGTTTTTTTTTTTTTTTGATTCTATATTCTTTGTAGTCACTGTTTATTGACCAAGTTGCGTAACCGATGTCCAATCCTATTTTCAGTCCTAAATTTTCAATAATGTCATTAGATAGGAATTTGGCATTAAAAATGGTGATAGTGATTTTGATTTATGCTGACAAGACTAGTTTAATTAATTCACCAACAAAATAACTAATCCAAATAACTTATGTTTGACGTAATACAGTATATTTCTGATATAATAATAACTGATAAAAATAGGGAAAATAACTGAAGATTATCTAAAAGGAATAATTAAGTAGCATACTAATAAAGAATTTTCAAAAATATAAAATTAACTGTTTTTGGTGCTAGATCGTCTCTTTCACGCCATGAACAAATCAATTCGGGGTCACCTTGATTATATTCATCCGAGCTATGGGAGATCACATGCACGACTAACTGCAATCCCTATAGTTCAGTAGCTAAGCCATAACCACGGCAACGATCTCTTTGATTTGGCTTCAGCTCTCTTTTAGTTTCAACATCTCTTTTGTTTTTCTACATCCTCTCTTTTTCATATTACTCAAAATATTGGAGGGGGGGGGGGTTTCCACTTTGTAAGTTCTTCTTTTGTTATTTAATAAATTTGACATTAAAAACTGATTTTTAGTTGTGTAGTTATATATATAGCATTGTATAATTTGAAAGGGTTTTCTTTGCCATTATGGGTTTTAGGGCACTCGGGTAATTAATTACAAAATAGGGAGATGACACAACACGTAACGTAAGGGATCGTAGAAGAGATTAGACCCAAAGTTTGTTGGATTAGTCATTAGATAGACTAAAACACACCTGACCCCTCACTCCATTTGGAGTTGGCACTTTGCATTTTATTAATTGTAGATTTTGGTCTCCTAACACGCAAATAAATGAAGGTTTCATTTACTGTAAATAAATATTGCATTTATTACTTATGTTTCTGTATATAGCAAAAATTCATTTTTGGCTATAAATTAACAATCTCATTTAATGGTCACGTGATCTGCATTCTAACAGTGCTGATATTTCCTAATTCTTATCATACAAAATATATCTTGTCACAGTACTATGGAAAGGAAACTTATTTTGATTAAGAAGTACGTAACCTATATATGGGATAATGGACTCCTTTTAGTCATATGAACGATACTACAGGAACATTTGTTTTAATAAGCTTCTCGGGCTGCTGCAAAGAGTGTGCCTGGTTTGGTACCATGTAATTTTCGTTTATCGTATTATATTTTGAAGTAGTTTAAGAGAGTTGGAAACGTTACAAACAGTAACTGGATTTTGAAGTAGTTGAAAAACTCGTAAGACAGTTTAATGATATCAACACTGTTATACAACAACAATTCTGTCGTAACTGGATTTTCTGATTTTCCGATGTTAAGCGTACAAGAATTTTTAAAGTGGTGATCTCATGGTACAAACTACAAAGAGAGAAAAAAACAAAACAAAATAGAAAACCAAAGATGCGGAGGAGAAAGTTTAAAAACAAACACAGTATAAGAGGATCATCACAGTAAAAACTCTAATCATTTTACATTCCTACGTGTCAAATTATTAACGGTCATAATCAGAGTAGAGAAAAAGAATGTCGATGTAAGAAAAAGTTTGACTTGGTTAGTCCCAACTGTCAATTTCCCAGCAAGACACATATTTTTTTTTAATATCACATTAGATATACACATATATGCTTTATTGCAAAAACAGGGATATAAAAAAAGAATATACAAAAACCTAGTATTAATTTTCTAGATTCTTTACTGTTGTATATATAGAAGTTGCTCGAGTGGTCATTTTTACAATAAAGCAATCTGCTCAAAGAGTAAAGAAAGAGAACAAAAAAGAAGAGAGTGATAGAGAGAGAGAGAGAGAGATAGCAACTATGGATCCTGAAGGTTTCACGAGTGGCTTATTCCGATGGAACCCAACGAGAGCAACGGTTCAAGCACTACCTCCGGTTCCTCCTCCACCACAGCAACAGCCGGCAACAACACAGACGGCGGCTTTTGGGATGCGACTTGGTGGTTTGGAGGGACTGTTCGGTGCTTACGGGATACGTTTTTACACGGCGGCGAAGATAGCGGAGTTAGGTTTTACGGCGAGCACGCTTGTGGGTATGAGGGACGAGGAGCTTGAGGAAATGATGAATAGCCTCTCTCATATCTTTCGGTGGGAGCTTCTCGTAGGTGAGCGGTACGGTATCAAAGCTGCAGTTAGAGCTGAACGGAGACGATTGCAAGAAGAGGAGGAGGAAGAATCTTCTAGACGACGTCATTTGCTACTCTCCGCCGCTGGTGATTCCGGCACTCATCACGCTCTTGATGCTCTCTCCCAAGAAGGTACAACTATATTGAATATATGTATTATTTATCTCTAAATTTATGTTTATATGTTAGGCTTGCTCTCAAAATTAAAGATGGGATATATATATGTTCACGTGACTGATAGATATTGAATTACGAATCTCCCCAAGAACACTTACGCACATGTATGTATACTATATAATATGATAGTTGTGAACAACATAATTTTATGATTTAAGAAATTATTTGTTATGGAATTCAGATTGCAAGTGTTTAAGTCTCTCGAGTGTAACTTGTTAGTCTAAGATAAAAGGATGTATATAGAGTATGCAGTCGTACGTAGTCTGGTTTTATTAATTAGACCTAGTGCAAGAAGTACGAGGATTAAATAGTAAAGTCGTTTACGCAGGAATTAAACCTTTGTTATATATAGAAATAAAAGTTGTGAATGTGACAAAATATATGTAGATGATTGGACAGGCTTATCAGAGGAGCCGGTGCAGCAGCAAGATCACCAGACTGATGCGGCGGGGAATAACGGCGGTATTTGGGAAGCAGGTAAAGGAAAGATGAAGAAGCAACAGCAGAGAAGGAGAAAGAAACCGATGATGACGTCAGTGGAAACAGACGATGACATCAACGAAGGTGAGGATGAAGACGGGATGGATAACGGTAACGGAGGAGGAGGTGGTGGTGGGTTGGGGACGGAGAGACAGAGGGAGCATCCGTTTATTGTAACGGAGCCAGGGGAAGTGGCACGTGGCAAAAAGAACGGTTTAGATTACCTGTTCCATTTGTACGAACAATGCCGTGAGTTCCTTCTTCAGGTCCAGACAATTGCTAAAGACCGTGGCGAGAAATGCCCCACCAAGGTATCTTTCGTTTATCTTTAAAGATCTAATCTTATCCGTCCGTTCTTTTTTTTGTTTTTTTTTTTTTTAAATTGGTGTCGGAATTTATGGGGTATGGTAGGGAAACTATAGCCATAATCATGGACAGCTGTTCTAAAAGTAAGTTTGACAAGTCACGAGTTCAGGGTTTTCAATCAGATTTTATTTATTTATTTTATTTATTCTTTGCTATGTCTGGCAAATATTTATAGGTTCTGATTATTTGTTTTTCTTTTTTGTCATTCAGAATAAATATAGTTAGATTTCAATTATAATTTGACAGTAAACCGTACGACGACGTGTCGAGTTAGGGAAAGGACACAGTCGTTCTTTTGTTTTTACCTAAAACGACATGAGATAGTAAGATACGATATACAAATCTTTGCATGCATTCATACACACACAAATGAATGAAATGATAATAAATAGACCTTTAACAATCAATAGGGATATTTCTTGTGTATGTGTAATATATTTATATTTATATATATAATAATTTAGAAGCAAGCTATTGCTCAGCGGATAATAAAGGGTCTTCTATCCTCTAGTGAGGATAGTACAGAATCCATGAGCTCTGTGCCATTGCTTGTGCAGACGCACGTTATTAAAAACTGAGGTTACAGAATGCATACCAATAATTCTATTTTTATTGTTTTCTTTCTATATTTGTTAATACTTAATACCAATATTTTGATTACAAGTCTTTTTTTATCGAATTTAAAGCAAACTTATTTGGTTCGTTTTAGAATTTGATTTGGTTTTCAGTAAAATAATAATAATATAAATAGTGTCAATTTTGTCACTAGTATTCTATTTTATGATATATTAATATTACAGTTAAAAATATCTTAATTAACTTCGATAAATATCGATCTGATATGTTAGTTCCTAGTTCTCTAAATTAAGTTATGATTACATATTTTAAGCATGAAAGAGGTAAAATACTAAATACCAGTCAGTTTTAATAAAAATTGGTGAGAATTTGGTTTCAGAATTCTTATTCGGTTCTTTTCTAACTAAAAAAATTGTTTGATTTATTAATACTGATTATTTATTATTAAATATGTTGTGAAATATTTGTAAATAGGTGACGAACCAAGTGTTCAGGTACGCGAAGAAATCGGGAGCGAGTTACATAAACAAGCCCAAAATGCGACACTACGTCCACTGTTACGCTCTTCACTGCCTAGACGAGGATGCCTCGAACGCTCTCCGACGAGCGTTCAAGGAACGCGGTGAGAACGTAGGCTCGTGGCGTCAGGCTTGTTACAAGCCACTTGTGAACATCGCTTGTCGTCATGGCTGGGACATAGATGCCGTCTTTAACGCTCATCCTCGCCTCTCTATTTGGTATGTCCCTACCAAGCTGCGTCAGCTCTGCCATTTGGAACGGAACAATGCGGTTGCTGCAGCTACGGTTTTGGTTGGCGGTATTAGCTGTACGGGATCGTCTGCGTCTGGACGCGGTGGATGCGGCGGCGAGGAGTTGCGTTATTAGTTTTGTTGGGTTGTTATGGTTTACTTGGTCCTTATCTTAATTAATTATTAGTCTTTCATTTAGTCCTTTTCGCTAATTTGTTTTTGGTTATTTCTTTTTTTTTGTTGTCAACCCTTTAGCTAATTTGTTATACACGCAGATTTCTCATTGCGTCAACTGATTTTTAACAAAATTGTTCCAAATCGAAGCACGCGAATCTATTAAGAATAATTTCCTCACTGAGAAAGAAAACCAAGGAAATGTGGGTGTGAACGGAAAAATGACACAGTAAATGTATAAATGTATAAATATACCGTATAAAACAAGATTGTAGTAGAGGACCATATTGCGAAGCTTTAGCTAGATTGATAACTAACCATACCAATAGTTTAAATTTACTGCGGAAAACATTTAACTGAGTTGCTATTTCTAAAACTGACATGTGAAACATGGTGTTGTTATTTTTTTAAAAAAAGATGTTATTTCGGAAAATAGTATATTTGTATTTTACGCAAAAAAAAAAAATAGTCACCCGATGTAAAAAATTAAAAATGTTTCATAATTGCAATTACCCAAAACACTTAGATAAATAACGGGCCAGGCTGGTTGGAAAAAATATATGGGCCGAGATAAATGGGCTGAGATGTATAAACTTATGTTGCCAATCGCGAACGAGGAAAAACAAAGAGAATTGAGAAAACGACTGTTTGAAATTCGAATCCTCCTCTATCTTCGTAACTGTGATCCTACAATGGAGTTCCCGCCAAGAGCGTTTTATCCACGGAGATTCAAGGCCTCTCCGGCGCAATACAAGGCGGAGGAAAGTGCTGCAGCAGTAGCGGCGCCTGATCTCCGAGATAAGCTCGCGACTCTAGTCGATCGCAACAAGAAAGTGAAATCGGCGTACCATCAACTCCAATCGCAGATCGCATTCGGCCTCGTCGAAGTAAAGATACATCCTCTTCTCTGATTTCATAGATTTGATTTCAAAGTATAGATTTAAGCTTGATTCAATCGATTTCGAGAGGTTCGTGTTTTCTGCTTCGGTAGAATCGTAGATTGAAGCTTGATTTGAACGATTCTGAGTATTGAGATGAATCTGAGATAGGTTTTTCGTATTTTAAAGGCAGGTGAAGTTTTCGATTCGTTGGCGATCCCTTTGATGAAGCTGGTTGGTCTCAAAACGTCGGAGATGGAGAGCGAAGGGAGACTCTCCACCTTTATTTTCAATGCTGTAAGTTCACTCAATCAGTTTCTCGTAGAATCATGCATCTATTTCTTAAAATTTCAGATCATTGCCTTTATTTTCTTCACCAGGAAAGATTTCATATGGAAACATCCCAAAATGGAGTCAGGTCTGGTGATCTGAACAGTCAAATTCGTAGTTCAAAGGTAATTAATATAGATCATGGTTTTTATAATATTCGTATGCCTAGTTCTGATATAGATTGAACGTAAACCAGTTAATATGATCCTGAAATTTTAATGTGTGTATTCAAGTGTCATTCTGATGATTATATGTATGCCTAGTTCTTCTATAGATTGAATGCGAACAAAGTAATATGATTCTGAAGCTGTAACGTGTCTAGTCAACCTTCACTTTGGTGGTTGCTTATTTAGTATCCTTAATCTGCTAGATATTGAATGTGAAACAGTCAATATGATTCTGAAACTGTATTGTGTCTATTCAAGTTTCCTTCTGGTGATTCCTTATATATGTATGCCTAGTTCTGCTATAGATTGAGTAATGAACTAAGAATCAATACGATTATGAAACTGGAATGTGTCTAGTAAGTTTCATTTTCGTAATTCCTCATAAATGTTTTCCTAGTTCTGCTATAGAGTGAATGCGAACTAATCGTTACTATTGTTTAGATGCCTTCTTTCTTATACTTTCTGTTTCGAATTTAATCAATGGCATCACAAGCTGTTTATCTACCTTTATATGGGTCTTAAACTTGCAGTATTCTGATTCTGTAGGAAGAAAACTATGCTGCTAAAGCCGAGTCAGCGGGAAATGAGATATTGCACAAGCATAAGGGACAACTGAGACAGCTAGTCCATATGCTTAGGCACATTGAAACACAAGTGAATTCACATCGGGAAGACATTCTGCATATGGTTGACAATCGCAAAACCTTCTTCCAAGAATTCATCCAGAAATCGCTTAATTACCTAAGCTCGGCTTGCAGCAAAAACCATGACACTTTCCCTGTAACAGTGAAGCTCCTTCGCTTCCTATTTAATAACATCAATGAGGTGCTCGATTCAGTAGATAGTGGTGTCAATGAGCTTATGCAGGCTTTAGCAAAGAACATGTGTAACCCGATGACCAAGTACGTAGGCAACTTGGCAGCTGAAATAAAGCTTGGCCCTTGTGTGCAACTGATGAATGTAGTGAATGAGATGGAGAAAGCAAACGAAGATACAAGGAGAGAGCTGCAAGTTGCTAGAGAAAGGATTAGACTTGCAGAAGAGACAAAGACCGACGCTTTATTAAAGCTGAAAAGGGCTGAAGATCAAGTTCAGAGAATGACAAGCTCTGCCAGACTTCTTCCACCCGGAAGTCAGAAGAAGCAAGCGGAACATTCTATTACCGGAAAGGTAAAATTTGAAAATTGAGTTTTGTTTGTGAAAGTTCAATGGTTAACTAAACACTAAAAGGTTTCTTCACCCTTTTTGTCCATGTAGGGTATAGGCAAAAATGGAAGCGGAGAAAACGAAGAGAAACTACTTTGGGATGTACTGAGTAAAAAGAGAAAGCAACAAGAACCAGAGAGCCCAATGGGACCTAAAGAGCTCGTCAGACAAGCAGACACAAAGCAGAAGACATTGGTGTACAATCGACGAAGGACTAGGAGCCAAACATGGTTAAGTTCTCAAACCGCACGTCCTGATGCTTTGCTTCCACTTGGTTTGTCACCTTCTGCTAGAACAGTAACCTGGAGGTAAGTAAAGTAAGCACAAGTCTCACCGCATTACATCATAGTATATCTTCACTATGCTCAGAAAAACAATCAGATCTATTAGCTTCTTTATTACTTAAAAACCTTACAACTACTCTTTTGTTATGTCATTAGTTAAAACTTTGATGAGTTTCTTGAGAAGATCAAGTTGTTTCAATCGATAGACAAAACGTCTTTGTTAGAACTGGTCCTGACGTTTCTCTTCTAGCAATTGTTTATCCTGAAACATAACCGACACTCTCTCACGATTATCATATACAAAGCTGATTATATAAAAAATTTTGATACTACTGGTGACAATTCGGATGATCAAAGCTTAATCTTCAATTTCATACAAGACATGCTTTCACTTGTCAAGTCTAAAGATGTGATCATCGCTAGACCCTTAGGTGTTATGTATGGCTCTTTTGGTGTCGCTTATGTTTCCCGCTTGACTAATGTAGCGGCGGTTTCATTTGGCTTTGATAGCCTTGTTGAACATCTCTTCCATTATTGGAGTTTGAGCTTTCTATGAGTCCCAGTCTCATATCCCCTAAATCTAAAACTCAAATCTGAAAACTCCACCTTGGTTAAAATGACAAATTTACCCTTAATAAAAAATTATAAGAGTTAAATAGTTTTGAATCGGTAATGTTTCAACGAAATACATGGTAGCTCAGTGGTTTGGAGCTCGATTTGAGTCCTCGCGGAATGCGCGTCCAGGGTTCGAACCATGCAGAGCGTGGTATAACTGTGTACAACTGGGTACATGACCAAAAAATAATATATATATATATGTTAAGGCCAAAAAAAGGAAATTTTGAAAAATTGGAGGTTGTACTTGTACCCCAATATTAACGCTAGAAATAGTGGGCCTAACTTTAAGAGAGTAGGCCCAATTGACCTCCCGGCGTCGGTTAGGGTTCTTACTAATTATCACCTGAAACTTCGAGTTTCTTCCTCCGCCTCCGTCCCCAGAACGCAGAATTGAGTGGTTCATCGGCGTCGGCGAATCCCTAGTTCAGATACATAACATCGTACCGTATCTTGTTCTCCTGGTAAAGGTTCTCAACTCAAATTATCTTCATGCACTCGACTTGCCTCTCTTTCGGATTCTACGTTGTGTGGTTTCTGCATTCCGTTACGAGCGATCTTACATTTTCAGGGTATCCTAATCGACGAATTACTCTTCTCCTAAATCCCCCCAATCATTAATCTCCGACGATGGTATGTAATATCCCTTTCGATTGTTTATTTTTATTTACTAAGAAAATAAATCATTCTCATTGCTTGATTACGTTTATTGGAATTTCTTAGAAGATTATAAAAAGTTAAAATTCAGAATTTTGGCATCTCCATGACCTTGATTACTTGGGAAAGTTTTTTTTTTTTTTTTTTTAAATTTAAATGTTATCTCTTTCAACAATATCTTAAATTTGTGTGAAGGCTGCAAGAATTCTGGCGAGTGTTATTGTGATGGGGTCTGGAATCATAGCCAGGGCTTGTACTCAGGCATATCGTCAAGCGCTTGCAAGTATGTCTTTTTTTTTATTACAATGTTTCTACTTCAAGTTACTTTACAAAAATTGTTGATAAAACATTGTTTTGAAAAATGGTTACAGATGCATCAAAATCCGGTGTTGCTCATGAAGCAATGCAGAATGTTAAGAGAGGAAGCAAAGGGATGCTTATAAGTGAACCAGAAGCTAGACAGATTCTTGGTGTTACTGAAAAAACATCTTGGGACGAGGTTCTACAGGTTTGTCTTCACACTTTCTCACCTGTCTCTGCAAATTGGAAAAAGAAAAGAAAAAAGAAAGCCCTTTAAATTCTTATTAGCATTGTTATTGTTGTTTATGTTTGCAGAAATATGACAAGTTGTTTGAACGGAATGCACAAAATGGAAGCTTCTATATCCAATCAAAGGTCCATAGAGCTAAGGAATGCTTAGAGGCTGCATACCAGAAGAATACAACAACAGGCGCATAAACAAACAATATAACTTTCCAAGTAAAAATCATTGAATGTTTTAGTTCTTTGGGCCAAGAAGTTTGAAAGTGAATGTAAAGACGGTGGAGATAGCCGCAAAGGTTGAAATGAGACAAGGTCGGTATAGCCGGAGTGCGGTAACCGACTCATCGGCCGTTGTTTAAAGTCTTTAGATTTTGTGTTGACTTTCTTAAAAAAATTCTTAGGTAATACTCATTGAATTCTTGTCTGTCGAGTTGAATTTATCTGACATTTCAACATCTGTCTATTTCATATTGATACCAATATATTGTTGACTAACAAAATAGCCCCTAGATAATATATTCTCTATTGGTGTAAAACTATTAGACTTCTAACAACTTTATGATAAAGTATACAGTTGGATGCGATATTTTTACATGATTATTTTCTAATTTAATCAAGAGATTCAAATACACATGCCATTCTATTTATTTTATTTGACTGTCAATTTGATTGAGTTCCACTACTACGCCAAGTGGGTCTACGACTTTGAAGTCCAAGTCCAAGTCCAAGACTCCAAGTGGGTTTTGTTTGATCACAAGACATCGGCGTTGCCGTTGAGATTCGAGAGTGCTTAACAAAGTTGCGACGGTGTCTATCACGCTTCTAAGCCGCGCGTGGTTCTCTCCGCACGCTAATAAGTAAGTTTATTGAATCACCTTACAAATTACTCAACTGAACCAAAAATAAATGAGGAAGCTTTTTTTCTTGTGTATTTACAAATATTGAAGTTCGGATGATTTTCAAGTCCTCATGTCGGGCGCCGATTTTTGAGATTCACACACTAAATTAATTGCTAATTAAGAGAAACTTTTGAAGTCAACTCATCTTTGCATTTGTACATTGAAGTAAGTAAGACGATATGTAAATTTTCGAATTTATGATCAGGAAAGAGTTTATAGAGAAAAATGATTTTTACCAACTAGATTTGGTATGCCTCATGTAATATTATATGCAATGGTATCTTGCGTTGAGTTTATATTGTGATTGTGAGTGAGTTTATATTATGATTGTGAGTGAGTTTATGTTTGTCATGACCAAACATGTTTCTGCTGTTAAAAACGAAAACAATCTTATACGTCCAAAACATTCAAGAAAATATCATGATCAACACCTTTTTTTTTTTTTTTTTTTTCTGACGAGAAACATATAATAACTTCAACACAAGTAACTCAAATCTCTTATATATATTATCTCAAAAACCCGAATGAGGAGAGGAAGAGGAATCCCCGAAGCGCCAAAATCTGGCATAATCTTGCTCATCTTGTTGCCTAGAAGAGCCACCAGAAGACGAAGAAGTTGTTGTAGCAGCAGTAGTACTACTATGATCATGGGACACTGAAAATCCGCTACCGCTACCATATCCACCACCCAAATTAAAGCTTAGCATATCAGTACTACTCCCATCTTGATAATATTGGTTATAGTATGGTATATTCTGCTGTTCGGTTTGTAAAGTTTGACTGGAGGAGTAATAAGTAGAGTTGCTTCCGAGCTGAACCCTCTCCGGGAAATTGAGTTTGGCTTTGCTTCCTTTGAACTTAAGAGCTGCTTCATCATATGCTAAGGCCGCGGATTCAGCGGTTTCAAATGTTCCGAGCCACACACGTGCTGCCTTTTGCGGATCTCGAATTTCGGCTGCCCATTTTCCCCATGGCCTTTGCCTTACCCCTCTATAGTGTCTCCTCCTCAAGTTCCCTTAACATCAATGCAAAATACAGTTTTATCAATAAATCTATCTTTGGTAAGGTCTACTCATTCCTATATATGCATAGTACATGTAAACATTTCATATATACTCAGTGTATGTATTAAAATGTATATCATCCCATATTAGTGCTGGCTAATAAAACCATACATTTTGGTAACAACATAACCATTGTTTTTGTAAATGAGTATTGAAAATAAAAGCTTAAGTTTGAGATTCACTTCTGATATGAGATTTGCATAAAATTTCCAAATAGTTTCTAACATTTATAGTCCTGATTGCAACTTCAACCAAAAAATACGCAACATAGATATCTATACCTTGGTCTTGATGAGTAGGAGCAACTTGTTGATTAGGGTCTTGTGGGTTATACACAGAAGGATGATTATCAAGTGATGAGCTCATGTTATCATGAGAGTTGGTTTCTTGGTTTCCGATTACTTGGGTCAAGGCCGAGACCATAACACGCATGTCGTGTTGAGATCGGGCCGAGAAGACCGGGAACAAGTTCTCATCTTCCTCGGCTTCTCTTTCCTCAGATTCATCGCCTCCAAAGGGCCTCTTCCCATACATTGGAAGATCCACTTTCGATAACAATTACAAAAATTTCTTCCGAAAGATCAAACTTATATAGGACTTAGCTAGAGTTTAGGGTTGTTCAGTTTTTCTTGATGGTACATCAAGAACAGGAAGACCATAAAGGAGAAGAAATTAGATTGAAGTAAATGAAGAAAGAGAGAGTAAAGTTTTTTTTTTTTTTTGGGTTTTGCAATTTTCTGATGCTTTTATAGAGGAAAATCTTTCTACGTGTGAACATATGACCTAAGAAAATATACGTTTGAGTTTGTTTTTTTTATTTTTTTGCATATTATTTTGTCTTTAATAAATTGTTTTCATGTGTTTTATTATTTTGAAAACAATATAAAAATATGTTTGTACCATCAGTACGGATCAACATTTTGGGGCCTTGAAGACATGTATAACATGGGAATGTTTGTTAATATTTTCTAAACGAGGAAAATGCACGTGTAATTGATTATCAAAAAGGGAGATATTTTATAAACATTACTATAAAAATACTACACGACATGGAAAAACTAAACATGCAAAAGTAAAAAGAATTAAAAAAAAAAAAGGAGATGCATGATCATGTTTTGTTTAATCATTGTATTCTGTGAAAGGGTTAACACATCAATGGAACGAGGGAAATAAACAGGATTTTTTTGAATAAAATATAGAAGAATTCTCGTGTAAATGTAATGGGGATGTAATGTAAACCGACACCATGTTTTCTTTTCTTTCTTTCTTTTTAAAAAATAGACGTTTTCTACAAATATGAAGTCGATTATAAAATGCAAAAGTTTCATTTGTTGGGTGGAACGTAAATTAAAAAAGGAAATATGAGTTTGCGTACGTGAGAGGTGAATCTATTTTTAATGACTGGTTGACTAAAAGTTGCAACACAAAAGAAGTTTTAAAACCTCTAAATCCAGGAAACGTGTACACACTGAGGGTCCGAATCGTGACCGCGTATTTGGTAATGTTGAAAGTGCAGATTAAAGATGCGGTACGGTTTAACGGCGGATTGTGCGTTTTTTTTTGGACCGCTAGGTATTATGTATAGTACGATTTTGAAGTGCGGTTTTTTTATCTATTACACATAAACACATATAAATCAAAATTCGTAATACTTTTTCTTAAAACCGCAAATTTTCAAAAAAAAAATCTTGTTTAGTGTTTTTAGTGCGGTTTTAAAAAAAACGCTTTAAATTCCGCTTTTTAATTGTCACCATTCAGACCCTTAAATTGAACTAGACAAAATAATATTTTTAACCAGTTAGTTATATGTTTATATTAGAAAATAAGAAATAAGAAATAAGAATTAAGAAGTATCCTAAAATGCCGTAAAAAGATGAAGTATCCTAGAATCATTTATACTTTATGATTCTTGCTAGGTGTGGTAATATTTTTATATATCGTTAATTTTTTTTTTTTTTTTTTTTTTAACTTTTGAAGATATAGAATATGCTAGCTAATTATGTCTTAGATAAATGCACCACTGAAAATTTACTGATTAATACACATTTTAAATGGATGAGAACATATAATATAGTGGTTAATGTTAATGTTGTTATTTTTTAACCACCCAACTTCAAACATGCATGAAGCATGATGCTGAAAGACAAATCATCGTTTTCCGCTATTGATTTTTTTCAAAGATTTATCGGTTATAAAAAGATATATCATCTTTTACTTTGTGTATAAGTACGTGAATATTTCCGAAGACTCCATTTAATTTGTTATTGTATGAATACAATGTTTAAACTATCTTGAAAAGAAACAACTAAAATAATTTTTTTAAAAAATCTTATCGAGAAACATCATAGAGTTGTAGACATCTAATGAATGTACATTCCAGATATAGTAAACACAATATATCATTGTGTCGTATGATAAAATCGATTTAAAATGGCTAGTGCTATATTTTATAGACATTGTTTTTTTTTTTTTTCTTTCGTCTTCTAATGTTTATTTGCTAGGGTAAGTGTTGTGGACACGTTTCTACTTTCGAAAGCGGTTGTTGATTTTTTGTTTTATCTTATTTTATGGAACTCTTGCCTATCTTAATTTCTAAAAAGTTAGATATTTGAATAAGTCTTGACCCAAAAAGTCAACAGCTAACTAAGTTGACAGGTAAAAAGAACTTCGGTGCAATGTGTCACAAGTGGATATAAGACTTGTAAATGTAATCCACAGCCACTTTGACTAACAAGATGTGTACTTGTTCTTGTTGTTAGGTTCAACTACCACTTCCCTAACCGGCGGTTTATTTATGTTTACCTTCAAATTTCTTCAGTTATAGCATTACTGCAGCTTAATTGTCTTTGTTCACACTCTCCCCTCTAAATCTTAGATCATCATGTGAATACTTCACTATTCATTTATATAACGGCATATTTTGGTTATAAATCTATATCATTTATTCATTACAAACAAAATAAATACTAATTTATAAAAATGTTAAAAACTAAATTTTGCTTAGTTATCACCTCGATATCATCATTCTCATATTAGTTTCATACTCTCTCTGTTCCAAATTATTAGAAGTTTTGCCTAAAAACACATTTATTAAGAAACTTACTTTTATTTACAAAAATATCATTTAATGTTTTGCTTTAAACTCATTCAATCAGTCAAAATTAGAGTTTTGCATAAAAACTTGCAAAACATCTGATCTAATAAATTAAAATAAAGAAAATAACCCAAAGCATCTAATAATTTGAAACAGAAAAGTATAACATTCTTTACCTATGACTTTTTGGACCATAGATTTTTTCATTTGTCAAATCATTAGTTGATAACACGTGAAAAAAAATGCAAAACATTTTTCATCTGTAGCTCCCGTGAATTATGGTTGATTTGGACGTTCATTATTTTCTTGTAATAGAAGAAAGATACACAAAATAGATCCCTTCAAATTTCAAATGTTGAAGGGAACAAAAAAAAAAAAGAAGAAACCTTTTATATTCCACATTCATACAATTTTTGTTTTGTTTTCAAGGCCAATGTAATGGCGTAAAACGGCAGCGTTTGGCTGAGCCGTGTAATGTATAATATGTACACACTTCCACTATCCAATACCTTCAAATTGGAATTGGCTTCATATTACGGATTCTCATATACGTCAAAAACTGCGAAGGCAATTCTGCAAGAAGCGCTTGTACCACTGAGATCTCTCCATCTGCAGAAAAAAAAACACAACACAAGACAACATTATAACCCATAAAAACCAAGAACTAGCCTTCTCATTGTGGTTAAACTCTAGAATCAAACTCACGTTGGACGTCTCGTAGTGCCACAAATTGAACAATATCTCGTGAAGCTAATCGCCCGCTCGAGCTCTCCAATCTTTCTCCTTTATCTGCGTCTAGTATCTAAACACAAAAGTACAGTTTACACAAGATCCTATATATATAATTGTAAGAATCCTAAAGAACTGTTTCTAAATTTTGTTTTTTAAAACAATAATGTTTTACCTCCATCTCTTTAAAATCAGCTCCTCCAACTCCTATAATGAGGATTGATAATGGCAAATCTGATGCACTGACTAATGCATCTTTTGTTTCTTGAAGATCTGTGATAACACCATCCTGATACAAGAGTTTGTGCTTTTAAATATTGTTTGATTTGTTATTATTTCACGTAATGTTGGTTTATCTATTTAGATATATATATATACTCACTGTGATGATCAATAAGACGTAATATTTCCGTGAACCTTGAGCAAGAGACTCGCTGGCGATCATTGCAGCAGAGTTGATCACTGGACCAAAAAGGGTAGGCCCTGCAAGAGAGACATTGAAGAGGGCACTGGTGTATGAAGTCATGATACCTTGAATCCCATCCACCTGAGAGAGAGAGAAACAAAGAACAATTGATGTGCGAGTCCGAAAACATCCAAGTTTTCATATTAAAAAAACACAAGTCGAGTTTTGTTTACCTCGCAGTATGAACTGCTTCCGTTGAGGTTAAAGCAATGTGAAACTGGACTGTCAATTGGACGAGCTCCAAATCCCCAGGCAGGGAAACGTTTGTCTGAGTCATAAAACTGCAACACTTCTCCAACATCCACTATAGCCTGAGTAAAGAGAAGGGGTGATGATGGTTTTAGTCAGAGCCACTAGTAATTATGAGAAAATAGAATAACACTGAGTCCTCACTCTCTGGTAGGCATTTAATCGTCCTGAAGGATCAATGTAGTGCAAAGAATCAGGGAGGCGGGGATTTCCATTTGAAGCTGAAGGACAATGGAAAACTTTAGATCAGTGAACAGAAAGGCAATGGAGGTAACAAACTAATTTGTTTGCTGATAGATTATTTTTTGCATGTATAAGTCACAACAACATTACATAATCAAAAAAGTTCTAGCATTTTCAGCAGTGGTGCAATACATACCTGTTAAATCAATTGCTACCATGAAATTTAATTCAAACCCAGATGCCAAGTATTCTAGGAATGTGTGTTGAACAGTCTCAGTAAACTTGTCCACAAAAAGCTGACTCTTTAAGACCTAAGATAACGATAAATGGTATTAGATAGGTAACATGAATTGGTATGAAAATGATAGGAAACTTTTAGTACCTTGTTTTGTCCAGCACCAGTAGGCAAAGATAAATTGATTCCTTGACCAGCCAAATGAAGTTTTTCCAAGTCTGAAAGCGATTTCTGAACTTTTCTGGCCACCCAATTAAACAAGTAATTATGTCAGTTAACAGCTTAATTCACTCCAAAAATGAAATGGACTGAGCTCTAAGATTTTGGTTACCCGATCAGACTGTGTTTGCCACTGGAATTAAAGTCTGAGCATTCTATTACCAATGGGCTGTCCTGCAGGATAATAGAAGAAAAAAACTTAGGAGATCCTTTTGTGAGTCAAGATGCATTTCGAACAGAAAAACGGACTTTCAATTCATTCATTACATATAACTGGAAACTTAGATATAAGAAATCTCCTTACCTTGCTTCCCACTTGTTGAACACTAAGAAAGACTGGTTTCCAAATAGGGTTAAGATTATTCTTCAGGACTTCAGTTTTAGACACAGGGATTGGAGTTCCATGCTCTACAATCTTTGATACCACCAAAAAAGGGTCCTAAAGTTAAGTCACAACAGGAACATGTTATATTAATGTCAGAACTATACTTTTAGTAAAATGGTGAAGAAAAATAGAGAATAAAATTACAAACTTACACTTTTTGAGAAAAGATCCTTAGACTCCAAACTCGAACATCTGAAAACTATCTCTGTTGTAATCTTAGAAGCAAGGGACTCCTCAGCATGGATGATAAGCTTTCCGTGGTGAGGCTGAGTCTGTGGAGCAAAGCCTTCTTTACGCTTGAGTTCTAATGTAGTTGTCCTAGTTGATTTTGTGATTATCTGCGTTGTTGAAAAGTAAATATTGAGTAATTCTCTCTCACTTATATGCTAGGCAATAAAATGAATTTCTACTGCGACTCTCAGAAAACCAGTAAACAAAGTGCACATTATTTGGTCAGTAAAGTAAGAAAAAGAAAGGAAAGCACTTTAAGCAGCTGATACCTCAGACAGTGCACATGTTGCCTCACCGAGAAACTGCTGGTCGTCAAGCTTAAGCATCTGAAAAGTATTTCTTCAGTAGTAAATACACTACGTATTAATACGCTTTACAAAAGTAGGTTGAGCATGACAACTATTCAACAATTTTTTTGCCTGAGACACAAGCATGTGGGTGCTCGTACCCACATTTAAAGAGACAAAATACACTTGCTTATATACAGCAGTTACAAATATTGACATGTGATAAAAAGTGAACATCAGAAACAAATGATAATGCAGACAGCAAAATAGAAAATTACCTCCTCTCTTGAATTTTGAAATTGGGTGTCAACATCATACACACGAAACCTGTGCATAAACAAGTAACAGAAAGAGTCATATAATTTCAGGTTAAGGAAAAAAAAAAAAAGCTAAGAATGTTTATCTTTCTTAAGTGAGATATAAGATTTTAGAAATCTTACAAAAACGTCTGCACAGTCTCAAAATGATAAGCGAGTGTAAATTTCTTAATCCAAGTCGGAGCTAACGAGTTCAAAACAACTTCGCTGCGGAACACTTCTGAAAGTGTTGCATCTTTTTCCTTTCTATAAACAACCACCATAGGATCACTCTGCGGGAAAAATAAATAAAATAAAATGTTTGGATATCAAATGAGTTAGCTATGAACACTGAGACAATATTTGAATTAGAGAGCTAACCTTGGAGAGCACGTCCCGGTCTCGCAAATTCGAAGCTGAAAATGATAGCTGCAACAATAAAAAATACAAAAACAGTGAATATTCGAATTTCGCAGTCTCCGTCAAAAAGAAATTAAAACGAAGCACTCATATATATATATATATATATATATATATATATTCGCCAATTAACGAGAGATAAATGATGGAGAGGGAACCTCAATCTGAGAGAAGAGTCCGTTGAAACCTTTAGACTTAAGATAGTAATCAACGGCATCGTTAGTGGCGCCGAGAGCGGCGGAGGAAGCGCTTGTACCAACGCCGGCTATGGCGCCGGAGGAAACATCGGAGCAGCAGTTACCCATGAAATTCCCCAAAAACTGGATTAAAAGCACCTGAATTCAACTATGGACGAAGGAAGATTCAGAAGAAGAAAAAAAAACACGATAATCTGGAAATAGGACCCCACTTGTACAGCTCGGCCTTTATTTTGTTTTGACTCACTCCATTTTACAGCGTCTCCCTTTTATAGTTTTTTTTTTCTTATTTTAAAACTGACTTTCTCCTTCATTTAAAATTGACCTTCTAAAAGGATATTTACACGAAATATCCAAGAAACGTTCAGCTATGTTCTCAGAAATTCTCTTTGTAATTTCGCTTTTGTAAACGTGTTGGTCAATTATATATGTACGACAGAGCGAATCATTTCAGCCAGCAATATTAATAATTTAATATAAGAAATAATCAGAAACTTAATAATTTAACTCTAAAGAAACAAATTAGAAGATATGACTACGAGTTTATGACATCATCATCGTTACAGAGTATGTGTGTTATATTTATTAAACTCCAAGATAAACTAACAAACTTCGCCAAGAGACATGGCATTTCTATATATATACTCTTTTTTTTTTTAAGGACACTCTTCTTTATCAAAAAAATAAAAAATAAGGGTAAAATGTTCTAGACCTATTTAAGACTCGCATTTTTTTTTAATTTCTCATTCAAATTCAAAATTTTATAGGATCTGGAAACTGCTATGTAATTTGGTTTGGTCACTAGATCTAAGTTTCAAACTGAAATTGCATCAAAAAAAAAATAAAAAAATCATTTTCGCGATATCATAGTCGTTTACTCGTGGATTTACATGATTTCTTCTTTATATCATTTTGGAGTATTGTTTAAACGTGAATGGAGTCATTATTAATTGTGACTTATGAATTAAGTTAATTATTAACATAGGCTGGTCAATAAACATAAATATAAAAATTAAAATTCATTTAAAACATATAAAACAATTGTAGCGAACATTTTTTCTTAATAATTTGTTTACTTGTTTATATAATTCCTTTTTCTTTTTGCAAACTGGATCTATGATTCTTTTAGTGAAGAATTGTAATAAAGAAAAAAAATTCACAGAAAATTTGAGAAATTTCAGACAAGTACAAGTTGTTGCTAGTTGCACAACAATTGCCATAAAGTGAGGATAGGAAATAGAGAGGGACTTTCACGTGAAGAATATTTACACATTTAGATAATTATTACCATAGAGACCTTAGTTTATATTCTTTCCATTTCAAAATATAAGCCGTTTTAGAAGTTTTGTTATATCTCAAAATATAAGACATTTTCGTATTTTTATATACAATTTTACTTAATACTGTGTGACCAATAATAGTTTGCAATTTTTTTTTTAATTGGTTGAATTGTTTTTATTTATATATTAAATAATACATTTTAAAAATAAAAATAATTTTTTAATATACATGTTTTACGCCAAAACGACTTATATTATGAATATAAAACTGAGGGAGTACATATCTTTAACACAAGTCGTATAGTTTATCATAACTATGAAAATTTGTGGAAAAATTCTAACGAGTATATACATATATCAGCAAAAGAAAGATAGGGAATATATATATAACTTTCAAAAGTGTATGAGATATACCAAACATTATTGACAAAAGCCAATTTTAACTTCAATTTTATTTATCAGGAAAAATTGGAATTTTTGAGTCCGACCCAAATGACCTCACGTTATATCGAAACAATTTGAATTTGTTTTTCCCGATTTCAGTTTTTTCTTTGTCAATAATTGTAATGATCTGTGTGACAACACGACCACCATCAACAGAGCTGTAAACACACAGGACCATTGACAAAAGGCAGGACCAGAACCTAGGTAATTTCTGTAGCTAACAAAGGCAAATACAATAGGGGGAAAGAAAGAGAGATATGTGATTCAAAATCTTTTAATTGGAGAAATAAGAAAAAGAAAAAGAAAAACTTCTTTGAAATAGAAAGCCAAGACAAACAGAAAAACAAAGAACATGTGAATTGCAAATTTGCAATGCAAGTAGTGGAAGACTTGGGAGTTGGGACCGCAAGATAAAACGAAAAAAAACAAAGCAAAGTCTTTTGTCTAGCAATAGGTGTTTTAGGCCAATTAATCTTGCAGTCAATATGCATATAATTCTTGCTCACTTAGGTTGCGTTTAAGAGAGGTGTATACAGGTGAACCTTTCACATTTGAAGGTAATTAATTATTCTTAACAGCAAATCCCAAGTATTAAAACATAATCATACTAAAAGAAATATTTTAGGAGAACTTATGATAACAGCGTTATAGTGTTTTATTAAATTTTATATCCCCAATCAGAATTGCATTTCAAATTGCACTCCTGAAACGGGACTTGAAGAAGTTTTGATGGTTTGAGGTTCTATTCAGCAATGAATATAATCAAACCATTATAATGTAAAACTTTTTTCACTTACAGCAAACGAGCTGGAGACTCTACCTTTTATGTCTTTGTCCCTCTTTTCCAGTCACAGTGAATGCACCAGTTCAATTCCATGCTTCCTCACCATCCACAAATCGCCCAGATCCCCTACAATGCCAATGCAAATAAATTTTCAGTAAATTATTTCTCACCTGAACCGAAACCATGGTCCTCAACTGTGTTTGAAATTTCTTTATGTACACGAGAGTTAACAGAGTCCTCTTTGGCATACCAGGTTGGCAACACTTCGCTTTAACTGTTTTAAGATGTTTGATTATAGGTTGTGGTTGCATTCGCTGTGGGAGCGTAATAAGACTGATTTATCGCATTCCAATCTCCTGTTGCAGAATATGCCTGGCTTGCAGCAATCCAATCTGTTGTCCCGGGAGCCCCTGCTATAGAACCTTGCGTTACAGCTTGTTGACTGTATCCAACAGCTTGAGCATGGTATTGGGGCGTGTATCCAACAGCTTGAGTATGTGGTTGCAGAGTGTACCCAGTTGCCACAGCATCGGTTTGCTGAGCGTAAGCAGTTGCTGCAGCATGGGATTGCTGAGCGTACGCAGTTGCTGCAGCCTGGGGTTGCTGAGCATACACAATTGCTGAAGCCTGGGGTTGCTGTGTGTACGCAGTTGCTGCAGCCTGGGTTTGCTGAGCGTACGCAGTTGCTGCAGCATGTGGTTGCTGTGCGTACCCCGTTGCTGCAGCATGTGGTTGCTGTGCGTACCCCATTGCTGCAGCATGGGGTTGCTGAGCGTACCCAGTTCCATCAGCATACAGTTGAGTAATTTGCCCCATAGCTGCAAAATATTGCTGTTGTGGGTAACTAAGTGTTCCAGAATACGATTGTGTACTTTCTTCCACACTCCCAGGCTGTGAATGTGTGGTATAATACCCCGGTACACTTTGAGGTTGGTGTGTGTAACCCATTGCTCCGGCAGCAGGTTGTGAAGCGTCACCATGTGCCGGTGTAGGATAGCCAGCTGTGTCAGTATGAGATCGTGCAACACTAACTGCCAGCATATCTGATTGCATGGACACCATAGTATTGGGAACTGTAGATGCTTCTGGGTGATAGTAAGTCCCAGCAGAGATCTCTTGTTGCTGAGTAGCTTCCCCTTCCTTTTGTGATGCTGAAGTATAGAACTCACTTCTATACACACTCCCATTAGCTGCAGATGCAGAAGGATGCTCATTCCCAGGTAACGTCGAAGGGTAATATTTATTATCAGAATAAGGTGAAGCAAACTGGTCCTTCTCTGATGGTGTTGCCGGATAATATTCACTTTCTGAGACCAAGCGCTCCGGGGCAGTTCCATATCTGTCATAGCAAAAAAAAAAAAAAAACTCTTTAATTACACATTCACATATAGGTAACTGCAACGGCAGAAAATACAGACAATGTAAACATCTGCAGAATGGAGGAGGCCTAGTAGAGTTCTCAGGTTTAGATATGGTTTTAAGCGTCTGATGACTACAATTATCAGTTCTTTAGTGAGTTAAGGAAATATGCGGGCTTCCTAAAAATGATCGACATATTTGGGAGAAGATAAAAGTTCAAGTTGGAACTCAAATAGGATGATGTTATCCAATTGAGTTATTGACTTAAGGAATACCAAAAAACACCCCATCAACCATAGTTACCTTCGGATATTAGATAAAATGGTTAGGTATTTGAGTTGAGGGTCCTGTATAGATGACCGCGGAGGGTCTTCGGGGAACCTTTGCTGCCGAGTTTCTGTAGGATAATAAGGCTGATTCAAATTTGGCAGACTTTCTCTCGGTGGGGTTGCGTAGTTGTCTTGTCTGGAGTAACAATGTTGGAGCAGAGATGTGCGGGGAACAGACTGATGGGCCATAAGTGAGCCAAGTCGTGGATCTTCACGACGAGCAGACAGAGGATCTAAACCTGAAGAAGCATTTCTAAGTTGTGTAGCAGCTATGAACCGTTCCTCAAAAGATAGAGTCCTGGGTGCTAAGGCTCTGGAAGCCAATCGATGAGACAATGAATCAAGTTCTGGAGCAGCAAATGAACGAAACAACGACAACAAAGACATAACCTGCAATCCATGAACATTTATTTATAACTACCCAGAAAACCAAGAAGGTAAGACTAAAACTTCAAGATCTCAAAGAGCAAACAAAAGTGTATTACTTGGTGAGGAGTGAGCTCTTGCTTAAATTTGGAACCTTTGTAATTCTCAAAGATAGCAGACTTGAAAGTGTTTTCCGGCAAAGGATAACAGTCCATGACAATTCTAAATCCAACCTGCCAAAATCAAGAAAAAAAAAGACATATTCAGCTGAGACATATCAAGTGAACTTTAAACAACATAATGTGTAATTCAGAGGTATTACCTGAGCTGGATATTTCTTGTCAAAAGCTTCAGGTTCTATATCCAACTTGCCACCAATGGTAGCTTCATAAACACCATAAAGAAGTTTCTTCTCAAAGTCATAAAGGAAAAGCTTCATGCCTGGTTTTATACTACTAACAACGTCTAGTCTTCCTCTCGGAATACCGAAAACACGGTAACGGTAGCAATCGGTTTTTGTTCTCCCATTACACATAAAGATATAACCAGGTAGCTGTTCATGATCCAGTCTCTTTTCAATCCTTTTTTCTAATCCAGTGGGCGAGTTTCCATAAGCGGCCAAAAGACTCCTGTTATACACATTAGCAGCAGCAGCGTTTTGTGACGCAGCAACATGTGCGCTACCATTACTTTGTTCACCATCAGAGAACTCCATCTCCGTCTCCATTGCCTCTGCCATTTTTTCACTGTACTGTAATTTTAGTATATGAGATTAAGGATCACTGGAATTAAAATTTTGAGCTCAGGTACAACAGAAAACAAAATGTGGAATCAAGAAAGAAGAATAAACTACCTTTAGAATTACGAAATCGGTTTGGGAATAGAGAATTAATGGGGGAAAATGCGCTTCTGTAAAATCTAGGAAAAAGAAGAAGAAGAATTTTCAGAATAATCAAAGAGAGATATGAAAATGATGGGGGAAAGAGCTAAGAACAAAACTGACTTACCGGATTTTAAAACCCTAGGGAAGAAATTGAAAATCAGGGCAATGGAATATTCGGATCAGCTCATAATTAGCTTTGAAGTTATCTGAATAATTTCAAAGTGTGAATCTGAACTGAATGGAAGAAGTTGATTCTGTAGAAGGTTTATTCATAAAAAGTCGGGAAGACGATGACTTTCGTTCAACTAAAAAGAGAAAGAGAAGGATGCTCACGTGACAGCCATGGCAGGAACATATAATGGGCCTTAATGGATTTATATTGGCTCTAAACGGATCCAATCCAGTATCCACCACGACTCCAAACTAATTTGACGTCATAAATAGGTTTTAAATTTAATATATAGAAGAAGAAGAAAATAACTTGTAAAGTTTGGAAATTTCTGACGAGCTTAGACCAGGGTTGGTGCCGTTGTGAAATCGATTGTAAACTCTGAGATTTGATTAGAGATCAGCTTTAAGAGCTAAAAGTTGTAATTTTGCGACACTTATCTCTTTCCTGTGTTCAATTTCAGCTGATTTATATCGAAGATCATCTTTGTTTCTGAATTTCAGGTTCGTCCAATTGTGATATAGCGTTTCTTAGGATTTGGGGTAAATTGGTTTGTTTCCTTAGTTAGGGGTTCGGCTCTTTTTGTTAGCTTCGTAATTCCGGTTTCTGGGTTTCTTCAAGCTCGTGTCAAGATAAGAATCTAGGGATTTGCCACTATTTTCGATGACTGAATCTCATTGCATTTAGAATTTTCGGAAAAAAAGAAACTAGCTTAGTGTTAAATTCCCCATATCAGTCTTGTAGTAATTGACTGAGTTGTGTTCTGTGCCATTATTAGGTAGATTTTTTTGGTCATAAAGTTTAAGTTTTTCTTTTGAAAAGGAACATTATTTGTTTCATCAATCTATGTTTTGAGTTGGAGTCGTAATTTTCTTCTGTAGAATGTCTTCAAGGGAAAGGATAGGTTCAAAGCATCATAGCCGAGTGAGCCAAGGTATATCAACTAGTGGATCATCATCGAGGCACCATGAGACCATCTCTTCGACTTCGGATCATCGGCATCAGCGGGACCACCAGATTTCCCTTCCTGATGTTCTGGAAAAGAAGATTGCAACTCAAGCTGCTGATATGGACCGGCTCTCTAGTGACAACCGGAAACTAGCTTCAAGCTACTTAGCTCTCAAGGAAGACCTAACTGTGGCTGACCGAGAAGTCCAAGGGCTAAGAGCTCACATCATGAAGACAGAAACAGACAGTGAGATTCAGATCCGAGCAACTCTTGAGAAAATAGCGAAAATGGAGAGTATGGTCAAGAATAGAGAGAATATAAGGAGGGAGGTGCAATTAGCTCACATTGAGGCTCATAGATTGGCGAGAGAACGCGAAGAGCTTGCTTCACAGGTGAAGTTGGCATTAAAGGAGTTGAAGAAGGTTTGCCTCGAGGCAGAGAGTTTAGAGGCGTCGACCCAAGAGCTTGAGCAGTTGAAAGAGGAGCACCAGAGATTAAGGTAGAAGAAATGTCTTTTACATGTCAAATAGTTGTTAATGATTCATCATCAGTTGTTTTAACCATTTGGTTTAATGGAACAGGAAAGAGTTTAAGGAAGAGAAGAGTGGAAACGTAGAGAAAGTTAAGCAATTGAAAGAGATGGAGAGGAACATAATTGGAGCAGTTAAAGCGATTGAGAAGCTGCGAAGTGAGATCGCGACCGCAAGGAACAGAACCCTCGAGAATTGAATGATTCGAGATTTTAGACCTAGAAGCTCCTCTCTTTAGGTAGGATACAAGAACCACAGTTTTGTTCTCATCTTTCTTAATATTTATGATCTGTCTTTTTTTTCAAATCAAACTGTATCTGTATCGTCTGGAAAAAAAGGTAGAGTGTAATGAGTTAGAGTGTTCAAATGGTTGAGTGTTGACCAAAACATGCTGACAAGTTATGTAGAAGATACAAAAAATGATTATTCTACTGCAGGAACAAAGTGTGTACTCTGCAGCCTTCATTAATACCGTCTTAAGGTGGCTCTCGTAAACAGAGATTGAGAGATTAGTTCATCGGCAAACAAGACCGGGTCAATTTAACCCATCTTAGACGAATTTGGTCATTTTTGAAATCAGAAAAATTGCTAATAAGATTCGTTAATGATCTGCTGTGACTCGGCTCCAACGGAAGTTAGTAGAAACCGCGGGTTTTTAATCTGAACAGTGAACATATTTGTTCCGGGAGAAAAATTCGAATCATGACCTTTTAAGATTTCTTGTATAAATTAAAAAGACTTCACGAAATTGAACTGGTACATGTTATCCTCATTTTTTCTACAAACTGATTGTTTAGGATATATCAGACCCGACATATTCAGGATAACGGTTAAGACTGGTCCAGTTGGACGATTTGGTATGAGAATTGAGATGACCTGCGGTCCTGAACCTACTGATTTCAACGGAGTATTTCAATGTGACCGAAGCTGAATCACATTGAGAGTTCAAGCGACTAGATCAACCTCATCGCGTTGAGGGTAAACCACATCGAGCCTCATCATACTCTTATACTGATCAGGTACCAGTGCACCACCTTGCACACACATCTCAACAACCGCAGGAGCCTTCCCGTAAAACCTCTGCAAACTATTATCAAGAACAGAACCATCAGTAGGATCCCGAACATGCCACACATAGTTTGGACCGACCACATCATCGAGAGTCGCTTCTTGCCAAGCGTGCATTCCATCTCGCATCTGATGCTTTGTCGCTTTACACATCCTCACTTTGTGTCCCTTTGGACCCACCTGAATCTCTGGACAATACCCACAAGTCCACACTTTGTATCTCTCCATCAGTTTCCTGACCCCTGAAACCATTTCAAACCATGACTCCATCGTCTCAATGCTCAATTCTTTCAAGCTCTTCTTCTCTACATGGCAATGATCATCTACTTGTAAAAGTGTAGTAGTAGAAACTACTACGGTTTCTGAATTCCCATCGTTGACTTCCTCGAAATCTACAATCCGTCCTTCAATGCTGTAAACAGGTTTCGATCTTCGCTTTGATGGGAATTTTTCGAGGTCTACGCCAGCCTGTATGCATAGCTCGAGAACCGCAGAGATTTTAGGGACGGTCAATCTCTCGTCGTGGATAACTCTGGGTTTGACAGCACGGTCATAGAGGTGAAAACATTTTGGGAACAAGACGACATCACTCACTCTTCCTCTTTTCCAGACGTGAGTAGCACTTCTTGAACCGCTCCCAGGGCCTGTGCAAGTCCTGATATCATGACCTTCCTTGCCAATGTGAACCTCAGAGCAAAATCTGAAAACAAACAAAAGTCTCCATTGTTTCATTATGTGTGTGCATTTTTGTTTTTGTTTTATCCCTCAAATATTTTGGCAAACTGTAAACAAATAAAGGAATTAACAAGAGAAGTTTGATTAAACCATAAAGTTTGTGATTTCATATTGAAGGAAACATGTAATTGTAAACGCAAACACAACAAAACAATTGAGGCTAACTCAGTGATTATTCAGCTCAAATCACATTGAATCTTCTCTTCTAATCACACAAAGCACCCATAATTTCGCAGGTACTAACTCAAAGTGCTTGAAATGCTTGGAGGATCAATTTGAAAAAATAGCTCAATAAATCAATCAATTAAGCTAAAACTGATTTCATAAGCAAATCAAAACACAGATGGGACATAGTTGAATAACCTGCAGCGATGAACAAGAACATGATGATGAATGATTTTAGAGAGGCCGGAGAGTAAGGAGTTGCGGCATCGGTGGACAGAGTGAGCCACGTGGACGAGTTCCGGCACGAGTAACCCATTATCCGGCGGATCTTCAAGAACTCGACAGGGTTGTGAGTTTCTCAGTTGTTTCTCTTCTTTCGCACGACGAATCAGCTCCTTCATCGGAGTCGGATATGGCTTCCTCTCCGATTTATCCTTCCGAGGCTTGGGTACATCGGCGTAGAAAGGATCATCATCATCATCAGCAGCAGCTGGAAGGTCGAGATTGATTAGAGATTTAATGGAAGATGAAAAATGGGATTTGCTGATTACGAAGACGGAGATTTGCATAAGCTTTCTTCTCTGCATTTTTTTTTTTTTTTTTTGGAAGGCTTAAAGCCTTAAACCCTCAAGCTTTTAGTGATTTATGTTATTTAGGGCCCAAAGAAACCTTTTTCTTTTAGTCAAGCACTAAAAATCTAAAACTCTCCAACCCCAGTTAAAAAAAAGAAACAATTAATTTAATTTTAAATTTCAATTTTGAATATAAAAAGTAAAAACATATTGCCATCGTCGAATTTTTTAATAGCGAATTAAATTTTCTTGCCAAGAATGCTAAGATACGTAAATGCTCCGTGCCAAATTCCAATTTTGTGGTGTTTTGCCAAAGAAAAAAAAAATGGTTGATGTCAAAAAAAAAAAAAAAGTTGTCAGTGACAAAATGAAGAAATGTAAAGGAGAATGTTTTAAATACCAATCAAACAAGCTAAACCAACCGTGAACCGATTCTAACCAACGGTCACCTAAAAGTATCATATATAACTATATATAAGTATCAATGTTACTTAATTTTGTCGAATCTCTAGTTGCTGCTCATCTTTCAAGTCCAAACGAGTTTTTTTTTTTTTCTGTTCATCCCCTAACATGAAGACCATTCTACGTTTATGTCTCTTAAAGCCAAATGCGAAGATTCCAAAAGATTTTGGGTTATCTTTTGTTAATTTATTCCGGGGATTTACAGTTCAACCGAAGCAGCTGAGTGTACTAGTCTCAGAACGGATAATGCATACAAGGTGTTCGACAGAATTCTCCAATTGGGCCTCTGTTGGGTTTTTTTTTTTTTATGAAAGCCTTTTTATCACGTGATAAAAGCTAGCTTCTTTTTGACACCTTGCTGTTATTTTCGTTGATTTTTCCCGCCTCTACTCTGACAAATTTTTCTCTGAAGCAAGAATCCCCTCGAGAACCAAGAAAGAGAGACTCGTTTTACTATGGAGTCTTCTTTCAAGGAAGATGATGTGGCCGCACAACTCTACAAGCATGCTAAAGATCTCATCGCTATAGGAAATCACATCAAGGCCTTGGAGATACTTGAAGATGTGCTTTTCGTGCATAGTGAAGCCAAGGACTCATGGATTCTTCGTTCCCAACAAGGTAAAATACTTTTAGAACTAGCGGAAAGAACAGAGAACCCTGACTTGGAATTCGCATACTTGTTGGGTTCTGTAGAATCCTTTTCGGAAAATGGGTTATCACCACTTTGTGCACGTTCACTCTACAAATTGGCCCGACAGATTGGGTCACTGTTGTATTACAAGAAGTCCTTGAAGAAAGCAAAACATGGCTTAACTGTTATTTACCCAGGCAACTCGGATTCTGTTTCTCCAATGACTTTGGTAAAAAAAAAATAAAGGATTGGTGAACATAATCAAACATGCTGAGTCCAAGATTGCTTTTCCCAAGACCATAGTTGCTTCTACTACAAAAAACTGCCAACCAAAAGTTTGTGAGTCAAAGAAAACTCCAAACCCGCATGAGGAAGCGGTGAAAGGATTGAGGTCGAATTGGGTAGATTTCGATGTTAAGATCAAAAGAAACTTTATGAAAGTAAGCATTGCAAAGCTTACAAGTTTTGTCGAGGGAGTATATTTCCAAGAGGGACGAGATGCTTTGGAGCAAGTTCTTGCTACTGCCAGGAAAGACAGAAAATGGACACTCTGGATGTGTAGAACTAAATGTTCGAAGAAGTTCTCTAGTGCTAAAGAATGTACGAATCATCTTGAAGAAGAACATGCTGCAGATTTTAAACCTTCTTCTGAAAAGGATACGGTCAAGACGATAGGGAAAGACTGGGCTCGTAAGATATCAGTTGGAAGTTGGGAACCAGTGGATACAGTAGCTGCCGTTATACTGATCAACAATCAGCTCACAGATGTGAAAGTGTTTGCAGCTAAGAATGGATGGTCCAGCGAATGGCCTTTAGCTGTGGATGAAGAGCGCGGTAAGTTACTCAAGGAAATCAAACTGCTCCTTGTTTCGTTCTGTGTCCAGAAAATTCTCCCCTCTAGCATTCGAGACTGGGTGATGCGCTTTCCGATTAAGCATCTTGGAAAACTTGAAGTTTCCGAACTGAGTTTTTTCGACTTTCACCTACTAGGAACACCTCAGAGTATCTGTTTTCTGGAATCTCATGAACTCAATCAAATTTTAGACTTCCTAAAAACCATAAAGTGTGAAAGGGATGATGGTACAGATCTGGTTTGTAGAGCAGTGGACAGTACACTGGGTTCTACTCGAGTTAAAGAAACGATCGACTTTGACCCTCAGTTTTCATATCTGCTTCTGGATAGAAGACTGCTGAAAGTTTATAATGCTCCATTCGATGATGAAGGGACAATCAATGTTTTTGATCCCAATGTTCACTACGGCAAAGCACATGGTCAGGGAGATGATTTCATATCCTGGTTAACTGACTATAATTCAGTAGATAGGAGCTTTCCCAGACCTATCAGGGAACACAATCTTGATATCTGGATGGCTGTTCTGAGAGCTGTTCAGTTCACATGTAGGACTATAGGAACCAAATATACAAAGAAAGCACAGGTCTTGGATTATGATGCAGCCCTTACTGTTGTCGAGAACTTGTGTATAAGCGAAGATGAAAGGAGAAAGAATCTTCAGGAAGATCAATGGAACAGATATGCATCTCTTATCTGCGATAGATGTGAAGAGAGAGTCTCCGGAAATTCCCTCACTTCAAAATTATTCTTGTGTGCAGTAAGAGATGTTTTTGAAGGGGCATTGCATCCAACATTTGATTTCCACAATTTAGAAGATTGCATGCATCTTATACTCGACCGTAAAAGTCTCAGCGATGATATAGTGTTGAAGTCTATAGACCTTCTGAAATCAGTGGTCACCCACAAGGTTCATTCATGATTTTAAATATTCATTAACAACATAATAACAGAAAATTGTCCCTATAAAAGTATCTACTTGCCTTGCAGGTTCTTCTACTCGATTCAAAGATTTTGCTGATTGAAAATTCAAGGATTAGTTTGCTAAACAACCTCACCAGGCTTTCTGTTTTTGACAACCGCACTTATATCCTTATTCTGCTGAAACCTTTCTTGCTGGTTCGTTTGAACTTCTATTATATGCAGAGAGACTTCATTTTCCATCAAATTTGTCCTTTAAAATGTTTCTTATATGGTATTTTCTCTATTCTCATCTAGAATGAACTTGTGAATATGGGATACAAAGCCACGTCAGATGCAGTAGAAGCAGATCTTTTGCTCGAGGAGGAGAAGAAGTCACAGTCAAAGAAGGAGAAAAATAAAATCAAAAAGGTCTTTGACGTTCTAAATTATCTATTTGTTTCTCTAACTTTCAGTTAATCGGTAGTAAGAAAGAATGGTCTTCTTGGCACAACAGAGAACTTCAACGAGCATGTCTAGTCCCCTTGATAAGACTGTTGAACAGTAAGTACCTCAAGAGTCTTTTTCGGATGTTGATAAATTGTTTTCGGGTTTCTCTGAGCAAACATTTTTGTTACATGTACAGAAAACCTCCTGTCAACCTTGAACGGGAAAGTACATCTCCATCACTAAAAACTGTGGAAGAAGATAATCTTGCAAGTGAGAGGGGTCGATTGGCAATTGCATCCAAAACTGAAAATCTAGAGGAAGCTACTAAAGATGACCCTGGTTGTTAAAACGCGTCTCAATTGACCAATAATTTGGATTTTTTTGTTTTGAGTTGCATAATTCTTATTTCTTCTATTGCCATTTGCAAGATATGAAAAACATGCCTGGAGAAGATTCACTGTCAGAACATTTGGAGTCAGCCCTTGGAGAAGCTGCAGCCAGATACAATTCAGCTCTTGACATGACGCTGAAGGTAAAGCAGTTACTAACAAAAAACATGATTCAAAGTCTAAATTCTTGTCTTTTGACTCAGCTCTATATATATATTTACTTCCTTATTCTCTTTGATAAGTTCACAAAAACATGTGGTATTGCAGGCCCTCTTGAACATTAAGGTTCTCAAAGAAGATTTGATGAACAATAAGCAACCGTTTCAACACCACCTGGAAGCACAAGTTCCTTCTGCACTACAAAATTTATTTACTGCTTTTGTGTCAGAGGTGATAAATATTGAGGGAGTCTACAGTTGCCTCTTGAGCGACTTACTTGCTTCCCTAGAAGAAGTTCTTCCCATGGTTTGTGCGGAGTAGATTTGCTTCTAAGCATTTGAATTATTAATTTTATTTTGTCAATAAGCTCAACTCTTATTTTAATGGTTTTTTTTTTTTTTACTTTTTGCAGTCCAGTGATGCTGCTAAGGCAGTTGTAGCCATCCTTGAGTTTTGGGGTTACTGGGAAAATGCAGAAAGAGAAAGCTTGGTAGCTCGCCTTTTCACCTTGGAGGAAAAGGAAAGAATGAGTTGTAGAAAATGCAGAAGGATTACAAATTACCCAGAGCAGAGGTCTTATGTTATTGTTATGGCTGCAGATGCAGTCAGAGACCTAAAGGTATGTTTCATCTATTTTTCTCTTTATCTTTCTAAGAGAAACTGATACCTCCCCTTATAAATTTGTTTTGTGCTTAAATGTATGCAGTGTGCTCTTGGGAGTATAACGTTTGTGGACACACTTACGGTGATCCGCATGGAATATCAAAAGTCATGTGACATTAAAACAGGAGGCTGTGGAAAGACAAACTTTGTTCATCACACTATAAATAGATGCCCGCCTATCCTCACAATTGGTAAGTTTTGACCACCACGATTATGTACTCATTTCAGTTATAATGCTTATGATAAAGCAATGTTGGTGTTTTGTGGGTTTGCAACATCAGTGTTAGAATGGGAAAAGAGTGAAACTGAAAACGAAATATCCGAAACAACAAAGGCTTTAGAGTGGGAGATAGATATCAGCAGGCTGTACGAAGGCTTGGAACCAAACACTAGATACCAGCTTGTGTCAATGGTATAAAAATCTGAAACAGGGTGGTCATATATGTTTGTGCAATTGTTCTTCTCTGTTACAGTGTCAGAATATATGGGAATGTGATGCAGGTTGGTTGCAGTGAAGAAGAAGAAGAAGAAGAAGAAGAACACATTTGCATAGCTTATGAAAGGAACCGGTGGGTTAATCTCAGACGTGAGTCTTTGGCTGGAGAGGTAAGACGAAATAGTTGATTTTGCCTTTCCTTGAGTTGAGTTTTGAAATTAGATAGGCCAGACATGATTGACACATGTGTTGTGATGCCGTAGAAGGTCGGTGACTGGAAGAGTGTGGTAAGATTCTGCGGAGAGAGGAAGGTTCGGCCAGAGATTCTGTTTTATGAAGCTGTCCAATCAATGTAATGGCCTAAAAAGTGCATCAAAATGTATTGTATAAAACAGTGACATGTTCAAATTGAAAAGTTGTGTAGACTCTCCTATTATATGATTTGTTTTGGAAACAACATTTATTCATCAATGTACACAACAAACAACACGAGAGAGCCTTTCCGCATATATGGTTCAGCTGCCTAAAGACAGTTTTCATTCTTCGAACGTATTAGAGACTTCGAGAATCTAAACCAAATGTCCTATTGTCTAATATTCAAGAGCTCTGTAGCCGTTACATTAATCTCGCCACGTTACAATTACGAAACATGATATCTATATCCAAAAATTTAAGGTAAATTTTTGGAAAGGCTAATGTGTGAATGGTTTTTTTTGAAAAATACACTATTTATGTTTTTCAATTTGAAAAATACATTTTATTTTTTTTTTCTTTTTAAAAACTAATATTATTTGACTAAATTACTCTTAAACACTAATTAATAATTTTAAAAATAAATCAGTATTTTAAAATAAAATCAATTATTTTTTTTAAATAAAATAAATATATTTTTGTGACTGATTTTATTTGAAATTTCTTTAAAAAAAATTTCTAAAACTTCTCTGAAAATATATTGTTCTCCCAAAAAATCTTTAACAAACCTAACTTTACATTATAACATACGATTGAATAGTATTTAGTAAAATTCATGTAATAATTTAGAATAAAACATTTTTATTTTTAAATTTTAAAAAATTATAATAATAATAATAGTAATTATCTAGAAGATTCACTTTTATTTACAGATAAACTTGTAAAAGTTACAATAGTAATCGTAAATATTTAGATTTTTAGAGATATTTTAGAGATTTTCCTGAAGATTTTTTAAATAAAATCTCTCTCCAGATTTTTTTCTGCATAAAAAGAAAATATTTATCTTATCTGCAAAACAAAATAATTGATTTTATTGTAAAATTTTAATTTATTTTAGAAATTATTAATTAGTGTTTGAAGGATAATTTAGTTAGTTTTTAAAAGAAAAAAATGAAAAGGGGTATTTTCCTAAAAAAAATTCCATATATTATATGATTATAAATAATAATTTAGATAGTAATCCATATATATCATATGATATAATATTTTTTAAATATTAACAAGATAATTACCGTTAAACAAATATTTATCATGTTGACATAGCAATGAGGTATTTTTGTCAAAAAAATAATGTGGAGAGAGAGAATTATTTTATTATTGTTATTTATTTTATTTTTTTCTTCTTTTGTTTTGGCAAACAAGAGAGAACTACGTACTAAGTTGAAAAGCATTACGAAAAACTTTTTTTTTTTTTCCTGTGATGATAGATATCCTTTATAATTTCCCATATGGAATTATTGATTGTTGATATTTCTAGTCCAACCGTTTTCAGGGATTTTGTTCAACAGCAAAATGAAGAACGTTCCGCATTTAATGCTTAAGCTAAATTCCAAAGAGTCACACATATTTTTGGGGTTTATTTTGTTTATTTATTACGAGAATATCCCAAACAGATAAATGCACACAAGGTGTTCGACAGAATTCTCCGATGCTCAAAACCTAGTCACGTGGGTCTCACGTGATAAAAGCCGGGTTCTTTGACACCTTACTGTTATTTCCGTTGAGATTCTCCCAGCTTCTTCGATATCTTACTGTTATTTCCGTTGAGATTTTCCCAGCTTCTTTCTCTGATAAATATCTCTCTGAAGCAAGAAAACGCAAGAGTCTTGAGAATCGTCACTATGGAGTCTTCTTCTTTCATGAAAGATGCTAAGTGCGAACAACTTTACAAAAATGCTACAGATCTCATGAAGAAAGGATCCCACATCAAGGCCTTGGAGATATTTGAAGATGTGCTTTCACTCCATTGGGAAGCCAAGGACTCATGGCTTCTTCATATCGAGCAAGGTAAAATCTTCTTAGAACTAGCGGATACAGCAGAGGACCCTGACATGGAAATCGCATACTTGTTGGGTTGTGTTGCCTGCCTATCCGAAAATGTGAGGTTATCAGAACTTTGTGCGTAAGGATTCCACTTGCTTGCCAGAAAGATTGGCTCTGTTTTGTATTACAAGAAATGCCTCTACAAAGCAAAAGAGGGTTTAATTGAAAGCTACCCAGACCACGCCATTTCTGCTGCTCCATCGGGAGCTGATTAACCAAAAGAAGAATATACTCGAGAGTTTACTCGAAGATTCAGAGCTCCAGATCGCTGCTTCCAAGATTTCTCCTTTACAAATCTCTGAGCCAAGAGTTAGGGAGTCCAAGAAATGTCCAGAGCCATCTGAGCATAAGTTCAAATATTTGAGGTCGTATTGGATGGGATTGGACGTTAAGATCAGAAGGGACTTTATGAAAGTAAGCATTGAAAAGCTTTTAAGTTTTGTCGAGGGAGTATATCAAAGAAAGGGACGAGTAGCTTTGGAGGAAGCTCTCGCTTCTGCTAGGGAACACAGCAACTGGACAATCTGGATGTGTAGAACCAAATGTCTGGAGAAGCTCTCTAGTGCTGAAGATTGTATGAATCATCTTGAACAACAACATGCTGCAGATTTTAAACCTTCTTCGAAAGAGGATATTGTCAAGAGGATAGGGAAAGACTGGACTCGCATGATATCGATTGGAAGTTGGGAACCG
Organism: Barbarea vulgaris; assembly: GCA_963667165.1. NCBI lineage: Eukaryota > Viridiplantae > Streptophyta > Magnoliopsida > Brassicales > Brassicaceae > Barbarea > Barbarea vulgaris. The sequence goes on along the minus strand of OY763894.1, from coordinate 2,491,937 downwards.
GTGGATGCAGTAGCTGCCGCTGAAATGATCAAGAATCAGCTCGCAGATGTGAAAGTGTTTACATCTAAGTCTAAGAATGGATGGTCCAAAGAATGGCCTTTAGCTGCGGATGAAGAGCGCGCTAAGTTACTCAAGGAAATCAAATTGCTCCTTGTGTCGCTTTGTGACCATAAAGTTCTCTCTGGTAGCATTCGAGACTGGCTGATGCTATTTCCAGTTAAAGATCTTGGAAAACTTGAAGTTTCCCAACAGAGTCTTACCGAGTCTCACCTAGCGGAAACACCTCAGAGTATCTGCTTTCTGGAATGTAATGAACTCAATCAAATCTTAGGCTTTCTAAAAACCATCAAATGTGAAAGGAATGATGGTACAGACTTGGTCTGCAGAGCAGTAAAAAGTTTCAGGTCGTATTCAAGTCAAAGAAAAGATCGACGTTGACCCTCAGTTTTCATATCTGCTTCTAGATAGAAGACTGCTGAAAAGCAATAATATTAATCCAGTCGATGATGAAGGAACAATCAATGTTTATGATCCCAATGCTCACTACGCCAAGGCACATGTTCAGGGAGATGATATCATATCCTGGTTAACTGACTACAATTCAGTAGCTAAGACCTTTCCCAAACCTATCAGGGAATACAATCCTCATATCTGGGTGGCTGTTCTGAGAGCTGTTCAGTTCACATGTAGGACTTTGGACGCCAAATATGCAAAGAAAAGACAGGCCTTCCATTATGGTTCAGCTCTTGGTGCCATCTTATACTTGTGTATAAGTGAAGATGATAGGAGAAAAAATCTTCCGGAAAATCAGTGGAACAGATATGCATCTCTTCTGTGCGATAGGTGTGAAGCGAGAGTACTCGGAAATTCCCTCACTACCCAATTATTCTTCTGTGCAGTACGAGATATTCTCAAAGGAGCATCACAGCCGTCATTTGATCTCCCTAGTTTAGAAGATTGCATGAATCTTAAACGTGAACATAGAAGTCTCAGTGACGATAAAGTGTTGAAGTCTATAGAACTTCTGCAATCAGTGCTTCCCCAGAAGGTGCATTCATGATTTTAAATATTTATTAACAACATATAACATAAAATTTCCCATCTAAAAGTATTTACATGACTTGCAGGTTCTTCGAATCGATTCAAAGATTTTGCTGATCGATAATACAAGGATTAGTTTGCTGAACAACCTCGCCAGGCTTTCTGCTTTTGACAACCGCACTTATATCCTTCAAATGCTAAAACCTTTCTTGCTGGTTTGTTAAAAACTTCGGTTATATACAGATAGATTTCATTACCCGTCTAAGTTAGCCTTTGAATTTTTTCCTTATATGTTTTCATGTCTCTTCTCATTTAGAATGAAATTATGAATATGGAAACCAAAGCCAAGTTACATGCAGCAGAAGCAGATCTTTTACTCAAGGATGGGAAGAAGAAGTCACAGTCAAAGAAGAAGAAAAATAAAAGCAAAAAGGTCTATGAAGTTCTAAACTCTCTATTTGCTTCTCTGACTTTTCAGTTAATAGGTTGTAAGAATGAGTTTTCTTTATGGTGCAACAGTTAACTTCATCGAGCACGCCTTGTCCCCTTGTTAAGACTGTTGAACAGTAAGTACCTTAGGAGTCTTTTTTGCCTGTTAATAAATTGTTTTCTGGTTTTCTCTGAGCCAGAAGTTTTCTTACATGTCCAGTGAACCCTCTGCCAACCTGGAACTAAAAATGATGGACGAGGATTCTATGGAAGCAGAAGATACTCTTGCAAGTGAAAGGGGTCGATTGGAAATTTCATTCAACACTGACAATCAAAAGGAAGCTGCTAAAGTTGACCCTGGTTGTAATAGAGATTCTCAATTGACATATATACATTGAATTATTTTGTTTATGATGCATAATTCTTATTCCTTTCATTCACCATTTTCAAGATATTCAAAACATGCCTGGAGAAGATCCACCTGAAGAAGCTGCAGTCAGATACAATTCTGCTCTTGACATGACTCTGAAGGTAAATTAGTTACCAACCAAAACAAGATTCAAAGCAAGATAAATTTCTTTCCTTCTCATTCAACTCGTTCAATACCTAATCTCTTTGATAAGTTGACAAGAAACCTTTGGGTATTGCAGGCCCTCTTGAAAATTAAGGTTCTCAAAGATGATTTGGTGCTCAATAAGGAGCCATTTCATGGCCAGCTGGAAGAAGAAGTTCCTTCTTCACTACAAAATTTATTTACTGCTTTTGTGTCAGAGGTGATAAAAAATGAGGGAGTCTACAGTAGCCTCTTTAGCGACTTACTTGCTTCCCTAGAAGAAGTTCTTCCCATGGTTCGTGTGGATAGCTTCTAAGCATTGTATTATTATTTTCTTTGTCAAGAAGCTTAATATTTATTTTTAATTTTCAGTCGAATGATGCTGCTGAGGTACTTGTAGCCATCCTTGAGTTTTGGCATTGCTGGAAGAATCCCGAAAGAGAAAGCTTGGTAACTCGTCTTTTCACCTTGGAGGAAAATGAAAGAATGAGTTGCAGAAAATCCAGAAGGATTACAAATTATCCAGAACAAAGTTCTTATGGCATTGTGATGGCTGCATATTCAATCAGAAAACTGAAGGTATGTTTCATTTATTATTATCTTTGTCTTTCCTACAGAAACTGGTGCTTCCCCTTATAAAGTTGTTCTGTGCTTATATATATGCAGTGTGCCTTTGGGGATATAACGTTTGTGGATATCCTTAAGGTGATCCGCATGGAACATAAAATGTTATGTGGCATTAAAACAGGAGGCTGTGGAAAGACACATTTTGTTCATCACACTATAAGTAGATGCCCGCGTATCTTCACAATCGGTAAGTTTTGGCCACCATGATTGTATTCTTATGTACTCATTTCGTTTATTATGCTTATGATAAAGCAATGTTATTGTTTTGGGGTTACATTAGTCTTAGAATGGGAGAAGAGCGAAACTGAAAAAGAAATATCTGAAACCACAAAGGATTTGGACGGGAAGATAGATATCAGCAGGCTGTACAAAGGCTTAGAACCAAACACTATCTACCGGCTGGTGTCGATGGTAACACATCTGAAACAGGGTCACAAACGTTTGTCCTATTGTTCTTCTGTATCTCTGTGTTACATTCTCAAGATATGTGATGCAGGTTGGTTGCGGTGAAGAAGAAGATGAACACATTTGCATAGCTTATGAAAAGAACCGGTGGGTCAATCTCAGACGTGAGTCTTTGGCTGGAGAGGTAAGATGAAACAGTTGATTTTGCCTGCCTTGAGTTAAATTGTGAATCTAGAAAGACCAGACATGATTGATACAATGTGTTGTGATGCCATAGGATGTTGGTAAGTGGAAGAGTGTGGTCAGGTTCTGTGAAAAGAGGAAGATTCGGCCAAAGATTCTGTTTTATGAAGATGCCCGATCGATGGCCTAACAAGTGTATGAATTTGGATTGATGTAGAAAACAGTGACATGTTCTAGTTGAAAAGAAGTTGTGTTCTCTCTTCTATAATATGATTTGTCAGGATACACACAACAAGCAACACGAGAACCTTGAGACAAAAATAACAGATTGTTCAGCTACGAAAAGACACTTTTTGTTTCATTTTTACAATTCTCCTCAAAGTCGACTTGGATGATTTGAGAAATAGGTGGCTCTTTTAGAGTTGTTCTCATTCTTGTTGTTGAATGTCACTGGAGAAGAAGTCACCTTAAGGCTGCTGTCTGCACATCTAATGATTTTGGCTCTTGTATCTTATGAACTGCTTCTTACAAGCACCAAACGAACCTTTGAATAAAATTTGGTTAAAGAAACTTCAGAATCAAAGATAGGTTTCACGTCATGTCGTAGACTATTACTCTGTCCAGTATAGACCCATGTTTAAAACGAAGTAAACCGATCCAAATCTCAAACTTGACCCAGTCAAGAACAATTTCTACCCAAAATGAAACTCACCTTGAGATGATACCAGATCTCTTGCGAAATTATTTTCCTTAACAAATTCTTTCTCTTCTTCGTCACAATTCAAACTTAATGAATTTCTGAAAAACCATGCATTCTCCTTATGTATATAGTCCCTCTTCATCTACCTTAACTCTCAAATCTTGTCACAATATGTGTCTTAGGCGGTGTCACAGACCCATATGACATTGATACGCATAAATCCTTTGAGATTTTCAGTGAAAAATGATAGAGTTCGTGAATCTTTGAACATGGAGGGGGTAAAAAGTAAAAACGAAGCATCAAGAGATGGACTGGAAAACGGATGAGGAATTCAAGAGGTTGATGGGGAATTTATCTGCGATGAAGCTTGAGAAGACAGAGAACTGATCGTAAGCTCAACAGAGAAAGTAACTATTTGAAAAAATAATAATATTTTATATATCCAAAAAAGAAAGGAAGCATTCAAAAACCTCCCAAAGAGTACAACATGTGATGGCCACAAATAGCCGGCAAAGAAGATGAGTGTTAATCCAAGGCTGTTGTTATACATTGATAGCAAGAACCAAAAATCCTTGAATCTAACCCAATCCCCAAAAGACAAACCCAAAAAGAAAAAAAAAAAACCTGCAATATTTCTCTGGTGATTTTGATATTACAACAAAACTGGTGAAGCAACAACCTGGGTAGGTTTGTGGTCAACAAAGTTTATCATCTCTCCACAAAAATTTCTTCACTGCAAAATGAGTTTTGTCAGGGTAAAATTTCACAACCCCCGATTTACAGAACTCTAGGGTGTGTGTGTTGATGATATTATATTATATATATATATATATATATATATATATATATTTAACCTTTTGTTATTTTGAGGTCTCCCTTCTTTTCATTTTTTTACCGTCTTTACCTCTGCTTGTTTGCTCATTGGTTAGTTCTCCTTCAAGAACGGGTCAGTTCCATTAGGAGCTTCTTCTCGGTTTTCAGAAACGGAAGGGATGCTAAAGCTGTTGTAGTTATCAATGCTACTACTGCTTCGTGGCTTGCCTGGTCTTGACCTTATGTTGCTTCCCATTGGAAATGGTTCCTGCAATATTAGCAACAAAGCCCAAGCAAATGAAACTCTCATTCATTACTTAAGACCTCCTATTTATCAACAACACTGGATCTTATCACAAAGTAAGGAAGTGAAGCTTCAATCTTTATGAAACCTAACCAGATGAAATTGTATGAAGCTTAAGTCTTTACCTGATCACCCGCATTTGGACCATCAGTGTGGAAGAGAATAGGTCGGCAACGTTTGTCTTCGTTCATTAAGCTTGAATTCTGGAAATGTGCAATAAGAGCTGTTTTCCCTTGGATTCGAGCATATGTAAGAGTTGCCACCTTCTCGCTGTTGAACTTTTCCCACTTTTTGCCATTAAATGCCTGTGAATATCGTTTTTAGAGATTTTAACCAAATGCTCTCTTAAAAATCTGAAAACAGATAAATAAGAAAAAGCAGGTAGCAACAGAAGACGGTACCTTATAAAATGGGACGATCTTTTCAGGTTCGATAAGGTTGATGAAAGCATATCCCACATTGCATTTGTTCTGAAATCAGAGCGTGAAGATTAGATATGATCGAATTTTGCAAATACCAAAACCTCATTGTGTCATAATAAGACTTCTTATATAAAAAGGTAGGACGCCTGCTTGCCTTGAAGTCAATTGGCAAATAAAGGAAATCATATGTTCCTTTACAGTGCTCGTCAATGGCAGATAGAAGCATCTTAGAAGTATACCTAAACCATAGCAGGATTGGAAAAAAAAGAGTCAAAGATGAAACATAATACACCTTAATTAAGGAATAATATCTATAAACAAAAAATAAAAGGGAGACACTAAGTTCACTTACTTATTAGGAATGTTTTTAATCATCAACGTTGTCCTGCCGTCCTCCCCACGTAATATACGGTCAACATCAAGCTCATACAGTTTCTTGTCAGCATTACTAGAGCTAGATTCGCTTCTCCGGTGAGAGAGATTCCGGTATCGTTCATTCGGCGAGTCAAACGAGCCTGGCATTGAACCCATTGGGCTCCTTCCAGGAAAGAGATGAGACAACTGTTGAGGAGATCGCAGTACAGCATTTTGGGAATTTACATCCATGCGATTCCCACCAACATGGGAGAAAGTCTTATGAGAACCAATTTCCATTGGATGTGAGGGTGAAGAGCCAGGAATCCCCATGCTACCATGAGAACCTATGTGGAAGCCAGATGATTCTAGAGACTCAGCTACATAGGCTTGTCTTCTGTCCCAGAAAGGCGAGTTTAATACCGGCGCAGATCCAATGTGGTGGTGCACAGGAGAAGATGCCATATTCACCATTATAGGAGGTGCTCTAGAGAATAAAGTAACAGGTGGGCGCTGAGTAGGAATGCTGTTAATGTGAGATGGAGAGTTAGGCCACATTATCCCACTTGACGGATTCTGTTGCTGAGTGTTAGAGTTGCTCCACAAATTAAGGTTAGGGCGGCGGGAGCTTTGATTCATGGGAGATCCTATGCCTACAGCCAAAATATCACAACAGCTAAAAGTGAGGAAAGGCAACGTTGCGTGAGACAGTAGAACAAAACTTCATCAAAATCTTACATATCAAATCTTAATAACATTCTGCAATTGTGCAAATCTGTTTCCTTTTCAAACCCCAATACAATACCACCCGATCTGTTTAAGAATGTTAAATCCGAAACATAACGCTGATACTATTTTCGCCAGAATGACAAGTTTTACACCAAGAATGACAAGAATAAACAGCTGTAAAACAAGTTATCCATTCAGATAAATGCTGGCATCGCTGTAGCATTACACGTTCCACTAAAATTGTAAGGACCATCTTAATATCCTAACTTAAAGATTGTGCTCTAATAGTGTGCTACAGTAGAGATTTCTTCTTGACTTCACAATTATCAGCTATATATTATCACTATTCTTTGAAAAATTTATCAAGAAATCAATTTAGAGATAAAGAACTTACTCCCTCCATTAAAGCCATCCACTCCACGAACATTATGTATCATAAAGCCTTCATTTGCTTTTGAGGCATCACTGACCATTTCAGAAAATACAGAGGACTTATATGGACTACCATTTGCAAAGTTGTCGACGTACTCCGAAAAAGAATGAGGATGAAGATTTGGCATGCTTTGGATCCCCATATTTGAATTATCAAAAGGGTGGCCATGCTCCTGAAGTCCGACAGGCTTGCTGGCTGAGATGGCGTTTGCCGAAGGAGGGAATCCAATAGGAATGCTGAGACTCCGATGACGTTCAATGAAGGAATTCACAGGGGATCCGACAGAATTATGAGCAACCCGCATAGATCCACTATCAATAGAAGTTGAAGAAATTATTCCTGGGAAATGTCTCCCTGAAACATAGATATATAACGGCAGTGAGTTGTGTCCCAAGCTAACAAAACACTGAAGTAAAAAAGAATTATAAATCATAAATGCAAAAGCATACCCATTTGCCCCGATGATGTATTGCTAAAAGACATTTTAGGTACACAACCTTCAGCATCATGTGCAGCACACTGTGACGTGTATCTGAAGAAAAAAAAAATGAATGAATACACCAACACAATTGGCGTCCTCGTTAAGATGTAGCAAAATAATCAAGTTAACATTAGTTTGATTTAGCATTTGCATCAGTTCCCAGCCCACAAAGGAATATAAAACAGGCAAAACCAAACCAATCACCACCTTGTACTCTCTGGACAGGTTGGCACAATTTTAAGTTGCTTCCCAGCAACCTCGAGTCCATTTAGTCCACCAAGAGCGGCCTCTGCAGCTCGAACATCAAAGAACTCTATGTATATCTGTGGGTTATCATGCATGGTTCTACGAATCTACAAACCACAAAAAAAAAACAGCATAAGCATCAATCACAAAACGTAAATAAAAGGAATAATCTAGTATACAAACCTCTTTGATTTCTCCATATGATTTGACCATTCGATTGAGCTCTTGATTTGAAATAGAAGAATCAAGATTAATAACCAACAAGGCTCCTTTACTCATTTCTCTTTCTAAAGGATTTTCCTGGTAGCAATAAAATTTGTAAGCATGATACAAATCAACAGAAGTCACAAGTACAATCTACATAGGCAAAATCTTCCTCAAGAATAGTAAATAACACCTTAGGGATAGAATTACGAATGTCAAGTTTCGTTCCTCTTAACAGCTTATTGTGGAGTGCTCTCGCCGCATTCTGAGCAGCCCTTATATCATAGTATGATACCAAGATAAAGCCACGATTCTTCCCAGCAGTATTAAGAGCCTGGATGTCTCCAAATTGCTGAACAAGTAAATTTAACCTCAGTACGAAGTAAAAAATCCAAAATTCCTACACACCATACGTTTCCTAAATAAAGAATCCATGGGACCAAAAACGCTGCTGAAAGGAAGTACCTCAAAAAGGACCTTCAGCTCATAATCTTCAACATTGCTACTGATATTTCCGGCCAAAAGTGTTCTGGATGGGATTTCCCCTCGATGATGTTCGCCAACAGAATTACTGCCGCCTCTTTCACCATTTCTGTGACCCATGGAAGAAAAAACATCTCCATCTAGTTCCATGCCACCAACACTGCTGAAGAGATCAAAATCATCCAAATCATCTCCAGTATTGGCACGAGATTTACGCCCAACATCACCCATCACTTCTGCAAAAAGATCATCTTCATCTGGGAGAAGATTTCCAATGGTTTGTGCCTCAATCTCTTCTAAAGATTCAGAAGGTTCTTCCTCACGGTGGCTAACAACTGTGCTTGCAGATATAGGGGATAGCATATCACTTCTCTGTAGCCGTACTGCAAAAACCAGCAAGTTAAAGACACACTCAAATAGTTAAAATACAGTGAGTCAGAGCACGCACAAATGACGAATTCTCATGATCATATTATGATGTACTTATTAAACAAACGGCGTTTGTTAACCATGGAGGATTTCAGATTTAGGTAGCTGATTGAAAAATCAACATAAAAAGTAACAATTCATAAAGGTGAACCAGAAGCTTACGTTTTCTACTAAATAAATCAGACAGTGAGCTGGAGAATAAACTGCTTTCCCACTGAGTACCACTTGTAGTGTTTCTTGCGTTAGGGATATCAGAGGGGTGCACCCCAGGAAAGCTAGATTGTGGCTTCGGCTGGTAACTTTCAGGTGTCCAGGAACTCTTTGGCAGATTTGAAAGTCTATCACGACCACCTTGATTATCAGGCATCAGGTCTGTTTTCAGAAACCCAAATTGCCTCTGCCAAACAAAACAACAAGTATAGTTGAGAGAAACTGTTTTAGACATCAAAGACAATAGTGGCAAATAATGTCATATGTAACTAATATGGCACCAGCAATTCTAGAAACAAAGAAACCAAGAGTTACCTCAGAAGTAATATGAACATCTTCATGAAAGTGGGAAGGTGTAGATACACCTCTCTGTTCCATTATATCAGACGGCATCGTGCAAATGACAACAAAATTTGACTAACAAAACCAGGATGAAAAGCTTCTTATAACTTTTAAATTTTGTCAACGAACCATATCCTTTCCCCTGAAAAATGAACAGAAAGTGTTATACTCAAAGCACTTCTCAATTGCGAAGAACGACTAATAGAAGTGCTGAATTACTCATTTAAAACCAAATGATCAAGCAAAGAAACTCCATGGATAGAAATAGAATTACAATTAAGCGAACTCAAAACCCAAATCCAAAGTTAGCAACTTAAAGAGCATAATATATCATACATGTCTCTTATATCGCTCAATTTAAGCAAGTAGAAATATCTGGAAGAGACGATTAGGTATTATGCAGAAGCCATAAGACTACAATTCGCCTAATTCCGGATCATTGTGCAGCTCATTATATTCAAACAGCGAACCAACTCTTACCTAATTCACAAATTCGGCACGGAATTAACCTATTTCAATAATTTAAATAAAAAACCCTAATCACCAGCTAACCAAAAATTCAAAAAAAAAAAGAAAAAAAAACTTACCTAATTACAAACAAACACAATTATGCTTCTTCCTAAACAAATTCAAACCAGATTTTCAACTAACAATTGGAAAAAAAAAAACAAAGTACTGAAGAATGGATCTCGTAAACCTCTTTACCTTCAAGTATCACGATCCCAGAAGAAGAAAAATAAAACACAGCAAAACAGCGATGTAAACAGAGATGAGATGTGAGAGAGAGAGAGAACAGAATAATTCGCCTTCTCTTTTATCTTCCTCCTTTCCTTTTTGTTTCCTTCTATCCAATCGCATCCATCACAGAATATTTAATTCCAAAAAAATTTATAATTATATATTAAAAAAAAAAAAGTGAATCGGGTGTTTTTCAATTTTTTTCTTTCCCGAATTTTCCCTCCTCTCACGACGCGTTGTTTCCAACGAATAATTCGTGCGACCGGCGATAATTGTAGCTTTTCCGGCGATACTCTGCCCGCCGACGCTCGATTCCGGCACTCTCCCCGAAAGAAAGAGAAACGGAGAGGAGAGAGAGAGAGAGTTTTTTTTTTTTTGGTTTTTTTGGTTTTTCGGTTAGTTGGTTTAGAAAAAAAAATGAGACGAAAAAACAAAAGAGGGAAAAAAAAATAGATTGAGAGAGGGAAGGAATCTGCTACGCTGTATGTTGCATGGATCTAGCCATCTAGGGGTATGGTGTGAGCTTTAATCTCAACCGTAGGATTATGATTTAAAACTAATAATTATAGTTACGGACTCACACGAGAGTCTCGACGGCAAGGCAAGTCGTCGAGTCCGGCTTATAACCAAGGAGCCGGCTATTAAACATGGGATCATTTGTTTTTTCTTTAAAAAAAAATGTGATTCATTTGCTTTATCTACAAACTTTTTTTTTTTTTTGAACGGCTTCTAGAAACTTTTTTTATATATATGCTCAAAACAAGTTAGGAATTTACACGTTAATATTATGAAAGATAAAAACTATAAACACAATACTTGTTTTAGTTGTTATTGATATGATTGACAGTGTTTAGTTAAAACACTTTTGGTTATGTTTTACTTTTAGTTTCGTATGTGATTTTTAGTGCAATTTTTTATGGTCCAAATAAATTGATTTTATGTAATTTTGAGGTTTTAAGTCTATGATTTTGGAATTTCTAATTTATATATAAATTATCTTATATTGCCAAATGAGCTACCGAATTATAAGTCTTCATCTAGACATTGTACTCTGCTTCGTTTTTTCTTCTTGTTAGAAGCCATTGTAATCTTTGGAGATAATGTTTGGTTGGTTGGTTCAATATTATACCTTAAAACACTATTTTCGTTCATTATTTTTTTATTTTTTTTGAATAAGCTTGAATTATTTCTTTTACTCTAAATGCACTGTCTTTATCATTCTTGTTTCGTCTTCTTCTTGCGTTGTTTTTTTTTCCCCTTGTGTTGTTGTTTTTCATCTCACCATAAACCCGTATACATCTGAAGACAAGCGTCGTTTTAATACTCTTACAAATTGTAGTGCAATTCTGTGATTTTCTAACCAATAACATAACAAAAAAGAAATAATTAATGATAATCACCATTAAGTGAAGTTGATTGGTTTTCGTGGTCATTCTTCCATGTTACTGTCTCTAGGTTCGAAACTACCAAAACGAAAATAACAAAAGATGGTATAAAGACTACTAGACTACAAAAACATACAACATTAGTGTCTTTGTCTTTTTTATATCTCATGATAAATTGCAAAATAGAAATAAAAGAGTAAATATAATGCAGTTATGTATACGATAGGCGGTGAAATGTGGCCGAAAGTGAATGTCGTGTACGATATCTCGTCTGTGAATTTATTTACAAATATTGCACCTCTTATTTTATAATAAATGTTCATATTTATGTATTCTATTATACATATAAATGGTTAGCGTAAAGATTCAAGAAGTGTTTTGTATTGGGATCTCCGTCGGACATTTCAATCAAGTTGAATACAAAATACCCTGTTTGGCTCAAACAAAATACCCTTTTTTTAATTAATGTCAAATAGATAAAAAAGTATTATTTCTCCCACAGATATATATTCATGAGCCACCATTATCTTACTATAATTCTTTGTTATTTTTCTTTTCTTACATATATGTACATTGTCAGCTCGTCAACTATTTTTAATTGTAAATTCGATTTTCGTCAATGGTTCAAAATTCAAACTTACCAATATTTAGTTAGGTCATTTTTTGCGGATTAATTGTTAGCTCGTCCACGATCTTTGAAATTAAGAATGATGATGCAAATTAAACTTTACATTTATAGTTTTATTTTATTTGGTAGAAGTTATTTCCAACTCAACTTTCGCCTTTAATATAAAAATAAAATTATGGTTTTAATCTCAGAGATTTTATTGGCAACGAACAAAATAAGATACAGTGTGTGTCTGATATTTATTTCCTAAAATATGTTGAGTTGGAGAAAACCTCAAGACGAGTTTTGAGAAAAATTCTACTCCATTATGATATTTGCCGGCCAAGCCAAGCTGAGCTGAGCTGAGCAAAATAAGTCGAGCGAGTAGCTAAGGGATGGCGTGAGAGAGAGGGTCACTGTCCGAAATTTTAAATGCTGGGCGCTGCGTGAAGGATTAGAAAAGCATCTATATCTACTAAATCACAAGTCACTTTAACAGTAACTGCTTCATTCTCTATCTGACACGTATATTTTTTATGAGGTGTCAACACCACATTTTTTTGATAATTTACTTTTATTCCTAAAAATAATTTATAATTATTTCGGAAAAAAATCTTTATTCAATTAACTGTTTCTATTTTTTAGGGAAGCCACGATCTTCTCTTCTTCAGGGTTTTTCTCCACTATTTTTTATAAAACTACTTCTTTTCTCCTTTAAATTGATCTTCAAAATCGCTCTTTTCTCACTTATTTTTATTTTTGTATCGAATAAACTTCTTTTTTTTGGTATTTCAAAAGAATTGTGACAGTGAGACTTCACAAGTGAATCTCCATTTCAATGTTCCATGCAAGGAAATGAAAGTAAGATTAGTTCATATCCTCCCACATGTTCTATCAGCATATTTCAAAGTTTTCAAAGGATAAAAAGGTGCAGTCACATGATTTTTTTTTTTATCAAGGTGTGCTTCTTTTTCTCCTTTCCATTGATACTTGATTTTCCTTCCTAAGTTCATTCGTATGATTCATATGATTGTTGTCTCTTTTCAAACAATTAAAATTCTAAAGCATTTTTTACTAAAATAAAACTATATATACATTAACATCTGACAAAAAATAGTTGTTGATTTTATATTTATCAATAGATATTAAATTTAGTATTAATCTCAAAATATATTTAAATTGATGATAGATAATTAATAATTAATATGTCCCTGCATAGCAGGGGCCATAGTGCTAGTTTATTCTTAAAGATGCTCCTCTCAACGTATCCACGTGTCAAAGTGTCATTAGTTTACACATCAAAAGCTGAACCAGCAAATCCCCAGGGCGGGTTTAATCATCTACTTAATCCCCCATGTAAAATCTCTGTGCACCCATCTCTTACAAGCCGTTAGATTCACACTCACATACGTTAACCGTATCTAACCGGCATGGAATTAGTACATAACTATATACCAAACCGTGATACAGCTTCAAATCAACAAGCCTGATTTGATTAGACTTAGCATTAAATAAATCCTTTGTTATAGACTTAGCAATGTCACGCTGGTCTCACATGCCTACATCCTTGGAAGTTTGGAACAGTACGGGTCTTTAATTATTTATTTATGATTTATGATACTTATGTTAACATCTAAAGAAAGATATTCAAAACTTGCGAATGAGATCACTGATAAGAGAATAATTTAGTTTATGAAATGCTACTCTGTTACACAATTTAAATACATATAATGCATTAATGCTATATATTTATGCTCAATTTGTCTACAAACACACTAACTTTGTTTTAAGAAATATAGAAGAAGAATAAAATCAGTAACACTCGCAAAATTTTAGAATCAAAATATATATATATATAGTATCGATTTAACCTGTTTAAAAGATAAATCCATTATAAAAAAAAGACCTGCTTAAAAGACCAAACTAATACCATGAAAATAAATAGTAGTATAAGCTTAGACTTCACGTGCTAAATCTTGAAGAACACGATTGGACAGAACAGCAAGACAGAAGCAATAACCAATGGAATTATGGAACATCATATAAACTTTTTAGATATCATTGGATAATTAAACTAAATAGTATTATAATGATTTTTGAATTATTTGGTTGTTAATATGGTCCACGCGGTCTCTTCTCCTGATCCGTTATCAGTATAGATTTCCGTCGGTCTGTTTATTTATCATATTTTATTATCTATTGATTTTTAATATAAACACACTGGAATATTCTATTATTCCGTGCTACTTCCTAATTTTTGTCATCAATTTACATTCGTCTGTATATTTAAAAGGGTTACAGCGCCAATTCCAATTAGTATGTAATATCGTCAATTGTTAGTGCTATTTTACTTTCTGATAATGATTGTTGAAAAATATAATTGTTTAAATTAAAGCTGACTTTATGATTACAATGTCAAACAGATAAGGTTTACCAACCACTTACATAGTTACATCTATCTTTAAAAAAAGGGATTCAAATTTGGGGAATAAAAGAAAGTAAATGTGGTAAGTATAAACATAAGCATTTCATATAGTATCCCAAAAAAAAGGTATCCAAAATTAGATTTGTTGCACAGTACGTCACTGGGAAGATAAGATCTGAAAAGTTAATATTCCGGAGAGGCCGGCACCATATGATAATTGGGCCTTTAGGCCCAAAATTACCCAGATTAAACTGGACTTGCTTACCAAAAACCTCAATTTCACCCACCCGTTACTAGTCGTCCTCTCTTTGGGCACACTTAGATTGTGTGATTCAATCGAAAACTGAAATTCGCACGCCTCTGCTGCTCACCGTCGCCATCGGAACATTCCATTGTCACTGCCGTGAAATCATCTCACTGGTTGAGCATCATTTCTCTTGTATTTTATACGATTTGTTTGTTTTTTTTTTTGATGTATTTGTTCTTCTCGTCGTCTATGAAGCCCTCAATTACATATCGCGGGTGGTGTTTCAATTCTTTTCTTTTGATGTATTTTTTTTTCAGAGGGATTTTAACTACAATTGCGTGGATTAATGGGGAAAAAGGAGAGCGAGATGTCTGCAATGGAGATCGACGATCCGAAATCTGAAAGCTCTGATCAGATCCTTCCGAAGTTCTCGATTAATGGTTAGTTTTTGTTTCTCAGGGAATGTAAATACAGCCAACTGCTTCTTTTGGTGTTTTATTTGAGACTAATTGATGTTGAGTTTTAAAACGATGGATATGATGGCTATATACATGAGTAAAGTATCTGCATGTCTGGGAATTTTGTTTACGGAATCTTGAAATTTGCTTCCTTACTATGTGATTTTGTGAGGGCATTTCTGTGATTTTTGTATCAACTATACGAGTGTTCTAAGTTTTTGAATGATTGCAATATTGCATTTGCATTTTCAGTTCTGCAGCTGATGAAATCTTCTCAGGCGCAACATGGTCTGCGTCATGGTGACTATGCTCGCTATCGGTATTAATATGAAACCCTAAGCTCACTGGCTTACTTAGGCTTTTCAAAAATTTAGGTTGGTTTCTATAATCTCTGTTATTTTGTTGTGTAGGAGGTATTGCTCAGCACGGTTGAGGAGGTTATACAAGTCCTTGAAATTTACTCATGGCCGTGGTAAATACACTCGACGAGCCATACTTGAATCAACTGTCACTGATGTTAGGTATATATCCTGCTCTCATTCTTATTCCTTCCCATTGGAATATTTTGTTATCGTTGTGTGACTTGAGTACATAAATTCCCAGCTTATTGTGATTGTGGTACTCTCATTCTGATAATTGGGTTAATCTTGTCTTTATTTGAAATAGGTTCCTTCATGTGGTTTTCTATATGGCGGAAAGAGCATGGAGCCATGCAATGGAAAAAAGACAGCTACCAGATGGGCCTAATGCTCGGCAGCGGATTTATTTGATTGGTAGACTGAGGAAGGCAGTTAAATGGGCTTCGCTGTTCTCAAGTTTGTGTTCTATTAAGACAGATTCCAGGACATCTCTGGAAGCTGAGGTATTTCTGTGACCCCAAATGTTTCAGTATACATAAGTATACCTATAACATATCTATTGCCTTGAAAGGAAGAAGAGAATACCTCTGTTTAGGGCTTTTAGCTTAGTTGTTTGGTGTAAAATGTGTGTCTACTCTACAAAAGCATGACGTGAGTCTTCATGCTTTACCTTACTGTTTTATAGGCATATGCATCCTATATGAAAGGTACTCTGTTGTTTGAGCAAGATCAAAATTGGGAAACTGGGTTGGCATGTTTCAAAAACGCCAGGTTTGTCTTTGTTTTGTATTTGCCATTTTGCAATTTGGTAGGTTTTGTTTCTGAAAATGTCCCCTGTTGCAGATCTGTTTATGAGGAACTCGGGAAATATGGTGATCTAGAGAACCAAGTTCTTTGCCGGGAACGGGTTGAGGAACTTGAACCTAGTATTCGGTACTGCCTACACAAAATTGGCAAATCAAACTTGCAGACATCTGAACTTCTTCAGATTGGTGAGATGGAAGGGCCTGCACTGGATCTTTTCAAAGCAAAGATAGAGGTATATATATTTCCATGATCAAAAATGTCATTTTCTGTCAGCGTTATCACCAAAGCAAGCGAGTAACTTAGGTGTAGTATATAGATGTTTCAATAATCCACATATTTCTGCAGCCAAAAAAAATTATCTGTTAGTTTTTAATTTTTTGTTAGGAACTTAGAGCCTCGCCTTTGACCTATGACCAACACTAATGATAACATATTTCATGTATACGATCTTGGCTACTCTTGAACGTCTTGAAATCGTTTAGTGGTGAAGTATTTCTCAGATCCCTCAGACGTTTTGGTCTATAAATATGATGTATATTCCTTTCTGTCGCGTAGGCTGCTATGGAAGAGGCCAGATCTCAACAAGCTGCATCTCTTACAGAGTTTAATTGGCTTGGCTACAGATTTCCTGTTTCCAACCCAAAATCTCGGGTTTCTATTTTAAAAGGTTCGACCAACGTTTTCCATATACCCTCTTTTTGAATTACTTTATTATGTCTGGTAACATAGTCCTAGATTTGGCAAAAGTTTGGTTTGATTGTACTGTCATGTGTTACCCTATTAATATGATTCCTGCCGTTATAGAATGTCATGCACCTCATTGAGGCTCTTATTCTTTGTTCCTTGTTCAGCCCAGGAACTTGAGAAGGAGCTACAGGGTCCAACAGCAGAATCTATCTCTGCAGAGAAACAGCTAGCCATATATGATAAATTATTCACTGCATATCATGATGCCAGGAACACCATACGCAGTGACTTGGTAAGTAAATTTACAAGACATCTTCTGATTTATTAGTTGAGTTTGCCAAAAAGGTTTACCCTTTTATAGATTTTGGAACATGTAGACAGGTTTGTTTATCCCAAAGACTAAGGATATCTGTTATTTTAGATGCATTGCTGTTTCTTTGATTGATTGTACTGAGGAGCGTACTATTTTTTAGGTAAGTGCAGGAAATGCTGAATCTGTTAAAGATGACCTAAATGGTTTGGACAAAGCTGTTGGAGCTGTGCTAGGACAAAGAACCATTGAACGGAACCAGTTGTTGGTTAAAATAGCAAAGAGTAAACTGAGTAGGAAACGTGATGATAAAAGTGAAAAGGTTACTAGGCCTGAGGAGCTTGTTCGATTGTATGACCTTTTATTGCAGGTAATCACTGTTCACCCGTTTTTTTCTTTCAGAACCTCATTTTGTTTGTTAAACCATCAAGGAGACATCACCTGTGTTTCTTTTTCTCAGAATGTGGCCGATCTTTCTGATCTCATTAGCTCTGGAAGAGACAGGAAACCTGAGGAGATTGCCTTTGAAGAAGAGTGTCAGCGCAAAAGCTTGGCCTTCCGTGCTGAAAGGTTTAGTTCTCTCAAATTATTGTTTTTTTAGGGCGGTTACTATTGAGTTGTGGACTTTCTTTGCTCTTCACATAATTTTAGCATCTTTCAATCCTTAGCTATACGAAATTGAGTAAATTTATTAGGAATCTGTTTCCAGGTCCCTCATCCTATACACCTAATTTTTTGTCAATATTAGAGCTACTTGTTTGATTCCTTAAATTGATGTACTGTAGTTCTTTCCATTTGAGAAATGTACTTCCCATATAAATGACACATTTAGTTTTCATTACCGTTGATTGAATTAGCTAATGGTATCTTCTGAAATCTCTTTCAGGTGCTTCTACTTGGCAAAGTCATATAGTCTAGCAGGAAAGAGGGTTGAGGCATACGCCTTATATTGTCGTGCTCGATCTCTTGCTGAAGATGCAATGGGAAAGTTTCAAAGCATAGCAAAGAAAGATGAGGTATCTAGCTCATCATTTATTTGTGTCCTCATACATGGCTTCCATCCATATTCATTGAATAGCCGCACACTATGTTACCTCAGGTCAACCAGATAACAATAATAGGTTGACAGTTTATAGGAACATAGACACGGGGGCACAACTGAATATTGTAGATATTGTTTCCATTGAAGAAATCTTAATTTTGACCAAAATATTCTGATAATGCTCAGGGAACAATCCAGGAATTGAAGACACTGAGCAAAGAATGCAGAGCTAACAGTTGCATAGAGCATGCTACCGGGATTATGGAGGAAGAGAGGGCTCCAGAGAATCTGTCAAATAGAATCTCAACTATATCATTAAACGATACAGCCACTGAGGTACAATCTCACTATCTTGCCTTCTTGATTAGTGGCTGATGCTATAATCAAATTGCACTCTAATGTTTTTTGTTTGTTTTCACTCTTATATTATATGTTAAACCAGGTGGAGAAATACCTGTTAGATAAACTTGATGTGTATGAATCTGCAGTGGGCGAGTCAAACACAAAAACTGCCCCGAAGATTGAACGGTTTCCACCAGCATTCCAATCTATACCGCGCAATCCGATTGTTATAGACCTCGCCCACCCTTGCATCGAGTTCCCGGAAATTACGAACAGGATGAAGAAAAGCCGGGGCTTACTGGGTCGTTTCTTTGGCTGAAACTTGAACCTCTTTATTTCTCAGGTTAAAAGAATCTCTGATTCACTTTCCCTTCTTCTTAAAAAAAAAAAAAAAAAAAAAAAAAAAAAAAAACTCTTGTTGCTCTTACGCTTCTGGAACGAAATGCATGAGATTTTTTTGAAAATTATTTTGTCGGAGTTTTGAGAGAATCACAATTTAGACCGTGTATTATACATACTACATTTTGCTCTTCCTTTAGTGACATTTGAAATTTTGGAAATAGACAATTTTATGTCACATTCTTAAACATTGTTTACGTCGATAAGGATGCTGTTACATCTGGTTCTAATAAATTGTAATTAATAAGTTTGATACGATAATTAGTAGAAGAAGAAGAAGAAGAAGAAGAGAATAGGGGATATTCGTGGGAATGGGAAACAAAAGCGTTTATAGTAATAATATTTTTTAGTTTCTCACACGTTTAGGATGTTTCTACTTCTCCTCTCGGAATTTTCAAATATAAAGTCAACTCCATTTGATTTCCTCTTTAATTTATTTGCAGTAAATACTCTCTCGATTTTCAATTCACTGGACTCGCGAATCTTATGAATGCCACGTAACCTAATTGTATCCTCCATCTACCATACCAGTTAACTCTTTTGATTAATTAAATGTATTTAATCAATCAATCTATATTTTTTTCTTAAAGTGTTTGTACCATATTTTTAAAAAAATAATTGGGTATATGAGTCATTTTTAAAACTTAATTGGTCAAATAGGCCAAACACTATTTAATTAGAGGAAAGGGTATCTGACAACTACAGTGTGACAAAAAGTGTTTGTGAGATAGATATCACAAAATGACTAAGTTGTCCTCGCGATAAATAAGACCATCTTCTACACTATTATTTTCGTACACTATTATTTTCGTACACCACTATATTTCGTACACTAATATTTTATGTATACATGTTATATCATGTACACCATTTTTTATAATATGACATATCATGTATATCTCATGTATATTATATCTCTTACACTATTATATCATATAGATTTTCATGTTATGTATACCACCATGTCTATATTATGTACATCATTTCTTGTACACCATTACATTCCACACATTGCTATATTATGTACACCTTATCTTATGTATACTATTTCTCGTACACCACTATACCCATATATTTTCATGTCATGTATATCCCAATGTTTATGTTATGTACAATATTTCTCGTACAACACACACATTGGCATATCATGTACAACTTCACTCATTTCATTTGTTTTACAATGGGTCAAAAATGTTAGAAAATGTGTGTTTCTATTTTGAATATACACGATAATGTACAATTTATTACTTGTGTTTCTATTTTGAAATAGTGTAAGTTACTATTTTGAAATAGTGTAAGTTTCTATTTTGAAATGATTTATGTTTCTAATTTAAAATGGTGTGCATTTTAATTTAAATTGGTATACTTTAAAATGGTTAAACACGATGGTTACATCGATAATATTTCTAAAAATCGTTATAGCATTTGTAACTATTTTACAAAAAAATGAAGTTCAAAAATATTTATGTTATAATGATCCTTGTACACCACTTTTTTACATAACGTACACCAATGGTAGTGTACGAGATGTACATAACATCATAGTGTACATGATATAACGGTATAGAGATATGATGGTGTACGAGATACGATGGTGTACGATATTGTGATAAAATAAAATAAAATTTTACAAATCCGTAAAATATATTAAAATGGAACTTTTTAGATTCACAAAAAAAGTTAAAAAACAATATTTGATTGCATTTTTTTTTTAATGAAACTTTTACAAGAAAATTAAGTTATAAAATCTGTGGAGGAAAGAAAAAATGGAAGAGAGAGATAATTTTTTTTTTTTGTCACATTTTTTTTACTTGAACAAATTGGGAAGATGGCATTTTTGTAATTCTTACACATAAGAGAGGGCAAACTAGTAAGCCTCTCTTAGTGAATAGTAAATTTTGTCTTGATTATCTAATTTTGAATAGTAATTGGCCTATTCTTACAATTACTTTCAAAAATATATCCCATTCCACAAATTAACTCTTTTAAAAAGTTTTGGTAGCTTCAGCCTTCAATCTCCCTTATTTTGTAGTTGCACATTTTAGATTGTCTATCGTAATCAATCATTTAATGGATTTTTAGTAAAACTATTGAATAAAAAAGATGATTATTCCCTCTAATAATAACAAAGTAGAATAATGGTGGGGTTAAGCTTATCTAATGTACTACTATTTAATAGCTATTTTAATTTTAATTTTGGTTTAAGTAAAATAATAAAAAAAATGAGAGCCATGGAAGGTTTCAAGGTTTTGCACACGATCACCACAACAAGAAGAAGAAGAACAAAGAGAAGAGTAAATTTTGTTTTTTCTCCATCGCACGATCTTTCCCTTATTTTGCGCCCATTTTCCCACTTCTCAACCAACCCTAATCCCCAAAAATAAGCTTTTGATTTTCCAAAAACGACCAAACTCAACCCAAAAAAAAATAAAAAGAACACCGTAATTAGCTCTGTCCGCTTCTCCGGTAACCGGAATTTCCCATTTTTTGTTTCAAGTGTGAGGAAGAAGACGACGACGACGACGAAGAAGAAGAAGACAGAGGAGGAAGAGGAGGAGAATCGTTCAGTTTCTCTTGCTTTTCCCGCTGAAGAAATGAATTTCGCAAAACTCGATGATTCTCCCATGTTTCGTCAACAGGTTTCTCATTCTTATTCTTTCGATCGTCTCTGTTTCTATAATCTCTTCATTGCTCACCAATGCATTGCTCTCTCTTTCTATAATCTCTGATTAAATTTCAAAATATAATGGCCTATAATTTCTGATACATTGTGTAAAACTTTCATCAATTTCGATTCGTTAATATAGGGTGTTGACTGATTTGTGAGGCTCTATGAAATTTGCAATGTATATTGTCTAGATGTCAAAATGTAGGAGTTGACTTCAAAATTTCCTGAGTTTTGATCAATTCTCTTCACATTTTTTTTTTTGTGTTTGACCTGCAACTGTAAGTCTTCCGTCTTCCAAAGTTTATTGGTACAAACACTTACTTTTGTGGTTTGAACAGATGCAATGCATGGAAGAGAGTGCGGAGTTGCTGAGAATGCGATGCTTACGGTTTTATAAAGGTTGCAGAAAATACACGTAAGCCTGTCTTTACTGATTTCATTCATAAGGGATTAAGTTTTGTTTGAATTTAAAAAAAATGTAACATCTCATTCACCAAATTCTGTTTTTTTTTCTTTTTCTTTTTTTAAGCGACGGGCTTGGAGAAGGGTATGATGCAGATATTGGCTTTGTAAATGCACTTGAATCTTTCGGTGGAGGCCATAATGATCCTATTTGTGTTGCTTTTGGAGGTACATCCCTTTCATCCTCAATTCTAGTTATCTGAAGAATTCTGCATCATTTTCTCTTTCTTTCTTAGAGTAACTTCTGGAGGAAATATGTTACTTTCTCAGGTCCTGTAATGACAAAATTCACTATTGCTCTACGAGAAATCGGGACATACAAGGAAGTTCTTCGTTCCCAGGTACTGTAATCCATTGCTTATGTACAAGGGATTGATTGGTAGAACTAATTTCCTTTAACTTATGTTGTGCTGAGTCGGCTTTAAGTATCTTTTATTGGTTGCCTGCTTCTTTTGTTCTGTTTTATATAATAGGATGCCTTCTTTCTTGGTTTTTTTTTTTCCTTTTTCTCTTTAGTAGAGACATTTATATTTTTATGTCCTTCAGTGTTATCGCTGTATGTTGATATCATGATATTGAAGTGATGCATAACTATGATGTCATGTCAACACTTTTCAGGTAGAACATATGCTGAATGATCGGTTGCTTCAATTTGTGAATGTTGATGTCCAAGAAGTTAAGGTATATTCGTCATATTAGTTACCACACAAAATATTATAGCAAAATTACTCTGACAATCCTTTCAAATTCTTTCATTCTATTTTCAGCTTTTTCTCTGATTTGCTTCCACTTATATCTATCTTTAATTTCTCTCTCGCAGGAAGCTCGTAAACGGTTTGACAAAGCTTCCATTATATACGATCAGGTGCGTAAAATGATGGTTTTCCCAGATTGTTATCATAAACATTCTGCCAGTTTGAAAAACTACATCTTTATTAATGCGCATCTATATGAAACAGGCACGAGAGAAATATCTTTCATTAAGGAAGAGTACGCGATTGGATGTGGCTGCCACAATTGAGGAGGTATGTAAAAATCTTTTTTTTTTTTCGAAGTCTCGGTTAACAACTAGTCACATATAATCGTCACTTTTTTTTCTGCTAAAACTAACTTGGTAGAGAGACATTCCAGGACCTCCATAGCGCAAGAACGA
This sequence comes from Barbarea vulgaris, assembly GCA_963667165.1. NCBI lineage: Eukaryota > Viridiplantae > Streptophyta > Magnoliopsida > Brassicales > Brassicaceae > Barbarea > Barbarea vulgaris. Next base: position 2,468,460 of record OY763894.1, on the reverse strand, counting down.
CATTCGAGCAAGCCCGGTTTCATCTGGTAAATGCTTTTTATTTGTATGCTACAAATATTTAGCAGGGTATTCACTCATATAACCGTACATAATGCTTGCTTACTTCTTCCTGGCCAGGTTAGTGCACTCTCTAATGCGGAGGCTAAAAAGAGATTTGAGTTTTTGGAAGCAGTCAGCGGGACAATGGATGCTCATCTCCGTTTCTTTAAACAGGCAAGCTTTTTCTTGAAAACAATTTTCATAAGCAAGAGCAAAAATAATTTTCAGCACTTTTTTCCTCGCCAAATTGCCGGAGGCCTACGCCTTCTTGAATCGGATTCCTTGAAGCCAATCTGCGTGGTTTTACAAGGAAACCTATCATACAATGGGTTATTTCCTGTTTCCTGATATGAACCACTTGATACGCTTTCTCACGAGTGATTTCTTCTTTCAGGGATATGAGCTACTACATCAGATGGAGCCTTTTATTAATCAGGTCTGATACTCCTTGCAGCATGGCTCTTTAATCTTTTCATTTTCAGAGATTTCTCTGTAGCGAACCCTTTCTTATCCAAGCAATAAGAGGTCTTGAATTGAAATTTTATGGTAGGTGTTGGCTTATGCACACCAGTCTAGAGAATGTGCAAACTATGAGATGGCATCACTTAATGAAAGGATGCAAGAATACCAAAGGCAATTAGATAGGGAAACTAGAATCTCAAATGGTTCTCCAACCGGAGATGGCATGAGGCATAATTCACGAAACTCACAGAAAGTCATAGAGGCTGTCATGCAATCTGCTGCAAAAGGAAAAGTAAGGAAAAATCTTTTTGCTGAGGTTTACTTATCAAACTGCTCTCACATCTTTATACTATTGTGTTTATATTTATCTGTTGATGTTACTGTTTTTCAGGTTCAGACTATAAGACAAGGGTATCTCTCTAAACGTTCCTCAAACTTGAGAGGTGATTGGAAAAGAAGATTCTTTATCCTTGATAGCCGTGGGATGCTATATTATTACCGCAAGCCATGGAATTGGTCTTCAGTAAGTTGTAAAACGAAAAAAGAATTATGTTTTCGATTCGATCATTCTTGAGAAACACATAGATAACATATGTGATGTACCATATCTAATACTAAATCTTTGAATCTCTATGTATCAGGGAAATGGAAGCCGCTCTGTTGTTCATAGGAATATGTCTACAGAAAACAGTCCTGGGCTGTTAAGTCGGTGGCTGTCTTCTCATTATCATGGTGGTGTGCACGATGAAAAACCAGTTGCACGTCACACCGTCAATCTGCTGACCTCAACAATCAAAGTTGACGCAGATCAGACTGATCTAAGATTCTGCTTTCGAATAATTTCACCAACAAAAGTGTATACATTGCAGGTATGTTTGCAAGTGAAAGAAACTGCTAACGAAACTTACGTTAGGATTCAGGACATATTTGCCGTTGTTGTTCTCTTCTATCATCCCCGAATGACCAGAACTTCTTATGTTGTTATTGATGTAGGCAGAGAATGCGCAGGATCAGATGGACTGGATAGAAAAAATAACTGGAGTAATTGCTTCTTTGTTGAGTTTCCAGACACCTGAAAGAGCAATCATGGTTAGATTTTATATGGTACTAGTGCTGATTATTTCTTGTCTGACCAATTTCCGCTTTTGCTAATATATCATTTACCTGCAACTCGACCAGCGTCTTTCTACTGTGGACGGTGGTGATACGTTCTCTGCAAGTGACTCTGGTTCTTTAGCAGATCCGTATGATATCGAACAGGCAGATAGTGGAGAATCCACACTGGAAAATCCCATGACAGGAGGAAACCGTTCAAGGTTTTCAGGTTGCTTGCAGCAACATGATATGGTAAAGACTGAAAAGCCAATTGATGTCTTGACAAGAGTGCTCGGGAATGAGAAATGTGCAGACTGTGGTGCTCCTGAACCTGATTGGGCCTCTTTGAACCTCGGTGTCCTTATTTGTATTGAGTGTTCTGGTATCCATCGTAACCTTGGTGTTCACATTTCAAAGGTTTGCCATCAAAACTAAACATCTTGCAAACATTTCACTCTCTTCACAAAGGGAGAAGTGTGAACTAACATTTTCCAATTTTCAGTAGCTCTATATATTTGATAAAATATTTCCCACCCTGTTGTGCAGGTCAGATCGCTCACTCTTGATGTAAAAGTATGGGAGCCATCGGTCTTGACGTTATTCCAATCGTTAGGTAACGTATATGTAAACTCAGTGTGGGAGGAGTTGTTGAACTCGGAGACTAGATCTTCCACTGCTAGTATGTCTTCGGGGTAAGTGACTTAAATACTTGTAATTGGGAGAAAACGAAACTACTTCTTACCTGTATTTACAGTCTGAAAATGTTTCTGTTTATCAGCACTCCCAAAGTAGATCGACCAAGAAAGTTGCTTGTAAGGAAGCCTGGTTTCAATGATCCCATTTCTGTCAAAGAGTTGTTCATCCACGCAAAGGTATTATATCAGTTTATCAGATTATAAGCGAAGTTCTTGAAGATCTCATATCTGTCCATTGCTGATTATAATAACTAATTACAGTACTCAGAGAGGATTTTTGTCCGTAAAGCAATAGACAGTCAGCATTTCCAGGCAGTTTTCCAAGAGATTTGGGAGAATGTCCGTGCCAACGACAAGAAATCAGTTTACAGATACATTGTCTGCTCTGAAGCAAATGTGAATACTCTGCGTGGACAAGCATCGTACACTGTGTCTTTACCCTTATCAAAGATGATGCAACTGGAAGCGAAGGAGGAAACCCTTGAAGCCAAATTCAAGAGCATTGAAGAGGAATTTAAAGAGAATCCAGAGGGATATTCGTCTAACTCAAGAGGGGACGGGGAAATTACGGTCAGAGAAGAAACTTCAAACGACTGTTCTTTGCTTCACCTTGCTTGTCTTTCTGCGGATATCGGTATGGTAGAACTTTTGCTTCAGTATGGCGCAAAAATAAATGCAACAGATTCAAAAGGTCGGACTCCACTACATCATTGTATCATCAGCAGGAGATATGCAATTGCAAGGTTGCTACTTATGAGGTAAACTCCATATTACTTCATCTTGATATTTCTTAGTACTAGTCTTATCAACCATTAAAGTTGACTTGGAAGTCTGATACAATGATTCAATTACAGGGGAGGAGATCCAAATGCTGTGGATAAAGACAATAACATACCGGTCAAATATGCTTCAGAGACAGACCTCAATGACAACGAACTGATTGCTTTATTAACAGACTCCAAAAGATGATAAACACTGATGAAACGAAAATTTGACCATTTCAATTGCTTATCACAGTGAAAGCAGAATGGTACATAGCAATAGAAGAGTGTTGCTTTACTCTACTGAACTCATTTCGCCTTTTTCCGCCTTTTAGCATGCTTCATATTATTATTATTATTTTTTTCGCCCATATAATCGGCGATTTGTTCATGAAGAGCGTAGTGAATACATGTAGATTATATTTTTGCTTGTTAGGTTGATATACTTGTTTATACTCTGGTGTACATATGGTCTTTTTTATGGGGTTGTATGTTCTGTAAGATGAAAACCTTTGTTTTGGTTTCATTATGAGATCCTTTTTTTTTGTTATTTGTGTAATGAAAGACAAAAGACACCATTGTGTTCTTCTGTTCAGCTTTTTATATTTTCAGACACTTTTATGTGTATTTTCCCCATTGGAGAGAACCTGCTTCTTGAATCACCAGACAGATTTAGTTCTTCGACCATCAACTCTTAACCCAAAGAAAACTGTAATTGAAATGATTAATGATATCATTGTGACATTCAGTACATCAAATCTTTTGCAAACCTATAAAAACATGACTGAAGCTAGATATATGATAAAACTGCTATCTCTGTTCTTGAACTGGATTTTTCCTAGCCTATAAAAATCGAGGAATTTGTTCATAGCTTTGTCATCATCATCATGATGGAAACTGCTGCGAAGTAGATCAATGGCCAACATGTCTAGGTGAAGACAAATCCGTTCTGAAGCAAATGAATTGGTCCAGAAGAGTTTTTGAGCTGACACAAGCTGTTCCAGGAACAGCAGCTGCAAATTCTTAATGGCAACTGAAAAAGTGAAAGGAGGAAGCTTTTAGAGAATAGGTCAGGTTAGGATCAATGTTACCTTTTGCCACGATTACAGCCCTTCAGCAATTTTCACGCCGGCCAAGAAATTAAAGTAAAACCAGCAGTCTCCTTTATATTGGCTTTTGGGCTTTCTGTCTTAAATCTATGGAGCTGCATCAGCTTTCATTCTTTGGTTTGAGGAAATGCAACTTTCATCGATTAACTCAATAATACTCGAAGAATCAGGAATATATTTGAGTCGAACCATATTCTCCATAACTTTCTCAGCTGCCTCCGTTCCTCCGACTCTAGCAAAACCAGACAGTAGAGCCCGGCATGTTGAAATACTTAGCTTACATCCATCCTCAACAGCGTTCTTAGCAAACATTTGATCGATGAGCACAAGAGCTTCTGTTGTCATCCCTTCTTTCAGGAAAGCATTAATGATAACACTGTACATTATGTTGTCGGGTTCAATTCCTGCAGCAATCGCCTCATCAAATACAGAAAACATTTCAGATCTTCTACCCATTGTATCATACCCGTTTAAAAGAGATGTGTAAGTTACAACACTAGGCATCAGGTTCTCCTTCTTCATCTGATGCAGAAGCTCTCTTCCACCTTCCATATTTCCTTCCTTGCATAAATAATCAATCATAATGTTGTATGTTACATCATTGGGCTTGCCAAGCCTATCAAACGACCCATCCATTAGCCGTTTCATCAATTTTGGTTTTAATTCTGTTTCGCCAAACTTGAATACGCAATTGATCAAAGCATTTAAAGGGGCGGCAGTAGAAGCACAATCTTTCTCGTTGGTCTCAAAGATGGTAATAGCTCTTTCCATATCATTCAATCTGCAACACCCATCCACAAGTGTTGTGTACACGAAACTATCAGGAATTATTCCCTTTAGTTTCATCTCATCAAATAACCGAAAAGCCTCCATTAGATCTCCAGATTTGCAATATCCATCTATAATTGTACAGTAAGTCACTGCATTAGGGGGGAAACCTTTACCTGACATTTCATCAAGCAGTTCCTTAGCTTTTCCGATTTCACCAGACCTGCAGAAGCCACCAAGCAACATGTTGTATATGATGACATTAGGAGTCAAACCTTCTTGAACCATCTCATCAAAAATACTGGACGCCTTTTGCATATTTCCCAACTTAGAAAAGCCATCAATGAGTGTACCGTAAGAGAATACATCAGGTGTAATACCCTTTCCACGCATTTCCTGAAAAATCTCCTCAGCATCATTTACTTTACCGTTTTTAACAAGACCATTCATAAGAACAGTGTATGTTTTAGCATCCCCCGAAATCCCTTGTTCAACCATGGATCTGAATGCTGAACATGCCTCTATTACTTTTCCCTTTTTGCAATACTCATTGATCAAACCTGTGCAAAGAACTTTATTTGGAATTACGCCACATTTGAGCATCTCTTTCACATACTTATCTGCAGATGCAAATTCCCCTGCTTCTATATATCCACTGATAAAAGCCCCATAGGTGAAAGCATCAGGCTTTAATCCATTATCGACCATTTCAACCAGATAAGACCTTGCTTCGTCCATTCTTTTGGCCTTTGAAAGGCCAATTATAAGAGAATTGTAGCAAAAGGTGTCTGGTGCAATTCCTTGTTTCTTCATTTCTTTTAACACCCTCACTGCATCTTCAAACCTACTTTTCTGGAGAAAGGTCTTTATCAATGTGGTATATATAACCACATTGGGTCTGCAACCACTTGCACCCATATCTTTCACAATGTTATAAGCTCCATCGAGATCCCCAGAAGAACACATGCCTTTCACCGCTGTACCATAAGTATATGGAGATATGACAATATTCCTCTTTTTCATTTCAACAAGTAACTCATAACCTTTAAGTACATTATTTTTCCGAAAGTATCCCTCGATCAAACTAGCATAAGCCCGAGCACCTGGTGTCACTCCGGATGCAATCATCCCATCAAAGAGGGCCTTTGCCTTCTCCATTGCCCCTTCCTTTGACATCACAGAAATAAAATAATCATACATCTTAGGATCGATTCTAATTCCATGTGAAGCCATCTCATGGACTAGTCCGTTTGCAGCATCTGCACCTCTGCCCTTCAGTAAACCATCAATCACTATACTGTAAGAAACATTATCAGGATACACACCAAAACTATTCATCTCTACCAGCAACGATTTAGCATCTTCTAGTCTCTTCCGCTTACACAACCCATCTATAAGAATATTGTATGATTGCTTCGATGCCACTAATCCTTTACAAATCATCGACTTCTTCAGTTCAAGTGCTTCATCCACATCTCCCTTTTTACACAAAGCTTCAATTACCAAACTATACACATTCAAAGTTGCCTTCCCAAATTCTTCTTCGATTTTGAGAAGAACAACCTTTGCCAAGTGAACATTCCCAGCTCTGGAATGTGCAACAACCAACATTTCATAACTCTGAACATCGAATACTACATTTCTCTCAACCATCCCATTATACGCATCCCAGAACAAATCCAGACGATTCCTCTTCAACAACGCATCCATCAAATGTTTACATCGTGCCAAACTAGGAACCAGTTCCAAATCCATAGTGCTAGAAATAACAAAAACAGATTCATCTAAAAACCCTTTCTCAATGTATGCATCAATCAAGATCCCAAATAGAACTCCATCATCACTCTTTCCAGCAAACTCTCGTGAACATCTCACAATCGAACACCAAACCTCAGCTACTGGCCATTTCCTCTCAATCATCCTGATAACTACACTATGAGCTTTCTCAAAACTACCGAAATTACACAAAACCAAAGCCAGAAACGAAAACGAATCCAATTTCTGCTCTGTGACTTTTTGAGAATCGACCCAATTGAAGAAACTCAAAAGTCTAGAGGGATCATCGACGCGTTTCGATCGTAAAACGGAGAGAACCACTTCTGGATTAATCTCGATCGAAAGATTCGAAGATACAAGAGTGTCACGCCAGTTCCCTTGGTTGAGAATTCCAGTTATTTCAGCTGATGCATCGGGAATTTTCTCAATTTGAACGGAAAACGATCGGAAAATTAAACTATGTGCTCTTTGAACCAAACATTTCTTCCTGAACAACGTTGAACTCATCATCTCCGATACCGGAGATTTCAGCAACCTCGTCGGAGAAGAGGATTAAAATCGAATTACGATAAATAAATAAAAAGTCGTATTAAAAATATTCATAAGACCCACAACTATTTGGGCTTTTGGGCCCAAACACTTACGGGCTCGTTGCAGATAGATATCCGATATTTGTAGGTTTGTTTAGCATTTCCGGGATATTTGTAGGTTTGGTATGTTATTTATATATTGATAGACGACATTGAATAAAAAAATATTAGAGAGGTCTGGAGAGGGGTTATGGGAGAGATATGATGAAGATCCCCCACTAAAGTTGAATTTCAAATGGTGCATGAATGTGTTTACCCAAATACATAGTGTGTGAAATGCATGGTTTGACCAAATTTCTTTCTTATTTTGTTTTGACATGAGAACATTTTTAGAAAAGTCTACGGGTATATGGGTAAACCTAAACTAATAATAAGCCCTTTGTTTTAAATTATAAAACGTGTTATGGTTAATTCCACGGCATGAGGGTTGTATAATTTACATCTTGTCTTAGACGATTTCTTTGCATGAATACGTGAGGGCTAAAAACCCGTGGGTTTAATTTCGTTCACAAAATGACTTAATTATACTTAATATTTCTTACACATATTAACCAATTTTTAACAATAACTAATAGTATACCATGTGTTAAAAAAAAAAAAAAAAAAAACTAATAGTATACCTTAAAATAATTTATGGCATGCATTTACATAATATATGGTTCTTTGTAGTTTTCCAATTATTAGCTTTTACTTTTTGTTTAAAATGTTGTCTGTTCTAATGAACCTCATAGATTGAACATAAATAAATTCATCAGGATTTGATATTTTATTGAACCAAACAGCAAGTAATTGGTTTAAGTGCGGTTAAACCAAACGCCATTAAAACACGTAATGGTACACATTATTTCACTCAAATTTGGATGAAGTATTAAATCTGAAATTATTTGACTTTTTGTAAGTTTTCTGATGATTTTAGTATTAATTTATATAAATTGTTGTATTTTTTTCTTAAAACTAAATTCTGGGATTGGGTGTTAGTTAGATTAGGCGATGTATCATCGAAGAAACTTCCGATCTTAATAGAAATATTAAAATTCCAATCACACAAAATCAACTTTAAATAAACAGTTAAACACACCCGAACAAACTTTTAAAAAGTTTAAATCAACATAACGTAAGAAAATACGGTAGTGGTATAATTTATTTTTGAAGTGTTGCTTTTTAGAATTGTTACACTGTTCCAAGTTGATTAATCTTTCCACAACAAAAATATACAATTATAAAATAATTGTGTTGGAAGCAAGGAAGCAGTGACTAAAAAGAAAACAATTTAACCAAGCACGACTAAAAAATCTTCTTAGACGCTTTCATCGTCATTAGAAACAATTAATTATGATTGTTTATCCATCGACCCAAGTTGGCTCCAAAAACTAGTGCATTCCATTTTAATAACCATTAAGTTTATTGATAATATAAGATAATAATTTGTGCTCCATGACGGTCAAAGAAAACGATTAAAAGTATTTATTTTCTTAAAGTGATGTTTAGACATTAATAGTAATTCTTCATCGAGACAGATAAGTTTTCCAAATTTCTATTAGTAAACAATTATATTTTGCAAAATGATTATTTACCATGTCTAGCCAAAAGAACTAGAACTAATATTTTTTAATTTAGTAAAAATTCAAATTAACATTGAAATAGTAAGATATTTAAGTAGTAAGTAGTAACTTTAACAAAAACAAAAACATTTTAAGTAGGAAGACATAAATATTAGTATTTTTAATTTTAACTGAAGTTCAATTCTAGCGACGATTTTAATAAATGGCATAAGCCGACAACATTGAAGCACTGTCGGTGGGGGAGAGTCCGTATTTAAGATTGTTACAGATAATTATGAAATTTTATTTTTGTCGTATTTTCTTCGTAATTTGACCCGATCAAATAAAATTGTTATGAAACTATTCTTAATTAGACGAACCAAAGCACGAGGACAGGATGCTCGACACGTCACACGTGGGCAATTGATAAAAGTCCGGCTAATTGAAACAATAACAAAAGAAGTAGGTATTATTAAGTACTACTACCAAATTGCTAATTTTATAATCGAAAGACGAATTCATTATGGAATTAATTCCAGCGTATTAAGAATTAAAAATTAATTTTAAATCATACGATTAATTAGTCGTTGGAATATGTATAAGATATTGGGGATAAACACGGTCCAAAATGTCCAGCACAAACGTGTTTAATGTTGGCTTGACACTTGCCACATTCTTAATTATTTAATCAAAGCGTTAATTGACTGTACTTATATGTAATCAAGTATGTTATCTCTAAATGACTTGTTAGAGAGGCTATCTTCCATGGTGGAGCCATGCGATTAATTTAGCATTCAGATGAAATATATAATTTAATCAGTCATATGATTTTAGATAAATTGACGTACATGGGCGGCTACAGTGATGTGTATGTATTAATGGGTTTTGTTTGTTTTTATTTGGAAAATTTTCTGAATTTTTAATATTGTATTTGTTTATATTGGAACTGGTAATAAGCATAAGGGAAACGTATTCATTTTAAAATTAGGCAATTAGTTTTGAAAAATCAGTTATGGAGAAAACTATTTTTTCTAGCAATCATTATAAGATTTAAATAGTTTTCGGAACAACTAACTATAAGGATCAAAGATTCCAAATGCTTGTTTATGTTCAGGATCAACTTCAACAGCAGTTTCTCTTTAAAAATGCAAAGTTTTTATGAAACGTGGAAAAGAAGTTATGATCAAATTATTCAAATGGGTATAGTAAAACCTCTATAAATTAATAATGTTGGGACAAGAGAATCTTATTAATTTATAAAGGTTATTAATTTATCGATAAATTAATAATTATTGATTCATAGAGAGTTTTTCTGAATTTCAAAAAATGTTATATAAAAAGTAGAAAAATGAAGACAATACTTCGATGTGTTTTAATGTATTTACACATTAGAATATAATCATTGCATATATAAAATTTTTTTAACAATTTTTGATGCAATTTGAGAAGATAATATCATATATTTTTGATATTTTTTAAAAATAGAGATAAATTCAACCAAAATTACAAATTTACGAATAAATAAACAATATTAGAATCATATTCACTAATATATCTTATATATATACCATAAATTTATATGATTATTAATGAAACCATATATTTACACAGAGATTTCAAAAAAATTATTATCTTATTATTTTATCGAAATATGTCAATTATTACACCGGCCCAATTTGGGACCGAGATAATCTATCTACTGTATTAGTCTTTGACTCTTTACCATTCCAACCATCAAAATGCACACTTTTTTTTTTTTTTACTGACTTCAGATGTTACATAGTCTTAGAAAAATAACCAAATATGTGTGATAAATGCTGCAATTATAGAAGGGGACGACAAATCTCATTAGGTTACAAAAAAAAAAGAGTGTAATTTATTGTTAAAAATAATGAACTTAAAACTTTATAGAATGGTGGAATTCTCTAGGCTTCAATTTAAAATCCGGAAAACATCACAATGGTGAAAGTAAATCACAATTTTACAAATATTGTGATAGGTAAACCTTTTATAAAATATTAAAGCATTATTATTGCATCAGATGCCATCACATGTTAAATTAGTCCTCTTCCAGTTATTTTACATGGTTTTATCAATCAAACATGTTACCATCAAATTTTTTTTTTTTAATTGTAGTTAAATTTAAATTTATTTAACCTAACTGATACTACAATATTTGTCTAATCAGTTAAACTAATTGCAATTTGCTGCAAACGATAATGCATGTGATTAAAGAAAGATGCAGGTAGGTAGGGTACTTTATATGGCTGGACCGTTTTGTTTTGTTTTGTTTTTTTTTGTTTTTTTTTTTTCAAATGCCAAATTTTCATTAATAATGATAAAAACGGTTTTTCACTTGGGAGAACCTTACAAAGCATAATGAAAAAACATGGGAAATATAATATTCACGGGCTGCAAACATGCTAACGCGCAACACCCGGATACAACATAAAGCATAAAAAAAACTACACTTTAAAAAAAGATAAGGGGATCAAAAATCCTAGGGGTAACGCGTAAGAACGCAACGGTAAGCCACTCGAAATAGTGTGATACTAGTCGAGAACAAGAAACTGGCCACCTTGGGGAACAAAGCTTCACGAAACAAGTAATGAATCGAGTGCTTTTGAATAACCTAACTTGCGTCGGAGGTTTTGAGGCCTCAACTCCCTGAAGAGGGTGAACACAAGTAGGACGAGAGAAAACTCTCGCGATAGTAACTCCGATAACTATGCAAACACAAGAAGATTGGTAGCATGAGGCTTGAAGAAACAGGGCCGTAGGATTATTAAACAAACGAAGAAAGCTCTCCATGGCTGGACCGTTTTAAAGTTCGTGCTGTGTGGTTTTTTTTTCAGCTTTAAGATATGATTCTCACTTTTTTCTGCGAGAAAGATAGAAAAGTCATTAAGAAAAATTATACTTCAATAACAATATAATTAGTTCATAAAGTAATATCATTAATATTAATATATATATATATATAACATACACATAAAATATGACGTCATCATCTGTAGTCTAGCCTAGCCCGTTTCTTCACCTAAACGACTATCACACAACGTGCGTGACTAGACGTAACCAAACTCGATAGGAACAAACTTTAAATTAAATTTATTTTTTTTAAAAAGGGAAAAAAAACAAAACAAAAAACGAGTAATTCATTCTGGCTTTTACCTGCGAGACCCACGTGCGTTGGAAAGGGAATGCTCACCACGTGGCCTGTGCTCATTCGTTCCGTGTATAACTGGCAAGTCACTCTAGTATTATCCCGCAATTGGTAAAAACGACCCAAATCAACCGGTTTGAATAGAGTGGCTCGAGTCCGCCAATCAGATCACGAGCCATTTTGTAACTGACTACTGACTGTAATCAGACCTCTTTTATAAACCCGATTGAATAAATTTGCTTCAAATCCGGCACTTGTGTCCGTATGGTGCGTGTGTCTCACTCGTTAAAGATAAGAAGTGCGATAATGACGTGGCATGTTGGCATAAAGACCAAAGACCAGATTTTTTTTTTTTTTTCCCACTAATTAAAAAACAAATAATTTGAGTTTTAAATTTTAAATATTATTGTCCTTTAGTATTTTAAGATTAATTAAGTCTAATTTCATAATGTGTAGCAGCTGAAATTTTTATCACCATCCAATTAAACTAAAAACTATGTTCCAGTTTTAATTATTATTATTTATGAAAATAATATTTTAAGAAATTAGTTAATTAAGGTAAGGAAAGTAGGGGTTGGTCTGTAGGTTAGGGTTCAAAGAGGGAAGAGATTAGGAGAAAGGAAGCATGAAGGTGTGACCCATTTCTTGAATTAGTGCTCCTTAATCTGGTGACACGTGTAGGTCCCATGTGTAATCACTTCGCATTATTTATTTAAATCAATAATAAGTAAAAACAAAACTTAGTCCATCATTCGATTTTTTATTTTTTTTCCTTTGTTACATTTCGATCAGCTCTCTCCCTTTTACTATGTAATTCAACCCCGCTCTAATTTCTTAATATTGTATAAAGCTTTACCCGAAAACAATTTATCATGGGTTGGTAATGACACATTAACAGTGATAGGGAATGAATGATTCCCTTTCTTTCCGAAAAAATAAAAAACTATCCAATCAAATTCTTTTTTTTTCTTGCAATGTTCTTGTACAGTAAAATAACACAAGATCTTATTCTACTACATATGAAAATACTCAAATTATGGCTTATAATTTTTGATAATTGACGAATATGGTTTGAAATATTTATAAATTCTTTTTTTTTCTTGCAATGTTCTTGTACAGTAAAATAACACAAGATCTTATTCTACTACATATGAAAATACTCAAATTATGGCTTATAATTTTTGATAGTTGACGAATATGGTTTGAAATATTTATGGATACCAAACAAGATTTCTTAACTAGAAAGGCAACAATAAAAATAGAGCACATTTTGCTCGTTTTCCATCAACTCTATTTCTCAATTTTGTTCACATCATGGACCGATCATCAAGAATACAGAAATAAAAAGAAAATATAAATTTACTTTAGCTATTAGTATTAGAAATTGACAATAAAGGGGACATTCACGTGTGTGAGCATGTACTACTCTACTCTACACACATGTCGATAGTCCGTTGATAATACCAATAATAAACAACAAAATTAAACATTACTTATCTCTATTTAACCATATTTGATAGTGTACTATTTAGTCTATTTTCTTTTGCCAACCTCTGTATTTAATATTGTACTATTAGTTTCAATTATAGGTTTATCACTATATACATGTCCAAATTTTTATGTAAGTTACAGATTTTACTTCCGCTAATAAAAGATAATTGAAGATTATTTGATGTTTCATCTGGTAAAAACTATGGGGTTTCTAGTATCTCTATCTATTTATGTTGTTAATTGGGGTTTTCACATATTTTATTATAAGAGGTGTACTAGCGTTTATGTTGGCAAAATTATCCAAAATTGTTTGGGATGATAAGTTTGCAAAATTGAATTTGTTTTATTAAAATAGGAGGTCACTTCAAAAGTACAGACATTTATGTATAGTTTTAAAGTGGATGTAAGATACCTAAACATATGATATTATTAATTTTGAATTAGTATTTTTAGAATAGTTATGGAAAATAGGGTATTTTAAAGTTCGATCAAAATTTGAAAATAATATATACTTAAATTTGACAAGAGATGAAATTGGTCAATCAGCTTGGTAGACGTCCTATGGGAATTTCAGTTATATGCGGTAAGAGTTAAATCGATATATCAAATTATAAACAAGATGAACACATGCTTTGCAAAAGCTGTGTCTACTTTATGTGTGTTTGATTATAAAAATGCAAGGTATAAATTTCGTAGGCTTTCAGGACACCAAATAAATATTTATTTTAAATGGTGAAGGACTTTTCTTTATCAAATGGGTGATATACGTTTTCAAGACACTATTAATATATTAATTTAGGGTAAGAAGGAGATTTTTAAAAAATAAAATAAAGAAAGGGGAAAGAAAAGAAAAGAAAGGAAAAGAAAAGAAAGAGTTTTTCTTTTTAACGGACAAAGATTCCTACTATGGTTGCTTTTAGACCACACACAAAAGCTACACAGTACTCTTGGGTCCCACACCTCTAGCAAGTGCGTTACCAACACGTGATTTTCCTCTCCCAGTTTCTCATTTCTTTTTTATCATATCGTCTCCTCCCCATATCGCGCGTTACGTGTTAACGCTGAACAGTCTTCTTTATTTCCATCTTTTACTCTTGGATTATTTATTTTCTCACAACGTTCTGATTATTTATGCAAATTTGCGTAGATTTTGTGTTTCATTGAAAGATGTTTATTGTTAACAAAAAGGTTTTATGCAAAACTAAACTTCAAGATATCTAACCTCGCAAATTTATTCCCCATCGCAAAAAATGTATACAAGAAAAATCTAATACAATCCTCAATATTTAATATTCATTATATGAAAAAATAAAAAATGTAAAATACATATTTTTTAATGTTATAAACGTTAAACAAAACACAAATCCAATATATATACATATATATTTTTAATAGAAAACCGATATATGTGATATCAAACATTTTAAAGTCTATTAATATTAAGTTCATTTTATAGTTTCGTTAGTTCGTTCGTATTTGGACAAAGCATTTTTTTTTCTTCTTGTGGAAATATGTTTGA
This sequence comes from Barbarea vulgaris, assembly GCA_963667165.1. Taxonomy (NCBI): domain Eukaryota; kingdom Viridiplantae; phylum Streptophyta; class Magnoliopsida; order Brassicales; family Brassicaceae; genus Barbarea; species Barbarea vulgaris. The sequence continues at coordinate 2,453,448 of OY763894.1, read as the reverse complement.
GAAACACAAATCAAACCGATATGCCAGCTGTATGACTGGCTACAATAAACTCTCTCATCTATCTTTAAAAACAAGATTTTCTCCTTTTTAGCAATTCCACCTAAGCAGTCATTTGTATATATAATTTGTATTATGGCAGGCATATGGAATCTAATTTCTGAAACACTAATTAACCCCTTTTCGTACTAATTAATCTTATTTTGCCAGCTGTATCAGTGGCAATCCAAGATTTTTTATTTGGTGAACACATTCGTATAAACATAGTTTAGTTAATTTGATAACTCGACTACTTAAATTATCATGGAATAATTGTTAGAGTATTCTATGTTTGTTCGGCCATTCAGGATATTATAGTTTAGTTTTCTCTTTTACATATTTCCAGTACATTATAATATTCGACAATTTTTTTTTGGTATTATCCGAGTTGTAATTTAATTAAGAAAGAAACAATTATGAAACGTCGTTGTTTTTCCATAAAAAGAAAAGCAGGGTAAATTAAGTACGAGAGATTCACGAGACGAAAATTCCCAAAAGCGCACGATAGTTAAAAGACCGTGGAAAATGACATAGGAAATATCTCAAGAATGCTAAAATGCGCAAATTTTTTCTGGTGCCACGTACCTTTTGCTATCTTCTCTCTACGTCCACCCAGACCTGCCTGTTCACAGCACGACAAAGCCACTTCCCGATAAAAACACAACACCTTTCCCATTGACGCTCTTTGACAAACACCGTTATCTTTTTAACCCAATCACAAGTCGACGCTTGTTCCCGACGTGTTGACGCCGTTAGTCCCATCTAAAAAAGTAGAGCATCCTTTATTACTTGCTAATCTATATTACTACAATCTATACCATTTTAATTACCACGTTTATTTTATTTTTCTCCCTAAATTCCAACTAATTTAAAAATAGATGTTTCATTTTCAACTCATACTATATATGATAAATAGCATAGCACATAGGTTTTCTTTTTATTTAATTTAAAAATACTTTTTTTTTTATGGGTCAATAATTCCATGATGACTTAAATCGCTATATTTCTGCGGAAAGACGACTTGGAAATGTATGCAATTTAGGTATTTTCTCCAATTTATCTTCAGTGATAAATTTAGAAAAAGCAATTTCTTTATAGCAAAAGTCTTAATTAAAATAAAAAATAATGGAGTAATAAAGTAGAGGAAAGAAAATAATATCGTCACTTGTCTAAGGCTTTGTGAGGTCGCAGACCCTGGTCCCCCGGACATGGTTACAACTGGTAATAGCCGGTATGAAAGGGGAATGGTAACCGGTGAATGCCGGTAATTCCGTATGGGTTAGAAGTTCACCGCGGTTGAAATGATTGAAGCTGAGTTTTGACTACTCTGGTTAAGCCTTTGGTCGCCTCAGACCCAGAAAACAAAGATAGGAAAGACGAAGAAAGAGAGAGAAACCAACCAAATTAAAAAAAAATAAAGGAGAGAAACTAGAGAGAAGAAGAAGAAGAAGGAGAAAAAATTGCTTGTCGTCGATTTTCAAGCGTCTGTGACTCTGATAAAAGTGAAAGGAAGAAGGCGAGAGAGCTCGGAGTCTAAATCGGAGACAATCTGAGGTGAAATTGGTGGTTTCTCGTTATGATTCTAGGGTTTATCTTCTGTGATAGTTGTATTGAGTAATGTAAAGGAGCTAAACAAGTGGTGATTGTGTTTGTTACATAGATAGAGGCAAAGAAAGGAATCAAGTGCAGTACAGAGACGAGCTTGTGAAGGTTTTTGAAAGAGAAGTGGTGGATTTGGAGATTTCTGGTTGATATCGTTTGCTCAGAGGCTTATCTGATATCAGATGAAACAGATCTGAGCTTAACAAGTTATGGCGAGTTCCGAGGTTTCAATGAAAGGAAATCGTGGAGGAGAGAATTTTTCCTCCTCCGGTTTTAGTGACCCAAAGGAGACTAGAAATGTCTCCGTCACCGGCGAGGGTCAAAAAAGTCATTCTAACCGATCTGTTCCCGTTGAGCGTGCTGGTTAGTCTCCGTTTCTCAGTTTTTTTTTTTGTTTTTGTTTTGTATTTTTAAGCTTTGTTTTGGTTACAGAATGAGTTGATCTAGTTTTCTGATTTCTACCGTTTCGTCTTCTTCTTCTTCTTCTTCTTCTTCTTCATAGTCGACCCTGAGGCTGCTCTTTACAGAGAGCTGTGGCACGCTTGTGCTGGTCCGCTTGTGACGGTACCTCGACAAGATGACCGAGTTTTCTATTTCCCTCAAGGACACATCGAGCAGGTGAGATTTTCATTTTTTTTTTCTTAATCTTTGAGTTTTCCCTTTTTTGGTTATCTTCTGAGATATTTTCTAATGAAATTTGTCGGTTTTAATATATATATTTTTTTAATGTTGTTGACGATTTTAGGTGGAGGCGTCGACGAATCAGGCAGCAGAACAGCAGATGCCTCTATATGATCTACCATCGAAGCTTCTTTGTCGAGTCATTAATGTCGATTTAAAGGTTGGCTTCTCTTTTACTTAATTGGATTAGTTTTTTGGTTTTTGAGTCTTGAATTGTCTGCTAACAACAGATTTGTCTATGATTTTACAGGCAGAGCCAGATACAGACGAAGTTTATGCTCAGATTACTCTTCTTCCCGAGGCTAACGTAAGTTGTGTTTTCTGAGTTATTGGTTTGAGGGTTGTACCATTATCTTATCTCTTCAAGATTCTCAAATCTTTTTTTTTGCTTGGTTGGTTTTATTTCAGCAAAATGAGAATGCAATTGAGAAAGAAGCGCCTCCTCCTCCACCCCCAAGGTTCCAGGTTCACTCGTTCTGCAAGACCTTAACTGCATCCGACACAAGTACACATGGTGGATTTTCTGTTCTCAGACGCCATGCGGATGAATGTCTCCCACCTCTGGTTGGTGTTTTATTTGCTTCTTATCGATTTTCTAATATTTATCCTTTGGCTTCGATTCATTGTTTTTGTTTCTTATCTCAGGATATGTCTCGACAACCTCCTACTCAAGAGTTAGTTGCTAAGGATTTGCATACTAATGAGTGGCGATTCAGACATATTTTCCGAGGTATAGGAATGAATGTAATATTAGCATCTTTTTTTATTCTGTTCCCAGAGTTTTTGGGTCATCAAGCTCATGATGTCGTTGATGATGTTTTACTAGGTCAACCACGGAGGCATTTGCTTCAAAGTGGATGGAGCGTGTTTGTTAGCTCCAAAAGGCTGGTTGCAGGCGATGCATTTATATTTCTAAGGTTTGTCTAGTTTTAAGTTCATAAATTTTTTGAGCTGTATCTGTTAGTTTCTAAGATTTGATATATCTAATTCTTCTATAGGGGCGAGAATGGAGAATTACGCGTGGGTGTAAGGCGTGCAATGCGACAACAGGGAAACGTGCCATCTTCTGTTATATCTAGCCACAGCATGCATCTTGGAGTACTGGCTACTGCATGGCACGCCATTTCAACAGGGACTATGTTTACAGTCTACTACAAACCGAGGTTTGTCTTGGTTTTAGCTCAGAAGACAGCTTTCGGTTGTTTATGTCTCTGTTTGTCTGTGCCTGACAATTTTACTCTACTAAATATTCATGCGTTGTTGTTTTGCTGCGACAGGACAAGTCCATCTGAGTTCATTGTTCCGTTTGATCAGTATATGGAGTCTGTGAAGAATAACTACTCTATAGGCATGAGATTTAAAATGAGATTTGAAGGCGAAGAGGCTCCTGAGCAGAGGTAAGAACTGTTTCCTTTTCAAATAGTACACGGTTCTTTGGTACCATGTATAGTTTTCAGATATTTACTTTCCATCCTTTCCATATGGAAGACAACCTCACAGATTGTATTGATTTCTTTTAGGTTTACTGGCACAATTGTTGGGATTGAAGACTCTGACCCCCCTAGGTGGCCAAACTCAAAGTGGAGATCCCTCAAGGTGTGACCTAGTTTTCATAGGAAGGATCAAGACTGTAGTTAAAGAGAATGAATACTGAATGTTCAATTGTCTTTCAGGTGAGGTGGGATGAGACTTCTAGTATTCCTCGACCTGACAGAGTATCTCCATGGAAGATAGAGCCTGCTCTTGCTCCCCCTGCATTGGGTCCTGTTCCCATGCCTAGGCCTAAGAGGCCCAGATCTAATATAGCACCTTCATCTCCCGACTCTTCAATGCTCACAAGAGAAGGTAATATCTCCCCATTCCACTGTAGTGCATAAAGTAACGAGCCTGAAAACTAAATTGAACTTGTCAGAAGTGGGAGTCTAATTCGTTGTACACAAAACAGGTGCATCTAAAGCAAACATGGACCCTTTACCTGCAAGTGGGCTTTCAAGGGTCTTGCAAGGTCAAGAATACTCGGCCTTGAGAACGAAACATACTGAGAGTGTAGAGTGTGATGCTCCTGAGAACTCCGTTGTGTGGCAATCCTCAGCAGACGATGATAAGGTTGATGTTGTTTCGGCTTCTAGAAGATATGGATCTGAGAACTGGATGTCTTCAGCCAGGCATGAACCTACTTACACTGATTTGCTTTCGGGATTTGGTGCTAACATGGATTCGTCCCATGGTCAACGGATTCCCTTTTATGACCATTCGTCATCACCTTCCATGCCTGCAAAGAAATTACTGAGTGATCCGGATGGCAAGTTTGATTATCTTGCTAACCAGTGGCAGATGATGCACTCTGGTCTTTCCCTGAAGTTGCATGAATCTCCTAAGGTACCTGCAGCATCTGATGCCACTTTCCAAGGGCGAGGCAATGGTAAATACGGTGAATATCCGGTGCTTCATGGTCTGACGACCGAGAATGCTGGTGGGAACTGGCCAATACGTCCGCGTGCGTTGAATTATTTTGAGGAAGTGGTTCATGCTCAGGCGCAAGCTCAGGCTAGGGAGCAAGTAACACAGCGACCAGTGATGCTACAAGAGGAGCCACCAAAGTCGAGAGAAGGGAACTGCAGACTTTTTGGCATTCCTCTAGTCAACAACATGAATGGAACAGATTCAACCATGTCTCAGAGAAACAATTTGAACGATGCTGCAGGCCTTGCTCAGATAGCATCTCCAAAGGTTCAGGACATTTCTGATCAGTCAAAAGGTTCAAAATCGACAAACGATCTCCGTGAACAGGGAAGACCATTCCAGACTAATCATCCTCATCCAAAGGACATTCTTACTAAAACCAACTCAAATAGGAGTTGCACAAAGGTGATTTTTTTGCTGTTATTTAGCATGTATAGTATGAGCGTGTGGGAACCCTAATCACTTTTTGACTAACACAGTACACATTTGTTTTTGTCTGGTGCTTTAAGGTTCACAAGCAGGGGATTGCACTCGGCCGGTCAGTGGATCTTTCAAAATTCCAAAACTATGAGGAGTTAATCGCTGAGCTGGATAAGCTGTTTGAGTTCAATGGGGAGTTGATGGCTCCTAAGAAAGATTGGTTGATAGTTTACACAGATGATGAGAATGATATGATGCTTGTTGGAGACGATCCTTGGCAGTAAGATTTTACAGTTTTTAAATATTAACTACCTCGATTTGTATCTGTCTTTGTGTAATTTAACATGTGACACAATGATCTTTTCATAGGGAGTTCTGTTGCATGGTTCGTAAAATCTTCATATACACGAAAGAGGAAGTGAGGAAGATGAACCCGGGGACTCTAAGCTGTAGGAGCGAGGAAGAAGCAGTTGTTGGGGAAGGATCAGATGCAAAGGACGCCAAGTCTGCATCGAATCCTTCATTGTCCAGCGCCTGAAACTCTTAAAACAAAAAAAGCCAACAACCCTTTTGCTTCAAGCCGAGGTATGTAAAATCTAATATGAAATACGAGCAGCAGAGACTCAACAAAGTTTATATCATTACATTTACATAGGAGAGTGATGTTTGGTCTGTTTGTAATGCAGGGAAAGAAAGGTAAAATGAGGAAGACGGGTCGATTGGTGGAAAACTGGAGAGCAAAAAAGGGATGATGGGTTTTTAAGATATAATATTAAAAATGCAATTTTTGAAGTCTTTTGTTGGCCATTTAGATTATTAGCATCTTCCACCACCCTATTATCTAATAATAATAATCAATATATATATATTATAAAGTAAACAAAAAAAGGTTACAGGTATTATATAGTAGAATATGAAAGGCACTTTTATAAGTAGAAATGATGGTGTGGAGTTGTAGATGGAGGCTGGTATCGGTTCTTGTTATATGTATTTTTTTCCTTTTCTTCTAAAAGATCTCTTGAAGTCTTTTTATTGTTTATATATTAATCCCAATGTACATAAGTTTTTAGCGATTTCCATCTTCTCAACTTGTTCTGTTTCTGACTTTTAGTGGTGTTTAATTGCTTGCTCTATAATTGATGTCTTGTTAGCATTTTGTAGCTTTCCGTATTTGAAGCAATGATATAAAATATGTACGGAAACAACATGAACCCTAGCAATCTGAATCCTTCTCAAGACACATTCCAAAAGTTTGAGAATTAATTTGAGAGTTGCGCACTTAAGGAGCAAACCTATGAGACCTCTGAAAATAAAACTAAACAATCTTGGTAGCTGTTTTAAGTAAAAACCTCGTCCAAATTCCTTGATATTTTCCTCAACTTGCTGGTATTAAGAAAAAATAACTTCAACTTCATCTTTAGTCTTTAGTGACTTATCTTACAAACGATACAAAATTGGTGAGTTCAAGTCCAAGATATGATGTTTGTCTTGATTCTTTTGTCTCTGTTATCTTCCCATCGACGCATATCGTGATGAGTCTGATAGAGATAAATACATCAGGCGGACATGTACAAACAATTAATTTCCAAAAATCCAAAATAAACAACAGGATAAAGTGACCATGCGAGGGGCCCACCACTTGGGCACACTATATGAGGGAATAAACACACGCAACACTGCGGAAGTTTCTTGAAGCCTAAAACATTACGCAGCTTCTCGACCTTTTCAACATTCTTCTTCTACTATTCTTCTTTCGTGACTTTTAGGGGACGCCTCCATTATTAAAAAAAAAAACCCTATGAATTCTCCTCCGATCGACGCCATGGTTACCGGAGAATCATCATCTCAGAGATCTGTTCCGACGCCGTTTCTCATAAAGACGTTTAACCTTGTGGAAGATAGTTCCATCGACGATGTTATCTCCTGGAACGAAGATGGTTCCTCCTTCATCGTATGGAATCCAACTGATTTCGCTAGAGATTTGCTTCCTAAACACTTCAAACACAACAATTTCTCCAGCTTCGTTCGTCAGCTCAACACTTACGTACGTTTATATACACCATTTCGATTTCTTCAAACTTTTTTTTTTTTTTTTGTGTTCTCGATTTTAATCTTGAAAACTTCCGCAGGGATTCAAAAAAGTTGTACCGGATCGGTGGGAGTTTTCAAACGATTTCTTTAGGAGAGGAGAGAAACGTCTTCTCCGTGAGATCCAACGTCGGAAAATAACGCATCAAGGAGCCGTTCCGTCACCAGAAGTGGCTCAGAGGATCCAAACGGTTATATCTCCGTCAAATTCAGGGGAAGATAATCAGGTTATGTCTCCGTCGTTGTGGTATAATCAAACCGGAAATGGTGGTTTATCAGTTGAGCTATTGGAAGAGAACGAGAAGCTTCGGAATCAAAACATTCAGCTTAACTATGAACTCACTCGAATGAAATCTGTATGCGATAACATCTTTAGCCTCATGTCGAATTACGTCGGATCTCAGCCCACCGATCGGAGCTATTCTCCGGGAGGTAGTAGCAGTCACGACGCGACGAAACCGGTTGAGTTTTTGCCGGCTAAGCAGTTTTCGGAGGAAGAAGAAGCGAGCCCGAGGCTATTTGGTGTTCCGATAGGGCTTAAACGGACGAGAAGTGAAGGAGTTCAGGTGAAGACGGTTTCTGTGGCGTCGGCGGGAGAAAAATCCGACGAGGAGACGCCGTGGTTGAGACACTATAATCGAGTGAATCAGAGGGTTTGTAATTAACGGCCAGATCTTTGTGTTTAGATATGTGCGCGAAGTAGAGGATCGCAGCTTTCTCGACAATCAGAGGCACGTGTCCCATCTGTTTCAAGAAGTTTCATTAATCTTGACTTCTTCTTCAACACTTTGTGTTTTATTAATAATAATAAATGCTGTTTTTTCAACTTTTTCTACAAATAGTTAAGTTTTTTTCTCGAACTTCCCTTTTTTGACATTTTCCTCCTCTTCTCTCTTTTTTTATTTATTTATTTTGTGCGTTTTATAATAAACGAAAAGACAGAGAGATGAATTATTAATGATGAAACTGGAAATTGTAATGAAGCATCTGGAATCTCCCGTTTGGTGGGCGCGATTCAGTGAACGTGGACCCAGTTTCGTCTAGTGTCACACAAGTAGATTTTCTATGTGATCAATGTAAATCTCCAAACGTAAATTTAGGACTTTAAGTGTCGTAACGTTTATGTGACGAGTAGCTTTACCATTACATTGGTTTTGACTATTTTTATTTGAAGTCCAATTGATGGTGGTATAGAATATTAGATATTAATCAAACGTTTGACTGAATGTGTTGAGATTTCGACTGGAAAATGTTACGTGATATTTTGATAACTCGTACCATTCGCTGAATTTTCTCAATCACTCTTGACGTTAAACCCAAAATCAAACGCATAACTTGCAAGAAAAAAACTTTAAAATGAGACATCAGCATTTAAACAACTCGATTTTTCCTCGACGAAAAGGATACTTGATTAACGAGAAACCAATTTGATCCTGAAAAGTTGAGAACACAATCTACCAAAAATACTAATCGATCGTGGGGTTCTTATAGGTCCCAACTCATAAACATATTCTCAAAACATGACTATTTTTTTTTTCTAAATGATTCATCGAGGTTAACAACTCATACTTCTCCTCCCATCCTTGTTTTAATATCTTAAAAAAAAAAAAAAAAAAAAAAAAACAGATAATGAAGTTTTGGACGTTTGGAGACTTTAAAAATCTGAGACCATCATGTTTTGGGGTCAAATCCGAGACTATCATTTAATAATATATTATAAGGCGTAATCATCTCTAATGTAAATGGGTCGTGAAACTTGTATGAACTGATTTCTTAAGTAAAATATCTTAAGTTTGTCCTTTATTGTTGATCCCAAATCGTCAATGTTGACAATGACATTTAGTATGCTAGACATTCACAAACAAAAGAACATTTAGCATTGTGAGTTCTCAACTTATCATCTTCTTCCAAATATGATGTTTGACTCAAAGGAAAAAAAAAAAAAAAAGACTTCCAAGGATTAAAAAAAGAGAAATTCCCTCAAATAGCACCAAAACAAGTTTTTGTTCCAAAAATAGCTCACATTTTTATTTAGTACAAAAATAGCATTTTATGAAGTTCATAATTTAATTTTTTTGGTTTGGGTTGACTATATTAGAATTTAGGGTATAGTTTTTAGGGAGTAAGGGTACAATTTAGGGTTTAGGGCTTAGGGTTTAGGGTTTTCTAAACCCTAAACCCTAAATCCTAAACCTTAAAAATATGAGGTTAGGATTACCCTTTAATAAAAATGCTAATTATGTCTTAAATAAAAATTTGAGCTAAAAATGTCACAAAAACTTCATTTTGTGCTATTTTTGAGAATTGCCCTTAAAAAAATGGTAATTTCTATTAAACCGGTTGTTGACTACAAAGAAATTTGTTTCTATTAAACCGGTTAGCCGGTTAGATTATAAAATATAATGGATTGGGTTAGACCCTAAACCCTTTCGTTCTTGCTGGGCTCTGCGCCGTGTTCCGCTTTGAGCAAAATCTTTCATCGTGCTTTCACCTTCGTCGTCGACTTTCGTTTCTAAACGTAAATTTCTTCCTTTTCTAAGCTTTGTGTTCGATCTCAATATACACTGATTCAAACACCTAATGGTTCGATTGTTGAAACTTTCCCTATATATATTAGTAAATCAATCGATTTTAACCCTAATTTCTGGGATTGATTTTATGATTTACGCATCCGTTACTGCTTCTCTTATGATTCAGGTAAAGTATGGAGCTTTCTGATCTAAACAATGGCAAGACCAACAAACCGAAGCAACCTCCTAAACGTTTCATCAAAAACCAAATCCCTGATTCAATCCTTATTGATGCATCCCTCAACGCTGCAATCTCAATCCTGCCTTCAATTTACCAGTTTGAGGTTCATAAATGCGTCTGGCGAATCAAATCATTAAACGCCAAACGCATCGCTCTGCAGCTTCCAGAGGGTCTTCTTATGTATGCTCTCACACTCTCTGATATCTTCACATCTTTTGCTGGAGCTTCTCATTGTTTTGTGCTCGGTGATGTCACCTATGGAGCTTGCTGTGTTGATGATTTCTCAGCTTGTGCTCTTGGTGCTGACTTGCTTATTCACTATGGTCATAGTTGTCTTGTCCCTATTGACTCTACAAAAATCCCTTGCCTTTATGTCTTTGTTGAGATCCAGATCGATGTCAAATGTCTATTGGACACCATCCATCTTAATCTATCGAGTGATGCCAAGAACATCATTCTTGCTGGCACTATTCAGTTTACTTCGGCTATTAGAGCTGTGAAACCAGAGTTAGAGAAGCAAGGGTTCAGTGTTTTGATTCCTCAGTCGAAGCCTTTATCTGCTGGTGAAGTATTGGGTTGCACAGCACCCAAGATTCCGATGGTTGAGGATCGTAAAGACGCGGTGCTTGTATTTGTAGCTGATGGGAGGTTTCATCTTGAAGCATTCATGATAGCCAATCCCAAGATTAAGGCTTTTAGGTACGATCCATATCTTGGCAAGCTATTTTTAGAGGAGTATGATCATAAGGGAATGAGGGAGACGAGAAGGAGGGCAATTACACGGGCCAGGGATGCGAAAACTTGGGGTATTGTGTTGGGGACATTGGGAAGGCAAGGGAATCCCAAGATTCTTGAGAGGTTAGAGAAGAAAATGAGTGAGAAAGGGATAGATGGCACAGTTGTTTTAATGTCAGAACTTAGCCCTACAAGAGTGGCATTGTTTGAAGACTCGGTGGATGCTTGGGTCCAAATAGCATGCCCAAGACTTTCTATTGATTGGGGTGAGGCGTTTCTTAAGCCGCTTCTGACAACTTTTGAGGCTGAGATTGCTTTAGGATTCATTCGTGGTTGGTGGGAGAACAACGATTCTTCGAGCGGAGGAGATTCTTTATCCGGCTGTTGCAAAGAGAAGAAAGAAACAAGCTGTGCGTGTAAAAATGAAACCGTGGAAGATGATAAGAAGGACAATGATGGGTTACTCGATGGAGACTATCCAATGGATTATTATGCGCAAGAAGGTGGAGAATGGAACTCATCATATCTCAAGAAGTCATCTCGTCCCATTCGAAGAAACCCTTTACCTTCTTCTATAGTTTAGAATGCTCCGAGAGTTTTTGTTGGGTAAAATTCAGAGCCGATATTACCCAAGTCAGACAGCAAACGGATTTTGATGTCAAGATTCTTTGGATGTGATTATTGGCTTGTTTGGTAGTCGTTATCTTCATGCTGAGGAATGTTACTTGGGGGAGGTCTTGAAGTGAAACCAACATGTCGACTGTTTATGCGACTTTGATGTATAACAGGCTTTTCAAAATCAGCTACAACACCTGTTTCTCTCTTTTACTGAGATTTTGTATACTCAATTTTAAGGTTCAAGTGAAAAATAAAGCTCTATAGTGAAATCTAATGATGTTTGTTTCACATTGGACCCGGTTTTGTTTTGGTTTAGACTTGGTTTGATCCGGTATCTTGGTTCTGGGAGTTGAATATGATAGTAATTGTTAAATATATGTGTGCTTCATAATATAAATCATTTAGTTAAAAAATTTACACATATAATATATACCCTCTCTGTTTCAATATACTTAAATGAGATTTATCATAATTTTACCTGAAAACATAAACACATTATTAAATTCAGTTTCTTGTTTTCTACAGAATCTTCCATTTACACAAGAGTCTTGTGTATTGTAACAACAATCATATGGGATATAGTTTTATTCTCTTGCTAACTGTGTAAAAAGAAGATACATTGTCTATAACAATGCCCTCTTGTACCCTGCCTGAGATGAATTGGAATCTTTTAAGGGAATTCTGGTCAAGTAGTTAAACTTATAATGCTATAGTTCTGGCACATTGGGATTCTAAAAATAAACAAGATAAGCGGTTGACAAAATGATCTAATAATGTATCTCATTAAACAAAATATTTCATCTCCTATCCCACTCGTTATACCAAAAAGACGGAGTGACCTATGGTGTTCTCCATTGTTTTTGATTCCATGTGTTGACAAAAATATTTGTTATTGTTTTTGAGATTTGCAGATGAGGAGGAAGCATTGTGAGGACTCAGCAGAAGCCTTGGACGGAGACCAAAGGCATCAAGTAAAGGCCTTTCTCTCCAACAAAATAGCCGCATCATCAGGCATAGACTTTGTCATCGTCTGCTCATGACCGTATCCCTATATCAAACAAACAAATCTTTCAACTCATTCATTCTGCAATATAACATTTATGTTGTTTGCTTCAGATGTATAACTGTATTACCTCAATGAATGTCAACGGACGAGATACTGGTTCTGCTCCCAACCTGCTTCGACTAAATTCCTATATCCATAATAACCCAATATATCAGCTCACCAGGTTTTCTATCAAATTAGGGTAAAGGATACATCTTTTGGTTCTGTTTTGAGTTGGATTAGTTCCATCCTCCTAAACCATATAACAGTTATTTGCTCTATAAGGCGAGACAGATGAAAAGAAGAGTGCAGCAAGACAATACCTTCATCTTCGTCTTTAGCTGCAGAAGCTTAACAGGAGCAGGAGTATCATTCGAAACCGATTCAGGGGTATCCGATCACAAACATCAACAATTAAGCAACTGACTTCAACGTTTGTGAAACCCCCTTCGAATTCATAAAGTGCATACCAGATTACGCTCAGCTTCTTGCGGAAGTTGCGGTTGCGAAGATGCATCCTTTTTCCCTTCTTCTTCCTTTTTGCCTTCTTCTTCCTCTTCCTGTTTCTTCTTTTCTCCTTCAGCTTTTTTTGTTGGGGTTGGTGGAGTAACACAAAGTTTGAGATGAGGTATTGTGGTTCTTTCATCTCCCTGAACAAGTTTTTTGGGCGATCATGAAATTCATTGATGTAGTTAACGAAACATATATAACCCCATCGTCACCCGCTTCCAACCCATTAGACATTCTACACACGGCCACCAAATCGTCTTTATACCACTCAATTGACATAATAATTACCGCATGGTAGGATCCCATGAAAGTTGTGCCTTTTTTCAATGGACCCGTGTATACTTCTTTTGTTTTATCAAATATTTGGGAACATGTTATAACATCTGCCGCAATTTGACCCCAATGGAGATACGCAAAGATGTAGTTGGTGGAAAAGTTGTTTTGGTGATATCAGAAACCAACGATATCATTTATTGTGTTGGGCCTATGCGGCTACAGATTTGACGAGCGCCCAAAGTGTACAGACCAACTGGGAATCTGAATTCCGTCCATTAAGTGTGCACGACATATGTTTCAAATGCGGATTTGATAAACTTGGAACAGAGAAACATGAATCTGAGAGTGGTCATTCCTGCTATGGTCTTTCGGTGAAAGAGAAAGAGTCATTAAACCATATACAACTTTTGGGTGCTCCAGAAGAAGACAATGTGTTTTTAATTGCAGTGAAATGCCTTCTCCAGTCATTACTCCTCCAACAATTGGTAAAAGAATAAACTGTGTGAGGAGTAATGACTGGAGAAGACATTTCACTGCAATTAAAAACACATTCGTCTTCTTCTGTAGCACCCAAAAGTTGTATATGGTTTAATGTCTTTTCCACCGAAAGACCATAACAGGAATGACCACTCTCAGATTCCTGTTTCTCTGTTCCAAGTTTATAAAATCGGCATTTGAAATATATGTCGTGCACACTTAATGGACGGAATTCAGATTCCCAGTTGGTCTGTACATTTTGGACGCTCGTCAAATCTGTAGCCGCATAGGCCCAACACAATAAATGATATCGTTGGTTTCTGATATCACCAAAACAACTTTTCCACTATCCCTTTATACGAATATCCCTCGAGAAGGAAACTTTCCACATAATGGCTTCCACATTGTCCCGACTAGATGCGAAATAGTCGCCAACAGCAGGCATACTTCTTCGTATTATACTAGCAACCCCACTGCCCAGCACCATATTCATAATTTTCACATCTAAGCGACAGTACTGTGTTTCCTTTATTTGTTGGTAAAATTGGTTCGCAAGTTGACTAGCTTCTTCCCAGGTTGGTAAAGCAACATCAATATCCATATCTGTCATTTCTCTGAATATCTGAACAAGATAACAATACTCTTTTTTTAAGACATCATGAGTTTAAGCATTTTTTTTTTTTAATTTGGAATTTCATTGATATTTGATTAATGATTAAGTAAGTAAGTATGTATTATAATTTAATTTATAAAGACATTATGATTAGCCATTTCTTTTTAATTTGGAATTAAACTGATTTTTTTTTTTTTAAAAAATTTGGAATTAAATTGAATCAAAAATATTTGATAAAAAAAAAATCATTATAAGAGATTCAACTAAGAGATTAATCAAGAGGGCTTCAATTTTCGTGCGTCGGTAAATTGTTAATATCATTACAAAGGTAAATATTACATATAATGTTAAACAAACGTTATTAATGCCAACCTCAATGTTCAATGTTCTTGTATGGTTGAGTAAGTTTTGAATCTACTTCTGCTGCTACACAAACCTGAGAAACCATATTAGGAAAATTTAGAGAAAACGCGAATCATCAAACAAAATGATTTAAAAAAAGAAACTTTAATGTTTATATATTTCACCTAGGGAGGGTGGCCGTTGTTGGGTTTCACTCAATATCAAGTCCTGCTATACCCGTGAAGAAGATAGAATACTTGGAGCCGTGAAGCAAACACTCTATGTCTCAGCTGCTCTGCTTCCAAACCGTGAAGAAAAGAGAAGAAGGAAACCCTAAGTCGACAGATGGCACAATCAGAGTACTACTACACACACTCTATGTCTCAGTTCTGTTTTTGTCAAAATAGCTGTTGGATCCAAATGGGCTTTGCCTAACTTCTCTTTTCCTTTGGCCCAGCGTTTTTGTTTGTTGTAAGTAAAAAACATTGGAATCAGAGATCAAATACTTCTTTTTCTTTTTCTTCTTCTTCTGAACTTTTCGTAAATCATATACTTGCCCCATCTGGTCTTCCTCTTTCTATTTCTGTCTCCATCATTGGGCCAATTTCATTTACAAGTCATCACGTTTCAATTTCATTTACAAGTCATTACGTTTTGGGCTGTACAAGACTAGACTTTAAAATATGTGTTTGGGCCTCATTAAAAAACTGGGCCATAAGGCACCCTTGTATGCTTTTTTTTTGGTCGTTTAAATTATGAAACGGTAACTTGAAAACAGAGCACAAGGCTCAACAACAGAGCACGTAGGCTCCAAAAAAACAGCATGGCCCCCTCATCATGAAAACAAAACAATTACTATCCACGTGTTCTCCATCGATCAACCTTTTAACCATACTTAACAATCATTGGTCGTGATTCTCTTTTAATTCGTTTCGTTTTGATGCACTTGTTTCGTATGCGACAAGCAATAAAACTTGTGTAGTCCCTTTGAAATAAAAACCTCGCAGCTTTGTGTAGTCCCTTGGTTCAACAAATAGAAGCTTTGTGTTTACTGATCATGGCAGCAGTTCTTCTAAGTGTTGGTGAAGGCTCTAACAAAGGTCCAAGTGACAGTAATCCGGAACAAAAGCTGTTTTATGGAATTATCCCGGTCTTGGTAGCCTCTGTGCTCTCGGGTTTAGCCTCTTCTCTATATCAATGGGCTTCTCAGGTAATCCAGAGCTTAAAATGCTACATTCCAATACAAATTCTGTAGTATTCATATGTAGCCTTAACTGTATCACTGTTACAGGTCAAGAAGCATTCATCATACTTAATGACAGTCGAAATGTCTATCGTTGGAAGTCTCTGCTTGTTAGCAAGTACCCTTAAATCTCCAAATGGTGAAGCGATTAAAAGATATGGCTTCTTTCATAGTTGGACAGCTTTGGCACTGGTAATAACTATCTCTTTTTATCCTAAAACGATGCTGTTGTCAGAAAAACTGTTATTTTTTCTGGTTGTTTGTATGCACTGTGAGTGTTCTTACAGGTCCAAGTAATAAGCAATGCCCTTGGTGGAATTCTTGTTGGCCTAGTTACATCACATGCCGGTGGTGTAAGAAAGGTAATTAAAAAAAAAAAAAAAAAAAAAAAAAAAAAAAAAAAAAAAAAAAACCTTCCAACTCTTGGTTTATACACAATGAAATGCTAAAATATGGTATATATTGTAGAATAGATTTATCGGTCACCTCTATTGTAGGTGATAATAACACATGTTTTGCGTAATTTTTAAGTTTCTAAAATAAAACAGTTGCGTTATATTTATACATCTAAATTATACTACGTTTAAATTGTTTTGTTTACCACCCATAAAACTCAAAATTGAGGTTTGATTTATCTTTTTTGGTCACCTCTATTGTAGGTGATAATAACACATGTTTTGCGTAATTTTTAAGTTTCTAAAATAAAACAGTTGCGTTATATTTATACATCTAAATTATACTACGTTTAAATTGTTTTGTTTACCACCCATAAAACTCAAAATTGAGGTTTGATTTATCTTTTTTGGTCACCTCTATTGTAGGTGATAATAACACATGTTTTGCGTAATTTTTAAGTTTTTAAAATAAAACAGTTGCGTTATATTTATACATCTAAATTATACTACGTTTAAATTGTTTTGTTTACCACCCATAAAACTCAAAATTGAGATTTGATTTATCTTTTTTGGTCACCTCTATTGTAGGTGATAATAACACATGTTTTGCGTAATTTTTAAGTTTCTAAAATAAAACAGTTGCGTTATATTTATACATCTAAATTATACTACGTTTAAATTGTTTTGTTTACCACCCATAAAACTCAAAATTGAGGTTTGATTTATCTTTTTTGGTCACCTCTATTGTAGGTGATAATAACACATGTTTTGCGTAATTTTTAAGTTTTTAAAATAAAACAGTTGCGTTATATTTATACATCTAAATTATACTACGTTTAAATTGTTTTGTTTACCACCCATAAAACTCAAAATTGAGGTTTGATTTATCTTTTTTGGTCACCTCTATTGTAGGTGATAATAACACATGTTTTGCGTAATTTTTAAGTTTCTAAAATAAAACAGTTGCGTTATATTTATACATCTAAATTATACTACGTTTAAATTGTTTTGTTTACCACCCATAAAACTCAAAATTGAGGTTTGATTTATCTTTTTTGGTCACCTCTATTGTAGGTGATAATAACACATGTTTTGCGTAATTTTTAAGTTTTTAAAATAAAACAGTTGCGTTATATTTATACATCTAAATTATACTACGTTTAAATTGTTTTGTTTACCACCCATAAAACTCAAAATTGAGGTTTGATTTATCTTTTTTGGTCACCTCTATTGTAGGTGATAATAACACATGTTTTGCGTAATTTTTAAGTTTCTAAAATAAAACAGTTGCGTTATATTTATACATCTAAATTATACTACGTTTAAATTGTTTTGTTTACCACCCATAAAACTCAAAATTGAGGTTTAAATTCTAACGATCAGATACAAAATTGTACCTCTCCCCCCCCCCCCCTCCCCCGGGCTAAAAAAAAGAATACCAGCTACAATAACTTTGGCATGAAAACGAGTAAAGTTAAAAATTGAAGGACCAATAAGCTGTAGGGGAGTGATCCCTTTAATCTGAATCGAACGATGTCTAAGTTATTTATTCAACTTAGAGTGACCAATAATATTCAAGTAAGTTACAATAGAGACCCCTACAGTTTCCTGTTTCCCTAAATCAGAGAAACCCAATGTCCACGTCTTTACTTGTTCATATATATATATACCCGAGAAGGTACGTTCCTCTATTACTCATCTTGAAGAAAATAGTAATACTAAAAAAACATATCGTTTTCTTTTGTCAACTACCAAATACACATCTAACTTCATCATTTATAGCATATAAAAAACATATTAATAATAAGTAAAATTAGACATCAAACACAACATTATATATGTATGTGACTATAAAAAGTATTTATTTTGTATAGTAAAAAATAGAATATTTTTTAATACGAGGGTTGCCGGATCTTGTGGATCTTAAATGAGGCCGCATATTAAGAAAGTGAACGATGAATGTTGCAGTGTCGGTGTGAAGTCCACGCGGCCACGCCCCGGATGAGTTTCCAGCATGTCAACGTCGTACACAGAACACAGTACACAAGAAGGATCCCCACGGCTCAACTTGTTTTTTTTTTTGTTTCAAACCCCCACGGCTCAACTTGTTTACTTCTTGAATATAGTAATAAAAACTGATATTTAAAAAAAAAAAAAAAAAGTTATTTAGGTAATGCTACCTATAGGGCTATATCTATAACCTACTATATTTTACAGATGACTCGTTAGTCGTTACTAAGATGAATTACAGAATGACTAACAATGAACACGTTTTATGCTAAATTATCACGAAAAGAAAAAAATTTTTTTTTGTAGATTAATGTTTTTTTCATGTTTTAGATTATATTTTGAATATGTGCATCGTATATTATACTCTATTTATATCACTTCAAATTATATTAAGACATGCACACAAAACACCTACCATAATCCTATTTTTGTTACACTTATTAATGACAAAAAAACAATTAAAAAGGAGTAATTTATTAATCAAAGAAGTAAATATTCAAGTCTTGAAGATCGAAAAAACAGAGGGGTGTAAACTTTAACGTATCAACTAGGTGACACCAACCATGAAAAATAATAATTTTTTTTTCAAAACTCTAATAACCCAGTCTATGTATGCTTTCTCATTCCTATGTCCATCTTGTCAGAAAAAAATATTATAATTATCGTTAATAGATGAAAACCGATAGTAGATTAGAGTATTTAGAAAAATGTACATATGTTTTTATTAACCGATAATTATAAAGCACATAAATTTAAAATGGTAGAATATATATTATTTTAAAAAAACTTCTTTTTACTTTAACGAAATACTTAACAAATTAAATTTTGAAATTTTAAAATAATAAATAAATGATTAAATGTGTCATGGAAAAGAGTGATGATGTATTAACTCTTATAAAACATAAATTATTAAAATAATAAAAAAAATTATAATGATGTGTCATGGAGAGGGGTGCTGAGGTGTCAACCTCTTGTGAGACTAACTCAGTATAAAAGATTAGTTTGATGAGATTTTTGCAAAAGAAAAATAGGAGTATTTTAAAAAACTTGACCCATCTAGAAATTAAAGCATCGAGTTATCTTAATTACCAAAAGAAAATTAAAGCGAAAATTATTACGATTTATTGCGCCGAAAATTCAACAAAGCAAACGAACACATCAACAAAAAATTTGATGAGTGACTCGTACAATAATGGATATGGCTTATTGACGAACAAACATGTGAGAGATCCAAAATGAGTGGTGGATTTTGTAATTGCTTGCTCTCCAGATCTACACTTCACTGCTCGCTCGTGGAAGATCCAATCATCATCGACCGTTTCCCGGTAAAGATTCTATCATCTTTCTCGCCTGGAATTCGGAAATCACGAGCTCGATTTGCTGAGAACCTTATTCTTCGATTTTGATTTTGATTTTGGGTTTAAGAGCAGAGTTTTCGTTTTTCAATGGGTTTATACAAATGTCCTGATTTTATATATTATAAAAAAAAAAGGAACCTTTCCTCTCCCCAGCTCACCAGTTCTATTGCCAGAATTAGGATTCTGGGATTTGGATATGAGAACCCATCTTCGCTCTAGTATCGATTGTTAAAATACTGATTAAACATTGCTTTTGAATGGTTCAATGCTAGACTAAGATTTTGTTTCACTCTGTGACTGTTCTCTTCAAGGATCTTGAAACTTCAAAAACAGAGCAAGGAGCTTTCTTTGTTGAGAGCGTTGATGTTATCTCTGGCATTTAATCTAAGATGTTTGGTGGGAAAAGTCACATACTCAGAGGAAATGTATCACTTGCCTTGATTATCCTCATTCTCTTGGTGCTACTACTCCTAGTTTCCCAGAAAAACCCGCTTCCTACTTCTTTCTTTGAACTTGAACGTCAGTTTTCAGCTTCTTCTTCAGGTATTTTTATGCATTTACCAGCTTTTAGTAATTCTGTTTTGGTCATAATGAACTCTCGTTATCTCAAGAAATTATAGTCTGGTTTTTAATACATTTTTGGTTTGCTATTCAGTTTGTAACTTTGCCAAGGGGAAATGGGTTGAAGACCGGAAGAGACCATTGTATTCTGGTTTTGAATGTAAACAATGGTTATCAACCATGTGGGCCTGCAGAATCATGGGCAGACCTAATTTCTCATCTGAGGGTTACAGGTTGCAACATGCCACTGTTTGACAGATTCACTTTCTTGACAAGGTATGGCAGATTTTTTATCCAATTTCGGTCTAGGTTCGTTTGCAGTGAATCTTGTCAAAGTTTCTGCATCTCTTTGGTAAACTCGTGCTACAGCTAGTTTAACTAGTCATAGAACTTCCAGCGCTATGTGATTTTCGAATAATGAACAATCTTGTCTGTTATGTGTTGTAGTAGATTGGATTTGTGTGCATATGTTGTAGCGGAGCAAGTTTTTGAGAATGTCTCAAATTGCTTCTCTTTTGTTGTTGTTTAGAATGCAGAACACAAGGGAAACTGTAACAACACCGTCCCTTTATCTCGAGGAAGCGAAATCACAGGCGAAAATGGAACTATCGATACAGCAGTGGAGAGTGCTATTAATGGGAGACAAGGATCAAGATTCTTGACATAACTGCACTATCTGAGCTAAGAGATGAAGCTCATATCTCAGGGTCTAAACTCAAACCAAGAAAACCAAAGAAGGTGAGTAACGTGACTTCAACTCCAACGATCAATGATTGCTTGCATTGGTGCTTACCCGGGATCCCAGATACTTGGTATGAACTATTCATTGCCCAGATTTGATGTATTCAACATCATCATCACATTTCACATACAAAAGTTAGTTCACAGGATTGGCTCTGTTATAGAAAGTTTTTGTTTTTGTTTTTTTCTTACATTCTTTCTGGGAGAATAACAAAGTTCCAGTGCTTACAAATAGAGCTTTTAGAAGGTTTTTCGACTGATACATCATACATTTACAGATATAGTGTATATGATTCATATGTAATGGTTACAATTTGTTTTCCTGAACCGAAACCGGTACGAGATCGGTTAACATTTAATATATTTAATATAGTATTTGTAATTGGTTTTAAAGACCGGTTTACGCTACAAGAAGACTCCAAAAACTCGTAAATCGTGAGATTTTTTCAAGAAATTCAAACCCACATTCGGAGAACTCGTACCCGAACATTTGGATCCGGGTTCGGGTCTTCTCCGGCGATGTCTCTTCCACGTCTACCCTTCTGATTCGTAGCTTCTCCTTGGACAAAGTTCAGTTTCATATGGTAAAAATTTCTGCACCGTATATCTAAGTTTCGTACATCACATTGAAGATGCTTGCTAACTTATTGAATGCTCTTAGTTGTTGTGTTTGAGTATGATTTAATAGCCTGGTTGAGCTTGTGTTCAATAGTTTTCTGTGCACTATCCTTACTTCAATTTTTAGTACTATCTTCCTGCTTCATGACTCTATCTTTACAAAGCATTTCATTGTTTATCTTGGTATTCTTAATTATGTTGTTTTTTTATGTGTTTCATCACATAATGTTTTAGGTGTGGAGACTGCGCGATTAGTTTCTCAAAAGTCCAAAGGAATGTCTCGCATAATAGTTCCTCTAACAAAGATGGTGGACTCATCTGCTACTGAAGCAATGGCTATTCTGTCTCTCGAGTTGTTCAGAGCATTCAAGAGCAAGCAGAATCTACTAGGTAAAAAAAATTTATTTCAATGAGGCCACTGTGCTCTTCTTGCTAATAAGACAAGACACTCTTCATAGTAGCATAGATGTTCCTTGAGATATATACACTCTCAAATATGCCAAGAGGTTTACTACTATATGGGATCTCAGCTTCTCAGTCTGATTTTATTTAGAAAGATAATGTTGACTTAAAATGAAAACAAGAATCAAAATAAGGTTTCTGAAACGGAATGGGGTATTAACTTTATTTTTTTGCTCTTTTATCCTTTTCTGTGCCATTAGGAGAAGTGAATTCTTCAGCTGCAGCAACTGATGAAAAGGTATTTTTGCTCTTGAATTTCTAATGATGTCTTTCTAATTAGCATTTCTTAACACTGCTGTAATACTCTGTTATTTCCTTGGTTGAAAAATTTCGTTTGTATTGTCATCAGGATAAGAGGGATGCTACCCATAACCAACTGGAACAATACTCCTCTGGACAACAAGATGTTATGGCTCCATCAACAGATCACCGGCAAGACTCTCCCGGTTAGTCCTGTTTGCTGCTTAACCACATTTAGTAATCTATTTCCAATTCTTTCTGCAGAAAATCTTATATGTAAATAAATTTTTTGGTTGCAGCCGAACAATCTGCCAGAGAAGCTAACAAAACAAAACATGCTAAACGAGTACCTGCTCACCCGAGGTATGTACATATCATCTCCACTTTAAACTTCATATGCAACATCCATATTAATATATATAATCTTGGTATGAAAACCTAGCTATGATTTTTGCAGAACCCGTAAACGGGGTGCTCTTCTCCAGGATTCAGAAGAAGAGGATGGCTGATCGGAAAAGAACATCATCTTAGACGAGACTTTAAACTCATCGTCAGCTCTCAAACTGAATCGCCTGGGGAGTTATGCTTAGCTCATGATAATTTCCCAGGTCCTTTTTTTTTCTTATCTTTTGGTGATTCCATTTTGTAAAATTAATATGTATGTTTAACTTAGCTTCATAGTGGACACATATTAGAAGCCATTTTTGGAAGATGAAAAATAAATAAAATCTAATCTTCCTTGGTATCAATCAATATTTATTATGATCGTATAGTTTCCTCTGAGCACACATTTCTTTCATATCTGACGTACCCAATATATGAACTTAGCATAGATATCACACACCAGTTACCAGTTCACACAAATAAAAATATATTAGTACAATTTCAGTTGTGTCTCAAAGGTAAAGATTCTCCTCTTCCATGGATTCTCTGACCGCCTTTAAAATCCATGGCTTGTTGGTAACTATGATCCTCGTTTTATGAGCAAGATACTTTCCTTTCGAGAAGTCCAGAGATTTCCCTGTCCAATCACCAACTTTTTCTTGCTTTCTTGATTTCTTGATATGAGTTTCTTTCAAAGTAATAAAAATTCATAAGAAGAGTCTTGTCATGTGCACTTTGTTTTTAGGTGATAACTTCTCTCAGAGAAGCTGGACTTGAATCTTCAAATCTGATTCTTGGAATTGACTTTACCAAGAGCAATAAGTGGACAGGTGATTTCCCTTTTAAGATTATGATTTATATGTTGATAAGACGATTTCAATGGTTTTGGTAGTTGTATGTTCTGAATCTTTGTTGCAGGAAGATATTCGTTCAATAGAAAAAGCCTTCACGCCATTGGTAAAAAACTGAATCCATAGGAGCAAGCAATATATATAATTGGTCGTACTTTTTTTGGCGATGGTTAGTTTCTTAATTCTTTGTTTAGAGTCTTGCTTTCCAGAAGATAAACAAAACTTTGGAATGGTTTATATGTATTCTTCTTCTTCTTCTGCAGTAACAACACGAGATCAATATGTATTGAGAACAAAAGCTGCGATGGCTTGGAAAAATTGGTTTAAAGATACAGAGAGATTGTTCCACATTTGAAGTTGTCTGGTATTTGTGACTATAAACTTTTCAAAAAGGACCTGTTTGGTTCTATCTTATCATAAAGATTAGTCATTTTTCACACAGGTCCTACCTCGTTTGCCCCGGTCATTGATGCAGCCATTGACATAGTTGAGCAGAACAATATGCAATACCATGTTCTCGTCATAATTGCAGATGGTCAGGTCACAAGGGGACCAGATGTGCCGCATGGTCGGCGTAGTCCACAGGAAGAAGCTACTCGCTACTGTGAACTCAATAGTGGCAGCTAGGTAAAACTAATGTTGTTACTAATGTTGTTTGATATAAATTTTCAGCCATTACCCATTTTCAATCGTCTTGGTTGGAGTAGGAGATGGACCATGGGACACAATGAAACAATTTGATGACAACATACCTTACCGTGAGTTTGATAACTTCCAGGTAAAATTATAAGTAAAACCTAGAATAGAAATTGCATATTTTTTCCAGAGAAGATTAAAAAAAACTCTCTGTTTCATTCCACAGTTAGTCTTGTTTGCTAAACGAAGGAAGAATTACAGTTCACTAGGAATTTTTTTTTTTTTTTTTTTGTCATCTAGATTTTATTGATAATCCATAAAAAATACATAATGAAATACATAGGTCGGCGGAATAACTAAATATCCCCGAAGACATAGCCCAAAAAAGGGAAACAAAACCTCAAATTACAAGGAGGCTAAACCAACTTAAAAGGATTATAAATCACAAAAGCGAAACGACAAACACAAAGATTATAAACTGGAACTCTATCCAAATAGACTTGCCAAAAGAACTCCCCAACTCTCAGATGATCAAAGCCAACCACAGCGGACAAAGCGAGTCCGATAGCAGCTAACGAAACCTCCTATAGCGAAACCAGAGTACCTCCCAAATAAAATGATCCTAAACTTCATATCCGGCAAGAAGGAAGCACATCTATTGTGCAAAATCTTCCAGAAACGGCGATGTCGATAACCATGACAAGAAGACGCCTCGATGAAAGTTTTTAATCAGACCAGACCTCGATCAGGTCTTGAGTGTAGAGACAAAGAGCGAGACAAAGCTCCAGCCGAAGATGCCAAACTAAAAGAAGAACGGCAAACAGACCGAACCGGGGAGCTCACATCAAGACCAACCAAACGAAATGGAGAGGAAAATCAACACATCTAATTAAACAGATAGAGACCAAGCAAAACTTTGCCATCGAAACGGGCTTACACCTTGATCAACGAACCAGAGTCTGGAGATAGCTAAAACCCGACAAAACAGCTAGGCCGACCAAGCAGTTCAGCGAGGCAGAACCAACAACCAAACAACTTATCCAGAGAAAGACTAAACCGATAATTTAACCCCCTAAACTAGATCAACCGGAAAACAAAACAAATTACTGACAAAAAACAGACTTGGATTCAAAGAAAGCCCCAGTCTCAAGAACCACAGCCACATGAAGAAACCGTCAACCAAAAGAAGACTACCGGCTCACCGTTGTTGAGGCCACGGAGAACCAGATCTGGCGGAAGGATAGTAGACGGCCGGTGAAAGGCTGTAGTGTTAGCGGCGAATCCGCTCCGTCGCTCACAAGAGCCGGCACCACCAAAGCACCACCGTCCTTAAACTACCACCAAAACAAATAGATCCTCGACGACAAAAAGTTCTTGAATACTTCCAAAATCTGAAGACAGCAATTAAAGCAAGACGGAGAACCTAAAACGACGGGACCGGCATCAGCGTTAACTAAGCCGCCGAACACCGGTCAGAGTTGAAGAAACGACGGCGGCGACTTCTGGACCTAGGGTTTTCGCGAGAGAGAAATTAACTTCTTGTTATGCAGTTCACTAGGAATTATTAAACACCATTTGGCAAAAACCATTATGTGTCCCTTGATTTTGTATTCTCCAGTTACATAGTTTGGTCGAAGCTCAAAATTAATTCGAATACGACATTTTCTATCTTATAAGCCAAAATGGTTCAGTTATACTGTAAAGTTATGATCAAATGTTTTCTTGAATATATGAAACCTTAAGTCAAATTATATGTTGGTATAATAGTTTTAGATCTCCAAGATATTATACTTTTTATCAAAAAAAAAGAAAGATATTATACTAAGTGGGTTTAAGTCAACGACAAGAAGAAACTTTATTTAGTACTGTTCGAGTTTTAGTTAGGCTAAAAGCTATATGTTAGCTCCAATAAAATCATCGACGTGTTAGATTTCATGCAGACAAGATCTTTGCTTGTGTCGTCAAACTAGAATCTATGTGGTTGGTTTCTTACGTTATCATTTTTTTCTGGGAAATTGTATATATAGGATAATTTTTTTTGAGTTTGTCCATATACATTTTTTTTTTGTTAATTGTTAATCATGACAAATCTATCATTTCAAATAGTTTTAACAATTTTTTTTTAAAAAAAGGTAAGTTGTGAGTTAAAAAAAGTAAGTCGTGTTTAGTTTAAGAAATTTTTGTTGATGTTAATTTCATATTAAATGTGTTCTAGATTTTTTAGAATACACGTTCTGAATTTTGTACACGTTCTAGAAAGTTTAGATTACGTATTCTACATACTTTTCATGTTCTACGGAATTTAGAATTTGTCTCTATTCTACGATGTTTAGAATTCAAATTAGCTATATGTTCTACGGAATTTAGAATAAGTATTCTGCATGTTACCTATATTCTACAAAATTTAGAATACGTATTCTGAAGGTTACTCTATATTCTACAAAATTTAGAATACGTATTCTGAAGGTTACTCTATATTCTACAAAGTTTAGAATATGTATTCTAAACTTTATTCTATTTTCTACAAATGTTAGAATATGTATTCTACAGTTTGGTCATTTTCTACGAAATTTAAAAGATAAATTCTGCATAATTCAGAATTTATTAAAATAAGGAAACTGAATTGTATACATTTATGGAAACCGAATATTTATTAAATCTTTAACATAAATGTCTAAATCTATTCTAAGGAAATTGAATATTTACTAAGATTATGTTCTACAGAATTTTGAATACATATAGTTCTAGTATAAAATAAGTTGGTTACGTTTTCTTAAGATAAAATAGTTTTTCATAAGTTGGTTATGTTTTTCATATTGGGGGAATTGTATATATAAGATAACTTTAAAAAAAAATTTTTTGAAAAAATTAGTATTTGTATCTTTTTATTTAATTAAATTCATAATTTGTTAAGAGAGGTGTATATCCAATTTCTATTTTTTCTATTGCCTTCTTTATATTTTTTTTTGCTGACTTTCCTTATTTAATTCAATTAGTGATTATTTTAATTTTATTTTATTAAATTACATATTTAAGGGTATTTTTGGATTTTAATTATTTGAAAAGTGCAATAGGACAATGTTAAACAAAAAAAGTGTATATGGACAAACTTAAAAAAATACATTCTTTATAGCCAATTTTCCCTTTTTTTTTTTGTAAGTTTCTTCAATTTGTTAAATACCTTTTACTTGCTATTGTAAATATGAAATCTTGAAAGATCAACCCCAAAAACAATATTGAGAGTATGATTTGTAATGTTGTTAATAACGTGCATTTTAGTGAGTTTGAATTAGCTAGGTGATAATATTATCGAAAACATTAATAAAAATTATTAGACTACACATATCATGGTTAAAATTGAAAGGAAATACGAATAATGCGAAAAAATCGATATGATTGCTATTGAACAAACACCCTAAACATATCTCTCTATCAGTACAATAAGATCGTCAAATAAAATGAAAATAGAAATAAGCATTGTAAAATTAGATGCTACTGTGTTTGCGCCACGTATTGGATTGAGCATCTATACACTGATGAGGAACTTATGTGGATTCTGTGACTAGAAACTAGAAAGTGTCTAATTAGATTCTCTCAGTCTTTATAAAGCAGATTCCTTTCTTTTATTGATTCATCTTTCTCTTATTTGGAATATCTACAATTCAATGTCTAAGCCAATCATCACAGTATCTGGTTTTCATATTTTATCGACACGCGTGCGTATTCTTTTCTCTGTTTTCGTTTATCGAATTTTCGAATGTAATGTGGACGAAAATTATTGTGTGTTTTTTTTTCAAAACAAAACGTGAAGATAATTTTGCAAGTCCATCTGTTATGTTTGCATTTACAGTTTCTGAAAAGTATTTGATAAACCACTAAGAATAGATACAACACTTTGATATGTGAACATATCTACAATCAGTTTTATTTCTTTTGTTCTTCTTATTTCTATAATATACACCAGATGAATGTGCACATATGTAAAAGTTTATTTTAACGAATGTTTGAGTTTAATACTGCATTTTTGCTTATCTAAATTCTGAAAATAAAAATTTGAAGAAATTCAGATATTTGAATATGAATATTCTATAGTAAAAGATTAAGATGATTTTAGACCATACATGAAAAAGCAGAAGATAAAACTTGTTTGTACATATAAATATTATAAACAACTGATAAGGATGAAATAAAGTATGTACAGTAGAACCTCTCCATAAATTAATAACTTCTCTAAATTAATAAATTATTCCGGTTCCGAGTTGGGCTGGTGTAATAATTGTCACATTTCGATAAGATAATAAGATAATAATTTTTTTTGAAATCTCTATGTAAATATATGGTCTCATTAATAACATAAATTAATAATCATATAAATTTATTGTATATATATAAGATATTTTAGTAAAATATGATTCTAATGTTGTTTATATATTCGTAAATTTATAATTTTGTTGGAGTTTATCTCTATTTTTCTTAAAATATCAAAAATATATGATATTATCTTCTCAAATTGCATCCAAAATTATTAAAAAAAACTATATATGCAATGATTATTTCCTAATGTGTAAATGCAGTAAAACACATCAAAATATTTTTTTCATTTTTCTACTTTCTATATAACATTTTTTAAAATTCGGAAAAAACTCTCTATATTATTGATTAATTAATAACCTCTATAAATTAATAAAATTTTTCGGTCCCAACATTATTAATTTATAGAGGTTTTACTGTATGTGTAAGAATTTTAAGTAATATGGTTAAAAATTACATGAAAGATATATACATATATTAATGATGACAATGTCAAATAGTAAAATAAAAGAGCATTTGTGGAAAACGATCTGATGGAGTATAATAGATATACATACACATATCCTATTTGAGTTTTTATCTTACTCATTTGTGCCAAGTCCCGAGATTCTTTAGTTAGCCTATAAAAAGGTATCACATGGTTCATTCTAAAGAAACCAGCATCAATCACAACACTCAAAAATTGGAGCAGAAGATAAAATGTCAAGAGAAATAGAACCTCTAATAGTGGGAAGAGTGGTAGGAGATGTAATAGAAATGTTCAATCCAAGTGTGACAATGAGAGTCACTTTCAATTCCAACACAATCGTCTCCAATGGCCATGAGCTCGCGCCTTCTCTTCTCCTCTCTAAGCCTCGTGTTGAGATTGGCGGCCACGATCTTCGTTCATTCTTCACCTTAGTACATACTCTTCTAAACCTAAAGTATATATGTTTAATTACTATTTAACTAGTCCTCTCTTCTATAACATTAATCTTTTGATGTTTAAAAAGATCATGATGGACCCCGATGCTCCGAGTCCTAGTAATCCTTATATGCGTGAATATCTGCATTGGTACGTCCGAAAAATTATCATTAGTCTAGCATATTTCTTTTGCATGTATATTAAATATTAATATGTAGTATTCTTTAATTATGTTCACCAAATTCAGGATGGTGACAGACATTCCCGGGACAACCGATGCATCTTTTGGTAAGAGTAAATCACATCATAACCTACTATATACATAAAATTTAAGATGTTGCATGAATAACAACAATTTTTGTTTTGTATTTCAAGACTAAAAAATTCATTTGTCTCACCCAATAAATTTTTTGGTTTTCTAAAAATCTCCATCCATTCAATTCAAGACCTAAGTATGATGTAACACGTTGGACCAAACCGGTTTAAAACATTAGGCACAATCCGGTCCAAAACACATTTGTACATAAGACTTTTGACTCACCACAACATCTTTGGTGAAAACACATTTTCAAGCAAACACATGATTTTGGAGGAAAAAGAGAAATAATGGTGTATGTTTTGTATGTTGATGAAGATAAAGATGAAATGGTGATTTGCAGGGAAAGAGATAGTGAGATACGAAACGCCTAAACCGGTGGCTGGGATACACAGATACGCCTTCGTGCTATTCAAACAGAGAGGGAGGCAA
The DNA here is from genome assembly GCA_963667165.1 of Barbarea vulgaris. Taxonomy (NCBI): domain Eukaryota; kingdom Viridiplantae; phylum Streptophyta; class Magnoliopsida; order Brassicales; family Brassicaceae; genus Barbarea; species Barbarea vulgaris. Next base: position 2,423,329 of record OY763894.1, on the reverse strand, counting down.
ACGGTGAAGGAGGCGCCGGAGAGAAGAGAGTGTTTCAACACTAAAGCTTTCTCTTCTTTCTTTGGTCTTTCTTTACCTGTTGCTGCTGTTTACTTCAACGCCCAGCGTGAAACTGCTCCTCGACGACGTCCTTCTTATTAATTTACTCTTCTTATAATAACTGTAATACTCTCTGTATACAGCAAAGTTTATCTACCAAATTATAGTCAATACTTGACAAGATACAAGAGTGTATGTTATTCAAACTGTCTTCTATAAAAACAATCTTCTATTCTATAACTGGTCAAACACAAACTTACAATATCGTTTCATAAAATTATCAAAGAAAACATATAATTTCACTAATAGCTGCCTGCAGCTTTTTAGCACTCAGAGTTGTTTCATCAGCGAGAAAAAAATCTGTGTAGTAATAATCATCTACACTTGCTGACTCAAAAGCTTTATTATCTTTTCCTTTGGCCCTCGTAACAAAAATAGTATCACACCATTTTATAGTCACCTCTTCTTGCTGCTGTTTTTCTTCCTTCCTTTAACTTGGCTCTCCAAAGCCTTGAGCCTCTTACTAACAGGGCTCAATGATGTTGAAGAGATCCTCGGGTTTACTGTCGAAGCTGGTTGTGTCTGGTTCTGTGTAGGGTCCTGTGTCATGGCTTTCATTTTCTTCAGTGCTGAAAACAGGTCAAACGAAGGTTGTTGACCTGGAGGAGGTGGAGGCAGATCAGGTATGCGTAAGAACTTCTTCACTTGAGGACGCTTAATCACTGTATCAGATCAACCATTCTTTGTTATTGTTTCAAACCAAGAATATACCATAGTTAGGAATATCTTAATTACAAACTCACTCACCAAGTCCATACATGAGAGAGAACAGGTTGGATGTGATCCAGTAACAAAATATCGCCTGCAAATTTTCGCAACATGTTAGAAAATCCATTGCACAAAGTCTTTGGTGGTTGGTTTTACCATAAGTAATAATAACAACCTGTGGGAAACTCATTGTCATCGGGACTGTGAGGAGGGCGAAACCCCGGCAAACATTTTTTACTGTGCCCGCCATCGGATTCCCTTCCATGCCTTCTTGTGCATTACACTGGGAAGCAGGCGAGTTTAAGCTTAAGTTAGTAGGTCTGGAAAATAAATGACGAAGATATCAAACTAAGTTAGCAGAAACTGTACCTCAACGGTTATCAAGAATGTCGCTGCTGTTATAACCGGTAAGATATATAAGCTGTCAGGAGATGTTAGATCGGTAAACCATAATGCACCTCCGGTTTGGAATGAAGGTACTTTCTCTGCCATATTTCGAATCTGGGAAAAAAAATTTACTCATTTGAGACCAAAAAAAAAAAAAAAAAAGCTTAATAACGAACAACACAGCCCAACAAGCATCTTAGAGATAAAAAAAGGTCTTACAGCAAGGAAAAAGCAGATGAACAGAGGCCCCTGAATTAACATCCCTTTCATTGGGGTGAATGGAGTAACACCATATCTGTAAATTATAAACAAACAGTGTATGGTTATGTGGACATCTCTACCAAAATTCTCAAAATGTCGTGAGACTCGACCATTACAATAGCCAGTAGAACAGACAAGTTATGGTATAACATATAGAGCACTCGCTTCCCACCTATGATCCACGAGGGATAACTTTGACATAACACCCCAAATCTCAATAACTAAACTAGAAATCTTCATTTTCTGACTAAAAGATGTTTAACACTCCAAAGAGATGTTTAAATTTGGGAGCAGCTTACTCTTTAAACAAATTCTTCATCTTTTTTTGACCTTCTGCCATTGTTGCCGGGTCCATTCCCTGAACACATATAGGGAGAAAGGAAATTAAATAAATCAAAGTAACACGTAGATGAGAAAGCTCTGAGCTAAAGCTTTGTGGGCATGTAGTGAGTGAAAAAGCTATTAGCAGAGTGGCCAAAGTGAGGAGGTATCCCATGATGTATGGCTGTAATAACAAACCTAACATACCTTGTTTTGCATTTCCTCCCGAATGGTCTCCAACCGTGGCCTCATCAGCTGCATGATCATAGAATAGACTACTGAAGGATGCAGCATATGGCAGGAAAAAAAAAAGAACCAAGTATAAATGACAGAAAAAATTAGTTAATGTGCAGAGGACATATGCTTTCTTTTATGTGTCAAATTTTGTTGCAAGAAGAAAATGAAGCAATTTTCTCGTGAAGTTCACAAGTACCTCTTTCATAGTAGTTTATAATTTTATGCAGACTTGTGTTGTTGACTCAGTGATGCAGATCTCAACTTCCTATTCTATAGAGAAACCATTTCCACATGTAATGTTATAACCGAAAGAAGCATTTCTAATAATCAAATTACAGTCACTCTATATTTGATATGACTTCATAGATGCAGCATCCTAAATGGTTTACAAACAAAGTAACAAACGGGAGACACATACCGATAACTTTGTTGTGTCTTTCATTTGTTTGATCAAGAGAGGGACTGTTGACGATCGGATCACAATGGTTGCTAGAACAATGGATGCCCACCTGTGAATAGTCAGAAATGATATGAGGAAATAGAAATATCTTAGTCCAGATGCTATTTTCAGATTTTAACTCATATATATCCATATTCTTAATCGAGCACTGTTCAGCTAACATGTGATGTATACTTAAAGTGAAAGACAACACAAAGAACAAACTTCAAGTTTCTTACCACCCAAAACCAGTGTATGCATGCACCATATCAATGCAATGCTGAAGGGCTGCGATAGGGAAGAAGGAGTCAGCAGCTGCAACTGCAACTTCACTGGCTGCAGCAGCAGCTTGAGATGACACATCTTGCAATGTTGAGTCGGTTATGACTTCAGCAATGTCGGATATCACACCAATCTTCTCCGAACCGACACCATGTGCGCTTGACATATAACGATAGAAAGCAAAACCAGACGCAGGAGGAACCAGAGGCAAATGCAAGCCGCCTCTAGAAATTTGGGTGAAATCAGAGTTGTTAGCAGAGGATCTTTGGTGAAGAAAGCTATGGTAACTTCTTTGAGATGTTTGTTGACAGAATGAGTCTCCTTCATGATCATTCTCACGAGGGATAATATGATAAAATGGTTGGCTTCGACGAGCGAAAAGTGTGGACCTTATAGCTAAGGTTCGCCTGAAAGGAGCAGCCATTGCAGAATCTAAAATAAGATCCTGCAGTACAAGAAAAGAAGTTAATAGCCGAAGATTTCTGATTTGTGAAGATGTAATTTTGGTCACAGATGAATAAAAATGTGATTTTTCAGATCAAAGAACAAAGCTTTGTTCATCGATCTTACTTAACAGAATCACACACACAATCAAGTTTTTCAATTGGGAAATGAATAAACCGAAAAAAACAAAAACAAATGAAGGAAAATAAATCAGATTGGAAAGAAGAGAGATTTCATAATAGCATCAACTCAGACACTTTACATACATATCCAAATCTTAGCTTGAATGAAATTGATAAGTCTCACAGAGAAACAAAAGCAAAACTATACTTGGAACAGAGAATCTGCAGAAATAATGAAACCTGTCAATGGAAGAAGAAGAAGACGGTGACGGTCAGACGTGAGGACGGGGAATAACGGCGAAAAGTGACGATGAAAGGGTTTAGAAGAGGCAAGTGTGAGAGATCGATCACACAAGACGAAGCTGAGATCGTAAGATGGGTACGGAAATTAGGGATTTTTAGTTAAACCGAACCGACTTGGTTTAAAAGAGCTTAACCGAATCCTATCGGTTTTGACTGTTACAGACATAAAGTGTCTCCGTCTCGGTTTCTCGACTATACTTGACTAAAATGTCCTATATCAATTTATGTTTATGTTAAGGACGATCTCATATATTTTTCATCAACTTAAATAAATTTCATATAAATAGTAAAATATACATAAACTAATTTTTCTTTTTTTAATTTCCTATTCCGTTTCTTTGGTTTGGTAGTCACAATTATAATATTTTCTTGGTAAATAATTTTATAAAACCCCTCGTTGTATCTTCCATATCTCTAGGCTTTACAAAATAGACATGGTGAAGAGAAGAAGTAAAGAGAACAACAGAAACATCTCATCACAACGTCTTCGACGCTGTGAAATCACCACCGCTTATATCAATATCCCTCTTGATCTAACGGTTGAGATACTAAAGAAACTCCCGGCGAAATCTCTCGTGAGGTTCCAATGCGTCTCGAAACAATGGTCAACCATTATCGGGCACCGTAGATACTTCATTGACTCGATCGTGACTCATTCGCAGGCGTGTAATGCCCATCTCATCTTACACCATCAGTCAGAGAAATCTTCTTTCTTCATCTTCGCTAATCCTCAAAATACGGACCAAACGTTAGTATCAATCCCTAGAATAACGGTGGACAGTTATGGCTACGTTCGTGGTTTGATTTTATGTTGTTCAGACAGTTCTATTTCGGTCGCTATATACAACCCTACCACGAGGCAGTCTCTTCTTTTACCTAAGATCCAAATGCTCATAGATGATTTATTCAATCACGTTTTCGTCTTCGGGTACGACCCTATATATCAAGAATAAATATAAAGTAGTGTGCTTGATTACTAAATCTGAAGAGTTGGAGAACACTTGTTTTGTTTTCACACTGAGAGATCCCAAGAAGCAGTGGAGGAACATCAAATGTGGCATCGAACATCACTATCCGTGGCTACCTTCGGTTTGCATCGACGGGGCTATCTATATTACCGAGCCACTAAAGATCATGGTTCTACATTTTTTTTTGGTGAGGTTTGATGTTAGGCTAGAGAAATTTAATCATGTGAAGGCTCCGAAAGAACTGATTTGACAACAAGGATTCATCTCTAATAAACTATCAAGGAAAGCTAGGATTCGTACTCGTACTTCTCGATGAGAGTTTAGAAATATGGGTTATGGAAGATGCTAAGAAACAAGAATGGTCCAAGATTATAGTAAATAGTCCCATTGGAAGTGGTGAGATCGTTTTTGTCAATAAGATGGTCGCTTCTCCCGATGCGGTATATGTTGTCTATTTTGATCCTAAGCGACGAGAATACTTGAGATTCGTTGGAATCCAAGGTACTAGTGTGGAGGAAAGAGAGCGTAATCATCTTACGAATATTTGGGCTGTTCCGTTTCATGTCCGAGAATACAATGTGTTTGTATTAGTTAAGATTTTCCCAATATAATGATCTTTTTTTTTTTATTGTTATTATAATGGTTGATGATCGAAACACCGAGGTTCTATGTAGTCCTATTATATGGAGGCTTTATCAACTTCTGTTTGTTTGAATTTAGCGTTACTACTTTGTGTCTTCACTATCTCCACCTTGCTTGCTCGGGGCTTGAGGGTGAGTACTTTTGGGGAAACTCGAAACACATAAAAGTTGTAAAACCATATTATATAAAGAGAAATTTCCTCAAATAGCACCAAAACAAGTTTTTGTTCCAAAAATAGCTCACATTTTTATTTAGTACAAAAATAGCATTTTATGAAGTTGATAATTTAATTTTTTTGGTTTGGGTTGACTATATTAGAATTTAGGGTATAGTTTTTAGGGGGTAGGGGGTACAATTTAGGGTTTAGGGCTTAGGGTTTAGGGTTTTCTAAACCCTAAACCCTAAATCCTAAACCTTAAAAATATGAAGTTAGGATTACCCTTTAATAAAAATGCTAATTGTGTCTTAAATACAAATATGAGTTAAAAATGTCACAAAAACTTCATTTTGTGCTATTTTTGAGAATTGCCCTATTATAAACTATGTTGAAGCTCTATTAGTTTGCGACTGCGTTAACTCACTTATTTCTATGAAGGCCATCTTTTAATGGTAGTTCACTAATAACATTGCTCTATAAATGCTAACGTGCACGTCAATAACACTATTGTGCGCCTTATATCATTTTTCACATATATATGTGATAGCTGACTCGACTCATTATTCATGGAAAGTGTAAACCCCATGACGTTCACACAACCTCTGTTGCAAACCAACTCCAAAGTCACACAGAAACACTACTTTTTTTGGTCTTGTCTATAAACCCTATCTTGTACAACAAGCAAAAAAACCGTCCTAGCTAGTTTAGCCAAAAAAAAGATCTATCTTCCTAAAATTTAATCAAAAGATATGGGGAGACCAATTTTTCTGGTGGTGTCTCTCTTCTTATTACTGTCAGCAATATGTTCAGCTACCGTGGAAAACGCGGCGGATTGTGCGGCGGTGGGAACGCTGATATCGTCTTGCACGGGGTTTGTGAATTACGGGTTCCCGGATCCGATACCCGGGTCACGTTGCTGCGATGCTATGACGGTGATTGGAACTTACTCTGATTCGTCAGAGAAGAGACGGTGGCTCTGTAATTGCTTCATGGATCTCATCAATGTCTATAGTTCTAATGCTACCGTCATTTCTACATTGTCTGGCTTCTGTGGCGTCGTTTTGGGTTTCACCATCGATCCTAATACCGATTGCAACTTGTAAACTTTTATTCAACCCTCTCTTATACTCCTATGATTTGTTTATCAATATTTTGATTATTTTATTTTTCAGCATTCAATGAAGGCACTCAAATCTAAAAGGTTCAGTGGATTCAAGAACGATGTCGTGTCATTATCACGTACGTATGTATCGAATCCTACAAATTATGAATGTTTAATCTGAGTTTCGGTTAGTTCTTCTTATCCTAAACAATATGTATTAAACTCATATTTCTTGTCTTACCGTATGACATCAGTTAGTTTTAGTTTGGTTTCAACTTTTTCTGATATCTAAACTAACTTTTGCGTTAACTTGAATCAAACCAGTTTGAGTTATCTTGATTGAACACCAATCAACAATGATAAAGAACAGAGTCGTGTTCCTTCTTTTGTAAGCAATCGAAACTTGTTAAAAAAACAATTTACACATCCAATGTTATACTTCTTTTTTTTTCTCCTGGAAAGTTCCCAAACTCAAACCAAAAAAAAAAAAGAAAAAGAAAAAGAGAATTATAATCTAAACAAGAAATGAAGAATGCATCCTCGATTTTGCACTTTGGTTCCGATTCAATCGCTCAGAAACTCCTCCTTCTCCGTAGTAACCGGTACTTCCAACATCCAAACTCTCCTCTGCAACCGCCGTGTAGTAGTAATACTGTCCCTGAACAGATCTCTTGTAGCCACTAGTCTCATTAGAGACCTCAAGTCTCTGTCTAGGCGCGCTTTGTGACCGGACTTTAGCTTTATAAGACTCAGTGTTAGCCATGTAGTTCGGGTGATAACCCGAGTAGTAATAGTTATTACATCCCCAAGAATACTCGCTTCTTGACGTCGGTGTAAACGGAGTTCTTCTTCTTGACCCACTAGACCCAACTTGAGGACTATTCTCTGTACTTCTCGGACCCAACAAAGATTGTTGTCTTTTCCTCGGAGACTCGTTGTTTCTATCTGAACGTAGCGGTTTGGGATGATAATGAGGCTTCCAAGTATCAACTTCAAGGATCTTGTCTTCGTCTTCAGCTTGCCAATCTAACCGTTTAGAGCCACCACGGTGGTCCATGGCGATGACATCAGCGTTTGAAACGCAGCGCGTGTGGAGAGAACGCGGAGAAGAGGAGGAAGACGGGAACAATAGAGCGGTTGAAGAGTGGAATGAAGCAGAGCTGTGAGAAGAACGAGAGGATCGAGCACGAGCTTGAGCTTGGAGACGAACCAGAGTCTACATCCTTCGAAGCATATCTGCAGTTTGTTTTCTCACTATGTGTCCTCTCACTAATGCTTGAAGCTTCACTAATGCCTTTAGTGCTCTTAGTGCCCTCCTCGCCTGAAATTTTCCACATTAATAAAATAAATCAACAAAGACACTGGTTTATAATTGTTTAGACGTTTATTGCATATCTTTTTGACTCCACACTAGAAACAACTTCAAGTAAAAATTGGCTCCACCAATAATAAAAGTTCTGAGTTTGCTTGAAATTGAATAACAAAGACAAGGCGAGTTTAATCATTTGTTGAAGACATAATCATCGTCTTGCCAACTAATTTTGAACTCAAGGGAAAGAAAAAAAGAAAGAATACTAAAGAGATTAGTGGTTTGTGAAATTATTCTATTTTGCTTTAAGTTTCCCAACTACTTCCACTTGTACCAAAAACTAGATTTAGTAATTACAGAGCCCACCATTCACAAAAAGTATGTCTCAAGGTCAAAAGTACACACACACACACGAGTTCTTCTTTTCACATTTGTCAAGATTCAAGAACATATATTAGATCTTGGAAATTGCATTATGTAACTCGAATTAGAGAATCTCCAAATTCCGTGTTTTGAACCCTTTATTGATAAACAATTCACTATTAGAAACTTGGAAAAGGGTAAAAAGTAAAAACATAGTTAAAAATGAAACTTTATAACTAAAGGGAATATATGCAACTTTTAAAAGTTTTTGGCTAAAAATTTTAACTTTAAAGTTGCTGGAAAAAAAAAGTTTGCTCTTAAAGCAAAAAATCACCCATCTGTAAAATACTACTGTAATTAGTGTTATTCTAAAAAGTACAATATAACGTGAAAAAAGAGAGCTTGGCCCATCTTACAACTAAAATCAATGATTCACAGCTTACAACTAATGTAAGTTCATTTCAAAATTCTGATCAGATCTTTTAACAAAGAATTTGAGAAGAAGTGTAATATAATTTTGGACGAAACTGGCCATTTAAAATAAGAAGTATTCATAACCACTAAATTTTTTAAAATAGTGTCGGCAGAGAGTATCAAGTTTTCCAAGAATTTTCTTTGTTTTCACATTTGTCCCTTTGTTTGTCTTCTTCTTCTATAGTCAGTTTCTTTGGGACCAAACCCACAAAAAAATAAAACAACAAACAAAAATTCCCCATTGCATCCCATTTTTAAAAAATTTTAGTATAGAAACAAAAAAAAAATATTAGAATTTGAAAATGAGGAAAAAATAAAAAATAAAGAGCCAAAATTTCAGACAGCTATTTCACACTACGTAAAGAATTACGGGAAAATTTCCTTAATCGAATAGATTAACTGAGGAAAGAAATAACAGTTTTCAGATTCAAAAAAATTTGAATTAATTAAAAAATTAGTAAAACAACTAACCAGATAACCACGAAACGCGGATTGAATCTTCACCGCCGCAAGATTCTCCTGAGCCCACCGGCGGTTACTTCCTCCTATTTGAAACACCGAAGAGTTTCCACCGTTTCTCCCACCGTTTCCGCTTGTGAGTCTCACGACTTCTGCAGCCGCATGAGCAGCAGCAAGAGCAGCTTCCGCCACCGCAGCGGTCGCAGCTGCCACGGCTATTGCATGTTTGTCGGCATCTAAACCATTTTCCTCCTCCACCGACGCCGCCGCCGGAGATCTTTTGCTGGAATTGGAGGATCTGGTAGTGAAGCTCCACCTCCGTTTATCTCTGGACGGTGCCGATTTATCAGACTTTTTACTCCCGAATAGTCTCCCAAAAAAGCCCATCGTTCATTATCGGAAAGTCGCCGGAGATTTTGGTGAGAGTTTATCGGAGATTTCTCCGGTTAATCTACACTTCATTAAATTACTGAGGTCTTAAAAATTTTTATTAGAAACAAAAAAAAAACATAAACATTTGGGTATGGGAAGAAGCTGAGTTAAAAAGATGATAACGACTCTTATATAGGTTGCAGAGTACGCTTTCACGCGCTTACGTGTAGCGCGTTATCTACACGCGTCTCTCTAGAGGCATTTTTTGCATTATTTGACTTTTAAGTAAAAGAGCTTCGGTTAAAGTCAATGGGCCTGACTACTTCTCCTACCAACCGTACCAGATCTGTGGTTTGGTTCAAACCTTTTTACATTCACACGACGTCATTTTATTAAATTTTTGTGTGTAAGATAAAGTAAATATTATTTGAATTAAAATAAAGTATATGTGATGAAAAATAAATATAAAAATGAATAATTGGGAGGACGTGTCATTCTTTGAAGACCCATAATTCACTGTAGTTAGTGTCTGCAATTTCTGCTTTTTCTTTGCTACAATGACTGCAAACTTAACAGTTATGTAAAAAATATATATTTATATTTTCTTTTCTTTTTGTTAAAGGAATGATTATCTATAAATCTTGTGTGGAATATGGATGATAGGTATTTCTCCAAGCCATGCAAATTCAAAAATTTGGACTTCAAATATAGGCCTAGTTTAGTTAACTACACTAGATCTACCCAATTTTGGAAAGTTTTCTTTATTTTGGTTTATTCATCTATTTAGTTGTTTAGTTATTTTTATTTTTCTATTCACTAGGATGCAGACTTGAAACTTAGAAGTAAGTCTATTAAAAGAAAAAATTATAGGGTATATTCGAAAATAAAACTAACTTTGATAACGATCGTCGAGAAGGCTAATAAATACCATGATGAAGTCGCATCCAGCAAGCAGCACTAGGATTTATAGACTTTTGCGCATTTATATACACACATGGTTAGCGAGAAAAAAATATTTACATGATTTTTCAATGCTTATTAAACAAGCCATTAATCATATTTCCAATAATTAAGATTTACGTACATGATTTTGAATGCATTTTTTCACTAGGCCAGTGAAGGGAAAATTTATTCTCATTATTATTCAAGCTTTATTTATTACAGTAGTATATATATTCCAAGCAAACCAGCACTATATTATTAAAATCTAAATGCAGAAGGTAGCTAGGAGAAACATGAAATATATAATATTTATCATTATTCTTTAGTTTTCCCATTTCTCTTCGTCATCTCGGAACTTACTCTTGGCTTAACTAAGCACTTATACCTGCACAGACACACACAAAAAAAAACAAAAAAACATCAGAAACAGATATGAAAATACAATTACATAATTCATGTATATCATTAAAGAAATACATTAGCCGAGTTAGCTAGAACTGATATATGAGGTTGGACCCTACTTAATCTACTTTATAGACTAAATCTTTTTTCAGCCCAACAAATTTTGGACTCATTTAAGGTCGAGGCTCATCGAATCTTAGGCCAAGTCTTTTTGGTTTGGCCATATTTTTGTTGTATAATGTAAGAAATAGCATAAATGATCGATCTTTGTCTAAATGTTGGTAATTTAGAGGTTATGCATGTTGATATAAAGCTATTGTATCCAAACTCAAATTTTGTATGAGAAAATTTTTTCCTGTTCCAGATTAAGGAAAAAAAAAATCATCCTAATCTTGTAACTGACCAAATAAAGATACAAAACTTAACAGTAAAAACAAAAAAGACCGTACCGCAATTGACAGGAGGAAGGTTACAACGCGAAGGAAGAGAGGTGGCTGCACGGAGAGCATTGCATAGACAATCTCTATTAGTAGATTGAAGTGCGGCACAACACTCTGAATTCGGTCTGCCTGAACCGGGCAGCACCATCGCGGCACACACCTGAACATTTGCTAGATCGTTGCCACATTCTTGGGCTTGAACCACTGGTCCAGTTTCTATAGCAGTCATGGTTAGAAACATGACACCGAGAACGGCAGCCAAAGACTTGAACGATTCCATAGATAATTTTTTAAAATATGTATATCTGAAATTTGATTGTAGCCTATGTATATATATCGGGCTTAAGATATTAAGCAATATATGTATATTTATATAAGGGTCGAGTGTGTACTAATGAGAGACGTTTTCCATGGCCAAATGGTCTAGTTAGTTCATAACATTTACATGATTAAAGGTAAAAGCAAAAACAAGAAATTCATAAAAAAAAATTTTTAATATTAGAGCATGTGCAGTCTCTCAGATATATTATTTTAATAATTTTGTAATAACTAAATTATTTAATTAAAATTTAAATAATAAATAGAGTTTAGAACCAGTTATATATTGACATGTGTATAGAGAGTCTTTAGAGAAATTCTCAGGGGTTTTCAAATGAAAACCGATTCTCTATTCTCTTTCCTATTTTTTATTTTTTTTTTATTTTTTTATTGTTGATAGACTCTTTAAAAACGTACCACTGCACATGTTCTTATATCTGCTCTGAGTGAAAACTTATTATGTGATATAGACAGTCTCACATATGCTATGCCAATGCCATAGTTTTTTTTTTTTTACGTTAACGTTTGTGTTTCCATGTAATACAATACAAGGAATCGAATGTTTCATATGACGGAGCAGACCTAAGCCTGAATCTCAGACTATGAAAGATGAAAAATATGTGTGTTTCTAGTTTTTATCTGTATAATTTAATTTAAAACCTGATATGTATACTATACACACACAGACTACACAGACAGTCATATCATATTTTCAGACTCAAAAATTAGCAAATCACAGATACAGTCTATAATAAATGTTGTTGTCATTCGATTTGTAACAAGAAAACAAATGGGTGATGTGTTAAGGGACAGGTGTTACGATATGTCAATAGACTCTCAATAGGCTTGTGCTCGGACAGATTAAAATGACCATTTTACCCTGTTCACACATCTCAAAACTCGCATTCGTCCGTGGCTCTCCTAAAACAACATGGCATGTCATTTTTTTCTCCTCTATTATTGGTAGTAATAGTAAGGAACAATTCTTGTCAATGTTATGTTTTTTTTTTCAAACAATTCTGTTTAATTTCTTGTCAAATTTTGTTGCATGGGTCTCCCTCTCTTTGTCCTACCTTACCTATAGCTAGGTTTGTTGCATCTTCAATAGGAAACTGAACTTAACCAGCCAGTGATAATACTGAAACCTATCATCCGAATTTGAGTTCTTACCACCGATGTAATTATTATGTTGATTAATAAATCCAAAGTGTTTAACCAGCCAGTGATAATACTGAAAACTATCATTTTTTTGTTTTGTTTTTTAACATGCTGAATCTATAAGTTTTATCCCAAATCAAACCTAAACGAGGACATTTTTTTCATCCTCTATTATCAGCCAGAATTGTTTAGATAATAATAAATGACCTATTCAGAGCATACAAAATGAGGAGTATTAACTAGCTTGAATCTCCTTTTTGTTTTCTCAATTGTTTGTGTATCCATCAGCTTTAAATAAACGAGGCAAACAAATAAAATAAAAAGATCTTTCTAAGCAAATAAGCATACATATATTGATTGAAAGGGATGAGTTCCTGAAGAACAGTCTTCTTTTCCAGAATTAGATAACACTTTCCAGAAAAACCTCTTGATAAAAACAGAAGCTTAATCTCTAAGAAGAAGAAGAAGAAGAAGAACACAGTAGACACGTTAAGATTGAATCCCGTCATGAGATTCATATACCTAAGAAAGTTAGTCCTTAGTACTCATTCTTTACAAAGACAACATTGGAACTAACTATCAAATCCCAAAAAGATCTCTCATGCCTTCCAAGAATATCCCATGCTTTCATCAACCTCACTGCTGAAAAACCCGTTATTCGCAAAGTTGAGAGATGTGTTAGAGACCATACCTTCCTGGTTTTGGTTTTGGCTCTGCTCTAACCCCTTCGTGCCCCTGAATCTGTTGGAGTTGCTTGGTGTTTCCGCTGCTGTGGGAACATAATCTGTTCTGTTTCTTCCCATGTTGGCATTGCCATTCATCATGTTCTGACTAGAAAGTGACTGTTGTTGCTGACCCGACCCTCCATTGCTATTTGCCACCTGTTGCCATATTTGGTGAATCATTTGCTGTTCCAATGTTTGGTTACTGCTACTAATGGAAGGTTGTTGTTGGTGGCATTGCTGGGTTGAGCTATTATAACCAGAGTTTGGCATCTGCCGCTGAGGAGATAAATGGGAAGAAACACCGCTAATTGATGGGCTCTGAACAAAACCAGGTATAGTTCCTTGATAGCTTGGGGATGCGCTCCGGTTTCTTGATGGTTCTTGTTGGATTGTGGTATTGTTTTGGTCTGAATTCAGTTGGTTTTGTTTCATGAGCATGGTTTGATAGTTGGTAAGTGCAAAGGCGGCAGCTTGTGCAGACCCGGGAAGAGATCCTTGACTGCTCATACTGTTCATTGGTATGTTTATCCCAGAATTGCGCAAGGCCATTAGCTTGTTCAGACTGTTCCTATCAGGTGGAAGTCCTCGAGCAGCATTTGCTAGTTGCTCCATCTCCTGCATTTGCAATTTACCAGTCTTCACTCGATACGGATAGCTCTTCAAAGCCTCTGCAGATACCATATAGGCAGCAAGCTATTTATAAGCACAAATGTGTTTTGATGCATCTCAGGGAAACTCTGGGGTTTACATATTTACTTACCGATCGGACCAACTTTTTGGTCACGGCAGAAGTCCATCATATCTTTCATGCTACTGACAACCTCAGAAATCTATTTAAAAGAAAAAACAAGAGTTAAACAGAAAAAAGGAGAAAAACCATGAGGATGATGCAAAGATATTAGAAAATTACTGACTCAAGAAAGTAAGCAGAGTGATACCTGTAAACACCGAACATATCGTTTGGAGAAGCCTAAGTCATTGAGTGAATGTGACTCCAAGCTTTTCGCTAGTTGACGTCCAGCAGCCATGACCCTGGAGCAAAAGACTCAGCATCAGCACATCATATACATATGTATCGATTAAGCTAAAATAACTTTAATCTTCTTTGCAAGATATAATGAGATTAAATTGATTGAAATGAAGGTAAAAAATGTCCAGAGCCATTGACTCACATGTTGCTATTTGCTTGCAAATCCTGCTGATGAATCCCCTCTGATCCACTTTGATCAATTGTGCTCTGACACTTCTCTGCAACCTGAAGTAATTGGTTAACCTGCATGAACAAAGAAGATAGTCATTTAAAAATTTCAGGAGCAGGTATTCCAATTAGAGTTACAAAGCTTGTAAGAATCATTAATGTTACCTGTGGGGCTACTAGGCGACGAGGAAGTAACTCTTCATGTCGGCGAGTACAGAACTCCCATGAGAGAATCTGGTGAAAGCAGAAGGATAAGCTTAACTACTTTAATACATAAATGATTAAAAGTTCTTGGAATCAAAATGCTCTTTGAACCTTCAGCTCTTGGGAGAATATAATCCGAAGATGGCCTTCGCGAACAACACGGATATGTTCATACACAGTCTCCTGAACTGCTTTTCCGTACTCTAACATCATAATTCCAGAACCAAATCTGCGCTCAGTCGGTACGCCCAGATAAAGAAGCTCGTCAAGGACACCACTTGCAAATTTGATTTCGTTAAGCCTTGGCAAGACATCAAAAGTTGCTTCTGCAGAATTCATAAGAAAAACTCACTCAGAGAAGGTTGTTTCGCTAAAATAAACATATTTGGTATTTCTCTCTTCGTAATTAGGAAATAACTTACCAAATCCTCTTCCCGATTTAGAACCACAAAGATCACACTGCCATTCATCCTGCAAATCGAACAAGTAGAATAAAGTTTACATTAGGTTGAATAATATGCATAATTATTACACTGTAAGACCAGTTAAGTAATAAGCTAGAAAGAGAGCATGAAAATGTACTGTTTTTTGTTTTTTTTTTGGGTTCAAAGATCTATGTACTGTTTTATTCACGTTTTTGGAGTATAAACCAGCACAAACCGAAAAAACAAAACAGTCAAGGGAGACAAACCGTGGCTGCCTGAGGAGAAACACCAAGTGCGCTGTGCCCCATATTATCATAATGAGAGAGACACCATCTTTTCTTTGCACGGGGAGAAAAATACTCCGTCACAAATTTCCTCCAATAAACAATACTGCTTTCCTACAAAATCATTAATGACACAACTGGTATCTGTCAAGAGCTATTTCCTAGCACACACATGAAAAAATAAATTCTGAGGACTAATTGCATACTCACAGAAGGCCTTTGTCGCTGGTGATATAAGTACTGCATCAATCTTCGAGCGCAGACGCTATATTCATAAGGTCGTGGCCCTCCAGATAGTTGCATCTGCATTCCTTGTTGTTGCAACTGTTGCTGTTGCTGCACCTGTTGCTGCTGCTGCAGCTGAACCCGCTGCAATGGTGGGAGGGACTGAATATATTGTTGCTGTTGCCTCATTTTTTGTTGCTGAAGCAAAATTTGGAACTGCGGGCTTTGGCCTTGTTGTTGTTGCTGCTGCAACATATCCTGTCTCTGAAGCCACTGACGTAAAATCTGCTGCTGCAAAGCATCATCCTGCTTCGAATCTAATCGCTGCTTTTTCCGTGCTTGGTTTAAATTGTTAGGGTCCTGAAAGAAAGATTCAGAAGCACGACGAGCCATAGAAAGCGGGATTTGATTAGTTTGTGATGTAGGCAGTGATGTAGCACTGGAGCCTCCAAGCGGAACACTTGGATCATGCCGTTGCACAGCAGTTGACCCATCTACAACAGATGAACCAGAAATGCTGATATTGTTAGAGGAGAAGGACATTGGTGATGCCGGTAAACGCATATACGACTCATTATTGATGCTAGCACTACGCTGCAAATGAGGACCACCACCAGAGAGCCCTGAATTAGCATCAGTCACAAGCGAACTAGCACCTGCGCTAGGACCAGGGGTTGAAACACTCATCATAACCGGATTATGCATATCCCCAGAAACCATACTGAGATTGTGATAGCTAGGCCCACATCCAGGGACAGAATTAGATGAATTCCCATAAGAGGAAGTCAAGTGAGAGTTAATGAAGCTTTGAGATTCATCATCTCCTTGGAAGAAAATCCCAGAGGTTGAAGAAGCCATCAAAGTAGGTCCCAAGTGAAGAGTTTCTCCCTCAATGCGACACAAATGTCCCACCTTTACTGTTGACACCTACAACAGATTACATTTATGTATTAAATCAGAGCAAGAACAATGTCTTTCTTTCGAAACATACACTTGAATCTGGTGCTCATAAACAAAAAAATCGAACTAGACCTCTGAAATAAAACCCCAAATCAAAACCCTAATTTTAAAGTTCGTTACTTCACATAATTAACAGTGAAATTAACCATTCCCCCAAAACAAAAAACAGATACATCCCTGAAACTCTTGGAATTAGAAGCTTAAAAACAACATATAAGAGAAAGGATCACATAAATTACTTTTATTTTTTAAAAATTCGTAAGAATAGAGATACAACATACCAAGAACTATGAAGTGAAGCTTCGATCAGTATAGAACAAAGTTGAATGATGACTTCATATCAAAATTAAACCCAAACCGAATCGAAACAGAGGAGGAAGAGAATTAACAAGGAAAAAAAAAAAAGCCTCGAAATTTCAAGCTGGAATAACAATATTTATTTGCTTTTAAGTTATTTGCATATAAATGGAAAAATCCTTGAGAAAGCTGGAACAAAACACTTGACGCGCCTTTGTTATATACCTAGTGGAAATCGCATAACCAAATCTGACCGGACAAGCCGGTGACCGTCATCCTTGTTGGTTTCGCAAGTACTTTTTTACCCGTAGGTCATTACTGACACGTGTCAATATATCATGACAAGTCTCGTTTGATCGGTTGGTGACCTTTAGATCTTCGGATTGCGTGGCAAAATCACAACCTTCGATCTATAAAGTTAATTCTGTTTAGGTTCGTACGATTTAGAGATGTGATCCTCTGCGATGCATGTAGAAACAAATACATTGTGTTGGCCAGTGACCAATTAAATTCCAGGATTTTTCTTTAATTATTTTTTTTTGTAATAAAAACAGTACCAATGATTGCAGCTGTAAATGAGTGGGCTACGACAAACATCCCCTTTGTTTCCATGATTACTTATTGACCCCCCAAAAATATTCAGATTTACCCTAATATTATTCGCTTTCACAATTTAACCCCCACTTTTAGAGCTAAACCTCAAATATGAAATATCTCTAGTAGTTCATAGTCAAGAATCTTGACTTAAGTTTGTTCAGTGGTTTCATCAACCATACATCTAACCAAAATAACAGAAAAAATATCTCAAGGATAATCCAATCATCTAAATTAGGGTTCTTCAATCACATGACAAAAGAGAAAAAAAACAAAAAGGAGGCACAAGAACAAGTCCCTACACAAAAGATAAAACACCTTACCCTCAGCTAAAGATCTAAGTAGACGATTTCTTTGACTTGTTGCTCGATGCCAATTGCGTCTCAGGCTACAATTTGATTCAAGAAGGAGCAGCAGCAATCAAATGAGACAAAGCCACGTACCGTATCACCAAAATGTAAATGAAAAAGACTGTTTAAATGAATGCAAACTTACTTCTTTCTTTACTGGCTCCTCTTTCTCTGAAAAGATTACCTCAATGTGACATGTAAGCTGCATAACAAAATATGATATAATTGTTACATTATATTAGAGCAAGGAAAAAAGCAATTTAAAAAGACTGGTTCCTTTAGAGAGCATACGGTTGATTCTTCCGTGAGCACCGTAAGTCCTACCCCTTTGCTTCTGTGCTTTGTTTACTTGGATGTGAGATATGAAAACAAAAAAAAAAGTTTACAGTTGCTCTCACTATTATATATTATATATTATATTATATACCTTAAAATGAACCCTAAGATCAGTACCTCTAGCCTTGCAAGCTGCATAATCATAACAAGAAGATTAATAAAAATATACAGAGACATAGACTCATAAGAAAGCGAACAGCTTTCAAACAAAACACGAGATTAGCATTACACTTGGTAGAATTGTCAGCTTCTTGTGAGTACTTCACCTAAAGTTGAGAATAACGAAACACCAGTGTAATGCTAAATCTCATTTAACCAAATAGGCCCATTTGATAATCACTTTAGGCCCAGTAAGAAAATACCAGAAAGTAAATTACAAACTCTGTTCTCCAACAGTTGAAAAGCTCTCTGTTTTCGACTCGAACAGTCTTAAGGTCAAACACAACCGTGCACTAGGTTGTTGTTCAGTAGAGGATTGAAGAAAGCTCGCGTGTGTTTCATCTGCCACTGTCCTACTCCTATGGATCGGTATAAACTTGGCATGAGGACACAACACACATGAAGAGATGGGAGAGAGAGAGAGATTTCGTTTGCAGAGTTAAGCGATGACGTGTTGTGTAAGTTTATGTTTCTATTGTCTCAATAGATTACTACCTCTACTTAGAAATGTAGAACACGACTTAGAGCTGAGATGTAAAATAATTTTTTTACTATATATGTGGAGACATTAATTTCGTTATTATTAGAGATAAATATGTAGGGATAATGGATATACAAATACAACATATTAAGTTATATATATGTGTTTATGTGATGACTGAAAATGAGACATAACAACAATCACATTAGCTGTCACCCTTTTCTTTACTTTTATTTATAGATTTTATAATACAATGTTTTGCTTTTATGATTTTTATATATCTTTCGTCTTCTTCCACGAGTTCTGTCCAGAAGCAGAAAATTAATTTATTAGAAACAAAGTATATTTATTTCCCTTAGAGAACAGACTTCAGACGTTTCTTTATTCTTCTTCTCTCTTCTTCATCGTGTTCACAAATCAACTTCATCTCATCATTTCTCTGCTCTTCTTCTTCTTCTTCTCTCTCTGTCTAGCTTTTTTTTTTTTCTTATCCTTATTTTAAGTTCTTTAGTGTTGGGAATTTCGAATCAGAAAACAAAAATGATGAAAATGAGAACTGGAACTTCCGTCAGCGGCGACGGTGAGGGTGAATGGGAGCTCCGACCTGGAGGAATGGTTGTACAGAAACGAACAGATCATAGCTCCAACGTGCCATGTGTCATTCGGGTTCGGGTCAAATACGGGTCGGTTCACCACGAGATCACTATCAACTCTCAATCTACTTTCGGTAAAACCCGAAACAGTCTAACAAATAACACCACAAAAAATAATCAGAATTATCCCTTTTCTTTTTTTTTTTTTTTTTTTTTTAAATCTGATTATTTGTTGAATTTAATAGGAGAACTGAAGAAGAAATTGTCGAGTCAAACAGGAGTTCATCATTTAGACATGAAGATTGTATACAAAGACAAAGAAAGAGATTCAAAGATGTTTATTGATCTTTGTGGTGTTAAAGATCGTTCGAAACTGATTCTCCAAGAAGATACGATTTCTCAGGAGAAACGTCTTCTTGAGATTAGGAAAATCGCCGTCAAAGAGAATTCCACTAAAGCTATCTCCGATATTAGCTTCAAAGTCGATAAACTCGCCGGACAAGTAACTGAATTAACTGAATTTTCAATTTCCCGGCAACACTCTTGTCTCGTTACTTGAAATTATAATATATATTTTTTTCTTTCATTTTTTTTTGGATTATAGCTGTCGGCGTTTGAAACAGTATTTGGTAAAGGAGGGAAAGTTGAAGAGAAGAATCTGGAGAATTTGATGGAGATGTTTATGACTCAATTGGTGAGACTCGATGCCATCTCAGCCGATGGAGACGTTAGATTGAAGAAGAAGATGCAGGTACTTTAATTAATTAAGTTTTTTTTGTTAATGACTCTATTACGCAGTGTTATGAATCAAATTCTTGATTTAACTCAAAAATCTATAGAAAGTCATACCTTCTATTAATTATTGTCACTAATTAAACATGCAGAATCGGATAATTGCTAAACATAGATCACTATTCCAATAACATTTATTTAACTTGTTATTTAATTAGTTATGAAGTCAATTTGATGGATTTTTTAAAAGTTAAAAAAATTAGAGTATTTTCTTATGATTCTACTTAAAATGTTGGAAGGAGGAAAGATTACAGAAGTACGTCGAGGCACTCGATTTGTTGAAGATCAAGAACTCAACACAAACTCAGACGCAACCAAAACAACCACAAACACAACGGCCATATAAGGAACGAGATTTGTTGACATTTGAGGAGGCAGCGTCGAGGAAATCGACGGCCTCCTCGTCAGGTCCTCCGGTGATCATAACTACGAGATGGGAAACGTTTGATTCCAATTCCACCTCAGCTGCTGTGGCAGAAACAGTTAAACCGGTTCATCCGAAATTCAAATGGGAAGTATTCGACTAATACGTACGCACTATACTTTACACGAGAATATATATATCAAATATTTTGTTTACTTTTTCAGATTTCTTGTAACATATGTGTGTTTTTTGTCCTTGTCAAATTGTGTATGATTTGTGGTTGATCTTTTAGGTTGCATCGTCAAATTTTGTTGTGCTAATGAATTGACACACTAGTACGTAGTAACTGTGGTGGTGTTGCAACAACGACTGTTCAAAAGCGAAAGGATCCTTGACAAGACAAGAATATATGGACAAAACATAAACTTCAAATAGTCGTTGTAAAGTTAATAAATATTGGGAAAACATCAGATATCCATAGTTCTTCACTATATTCTGAATCACTGAATAATTTATTGCAAACGTTTTTTACTGTCAAGGGAAGTCTTCAAAATATACCAAAGTAAATGAAGAAAAAAAAAAGGGGACAACAACCTTTTAAGGTGATCAAACTATGCTAATAGCGTCGAAATGTTGGCTATTAAATTATGTTTGTAAGATTTTTTCTCAAAATAATTTTCTCAAATTTTAATAAATTTACAAAATTTGTAGCTTTTTATATCAAATAAATAATTAAAAATTTGTTCAATATAATTTAAAATTTTAAAATTATATGGTTCTAAACATACATCTACAACTAAAAATCTACGATACTCAATGATATAAATAAAAAATATCTACTATAATCCATGAAATAGCATCCAAAGTTGAGTAAGATGACAAAAACAACATTCAGAATTTAAGAATTTAGAAACAACATCATACCAAACTTATTGGAAAAAGTCATATAATTTAACAAGTAAAAATCGGGAGAAAATTTTTAGTGCATGTCAATGATCGAGCAAAGAGTTCATCATATTATTCCACGGACTTCTCATTCCTATATAATAAAAAATGTATAAACAAAAACTTGTCAATAAATTTGATATCATAAGTTGTATTAATATGCCTAAAAATGATATATTAAAAATGATAATAATGTATTGATAAAATTGGACTTTTTGCCATTAATTTAGAAAATGAATTCTTAAAGTTGTTACAAAAAATTATAGTATTTTGTGCAGATTTCACAGTTCAGATTATAAAATTCGAATAAAGTTGTACAATAAATAATTGTAAAAAAAAGATTTTAAAGATAAAAAGCATTTTACCTGACCGAATATTGATAGAAGTTCCGCCATTTCCACTTCATCTTGTTCCTATGCAATCAATGTTCATATGTCAATTATTGGTCATGTCGTTTTAAATGACAGGGAATTATTGTAAAAAAAAAAAAAAAAAAATCGTTAGAGTTACCTGATTTATATAGTTCATGTCGCGAGTAGGAACATATATTTCCGAATTAGGAGCAATAATAGAGTTCAACATTCCTTCGGTAAAGTTGTCCTTCAACTAAACCATAGATTATGTAAATGACTATAAGATTTCAATCCATAAAAGACATACATATATATGTGTATATATATATATATATATATCATATTTTATATGCAATTTTAGACTAGCATGTAAAAGAAAGTAAAATAAACAGACTTACATTATCAAAGCTCTGATTACTAATGCCTTCAAAAGGATAAGGAGCAAGAGTTGTATTCCTTTCAAGAAGACCATAGTTGGCCAGTTCAAGATTTTCACGGGTTATGTTAACTTGATATTGCTGCTTAAATCATATATATATATATATATATATATATATATATATATATATAAATCACAACATAAACTTCAACTATGTAAAAAAAGAAGAAGGTTAAATTAACATCGGTTATTAGTTCATGTACCTGATTCTGATCATAGTTGGGCATTTCGAGAATTTCACCAGTCATGTTAACTTGATATTGCTGCTTAAATCATGCAGATATACATAAACTTCAACTATGTGTAAAAAAAAAGGTTAAATTGACATTGGTTAATATAAGTTGATGTACCTGATTCTGTTCATATTGGATGTTGACTGTATCGGGAAAAACTTCATTGATGCCATGATGATGATCATTATATGTATTTGGATTATTTAGTACTGGAACCACAACATCCATTTGCGCAGTTAAGTTGTTCTGTGACTTATACTCATTGTCTATGAACGATGGAAACACATGTGGAAACATCAAATTTGAGCTTCCATGGCTACTCATGTTGTTGTCATCGTTGAAATTCCACTTCATGGCATCCGATATTTCACCAAGAGGGCCATCACAATTACCATTAACTCTTATTCCTCCATGTTCAACCAAATCTCCATTTTCATTTATTTTGATCCCATCGTAATTATTGCCCATATAAACAGTATTGAGGTTGGAGTTCATACCTAAAGCATCATTCGTTGTGCCAGATTTTCCAAATCTTGGAACCTGAGGCACTTGAGGCGATTGAGGAACTTCAGATGTCCCAAAATTGCTTGTTCTTTCCTCGTTGAAAGGCAACGTGCCACTGAAAACTCCAAGCGTTTCTTGCATAGGCAACATGCCACTTGAAAACCCAATATTGGCTTCCATTGGCAACATGCCACTCGGAAACCCAAGACTGCCTTCCATAGGCAACAAGTTAGAATCAGTTTGGCTTAAATCATATATGGGTATATGGTTCATGCTAGGGATATAGTCATTGTTGTTCATCATGAGGCTATTTTGACCAAGACCATAGCCGAGTTGGGAACTAAAAATATTGTTCTTGTGTAGGATGGTGTTGCAGTTGCTAGAGTATTGTAGGTTGGTGTAACTAGATGATGCAGAGTTGGAGATTATAGTTTTTGTTGACATCTGGCGTTCCATGGCGCTTACCCTAGTTCTTTCCAAGTGTTTTCGATACTTCTGTGTAGTGTCAACATTCCCAACATTAGTCATATATTTTATAAAATTATATACGTAATAAATACGAGTTGCAACAAGATAACTAATTTCTTGATGTAATATATTTTATCCAACGACAATTGATTATGTACTTTGAAATATGATTAAATGGCATATGGTCCAGATTTTAAGCAATGTTTATATAAAATCGAACCTATAAGTGGCTGGCTATATGTGGTCTCCTTAGGCCTTCCACATTCATGAATGCTAAAATCTTCTTGGGTGTAGCCTCTTCAAAGTGATATCAAACACGAAGCATAAGATAGAACATTAGTATATATAGTTCCAAATTAATTTGAGAAATTCAAGTAAAACGGAGAACTAAAACATCTTATTCAATTTTCTTATTGTTATCAGCTGATATCTTTTGTATATGTGACTGAATGTAAAAGATAGTTTAGGTATGCTAGCATTTACATAGCTGTCATTAAGAGTGGGGTTATTTTAAAATTATTATTAAAAAGATATATGTGGTCTCAAGTTTAAAACGAAATGTTTAAAAAAGGAATTCTCCAATTATGATGATTCTCTTTTAAAAAAAACAGATAAAATATAGATAGAAAAAAAAAAACAAAAACAAATTTCTCATTGTATATTTCCTAAAATTAATATGACAGGTTGTTTTTTAACATATATGATTTAATTAATATTTAAAAGAAAATTTTACCTTTTTTTTTGTGTTCCCACTTATTACTTCTTCTTTTTATTAGAAGAAAGCATAAGTATATACTTAGTTTAAAAATAATTACAACTAATAGTTATCTGCATCTCTTATCACTTATCCTTTGTAGTTTTTATTATAGGGATGCATAGATGTACAATTAGTTTTATAAATAATATATTTGTTTTACAACATTGTATAAGTTATATGGTAAAGTTATTTTTTATAAAAAGAAACAAGAATAATTTAACTTATCAACAAGCAAATTTCTGAATTCTTCATTAATCCTCTTTCTTAGTTGAACACCATCTAAACCAAACATAAAATAGTCAGTGATTACGCAAACTATATTGTTGCATTGACATCTAAGTGTAAATACTGCTTATGAAGAATTCTTTGTTGTTATTACATTACTTTTGCCATATTGCCTATTATTATCTACAAATTAAACCAATCATATGTAATATAAGAATTCTGTGTATGGATGTGTATACATAACCGATCATGATAAAAAAAACTTGTTAAGTGCCAGCTTGTGGTTCATAAAATGTATTTGAAATTCTAATTTTTCTTAACATGTCATTTTTATCTTTCTTTTTTTTTTTTTGGCAAACATGTCATTTAGATCTTTAAAAGCCAGTTTTTTCCTTAAAAACTTCATTATTTATCTTTAAAATCATATTTTTCTTAAAATTTATGTATAAGGGTGTATGTATACATAGCTGGCTTTGATAAAAAAAAGCTCGTTAAACGCCAGCTTGTGATCCATAAATATTTTTCAAATACCAAATTTTCTAAAAATGTTATTTTTATCTTTAAAAAACTATTTTCCCCTTAAAATCCATTATTTATTTTGAAAAAGTTATTTTTTCTTAAAAAAACCATTATTTTTCTTTGGAAAAGACAAAATTATTCTTATTTCTGAAAATATCTAATTTTCTAAAAAACATTTGTGTTAAAAGATTGTCTTATACTAGTATAAGAAATTTTATTTTTAGTTATAAAGATAATGTTTAAATTTACATCAAAATATATAGTGAACCCAAATTCAAAACAAAAGCCTAAGATATTTGAAAATAGAAAAGGAACAAAAAACATTTGCTTACCTTAGAGCACCTAAATGATTAAATTGTCTTGAATTGATCAATTTTCAAAACTTGCATTTATTAGAATTCGTTCTTTGCTAAGAGTTTAACATAACCTAATTTTGGACCATTATTGTAAAATTGACACGGTAGTATTTTTGTAAACAAGTTTTTGTGCTTTATCACACGTGTCTAACAAAAAAAACATGAAGTTAATATTAATTTCGAAAATCACTAGTAATAAAATACAGAGTTTATTTATGAAAATGTCAATAAGATTGTATCACCCAAAAAAAAAATTGGGTTGTTTCAGGGAGTAAAACGTGTCGATCTTTTTGCAAACATCAGTACAATAATGTCATTTGCTATAGTTACCCTTAAATCTAGTCATCAAACGAAGCAAAGGAAACCAAAAAGAAACAAACAAATAAATAAAACAACTTTTTTTTTACATTGAGAAAAATAAAATGGATTTTTATGAGTCAAAAGGGCGGGAAAATAAAACTGGTGATCCTAAAGTCGATTCCTCTCAACGGTAAAACTCTCCGGCCAACAAACCTTGAGAGCAAAAAAAAAAAAAAAACAGAAAATAGAGAGGAAGACCCGAAAAAAGCGAAGAAGATTCACCACAGAAGAACAAAAACATTGCTTCTTCTGCGAAAACACACCTAAAAAAGCAACTTCTGAACACCGGAGAAACTCGCCGGAAAAATAAAAGATAAAAAGAGACATTTTGAGTCATTTTTTTCCATCAATTGGCTTTCTTGAGATGAACAGTGGTTCTGAAAACGGCGTCGTCACGGACAAAACTCCACCAAAGGTAAGAAAGAGGGATCCCCCCAGCGCGCCAAAGAGAATGAGCATCGACATAGCCTTTGTAAGGAGGGAAATCGAGCATTCTAATGCACATTGTGAGTATGCTGGCGACAAAGAAAGCTCTTAGCTTCCACCTCGATGGATGCGACGTTAAAGCCGCCCATAATCCCCATACCACTAGCTCTACTCCTCCAATCCCGAATATGACTTTCCAGTGAAGCCCTGTAACATTTATAGAATGCATTTGAAGAAGAAGAAAGCCACATTTCATTTCATAATCTTATCAGTAAAGAATCATATACCTTCGTCGAGGTTGTAGAAATTGAGGTAGAGAATATGAGTTGCTACAACCGCGAGAATAGGTGCAGTAACCATGATTTTGACAGATTGGTCGTTAATACTGAAAGACCGGAGTATTGCTAGGATAAGCGAAAATCCGGCTAATATTGTAGCTGAAGAGTAATCTAGCCTCTCTGTTAATTCAACATCTCTATATAATAACATAATTTGAAAGCAAAACAAAAAAAGAAAGAAAGAAAGTAAGAATTAATACTACAGTAGTTGACAATCTTGTTATAAAAGAAAATAGGAATGTTACCTGCTATGACAAACACTACTCCAGAAGAGTGAATTCATTACTATAATGGCGTAGATATGCAATAATCCGTTGTACTCGTAGAAAGTTTTCCGATTTGGCTGGAGTGGCAAATTATAGTAAACGAGGATGAAATATGAGACCCATCCATGGAATTGTATTGCAAGGTCGAGAGCAGATAATGCAACAGAGAGAGGTTCCTGAACATATACATTTTTATATATTTGTGAGTAACAATACTTGAAGGCTTGCAGAGATATATATACATACAAATTGCAAAGAGATGATTACCTGAATTCCATAGACATGTTTGAGTGGCCATTTACCGAAATATTTGGTAGGTTTCTCTCCGTTTCTTCGTCTTTCTTCTTCTCTTGTCATCATGCATTCGTACTGACAATCACTTTGGCAATCCCATTGTTTCCATCTAAGGTAAAGTGGCTCTTGCATGTACCATGGACCGTCGATGGCTTTTCCATCAGCTGAAAATTTACAATGGTGGAAGCAAGTATCCCCCACACATCCAGTTTTCTGACATTGATCAACACAGGACCTGGAAACCAAAATCAGTTTGTTCTTAAAACTCATGAACAAAACGCCAGAAGGATAAAGCAATTTATTTGATCACAACACAAGAGAGTAAGTAGAATCAAAGAAAGAGCTACTAAAGGCCGCTTGCAAACAAATTTGTTAACAAGGTGATCTTAAACAATACCATCCTACTAAATTCTATAACTAATATATTACCTATCATTTGCCTGACAAACCCATAAGACCTTATCAAAACAAAGCCTGTCTCTTAGGCATGGTACCAATTTCTGGTCTTTCCCTGTTTTAGTTAGGTTGAAAACAGATTAAGGTGTTTAGATTGGCCTACAAAGCAAACAACAGAGAGACAAAGAGAGAGAGGGAGAAGCTTCCACTCAAGAAAAAAAAGAGAAACACAAAACCACTAGAGGAGCTCAAGTCCCTATCTAGATATTTATACTTATCAATCTTTACAACAAAAGCAATGACCCTACAGTTATAATGAAAACACACAAAGATGTCATCTTTAACGTGTTCCAACTCCCACCACAAAGACTTATTTGGAAAAGTCAACCACAAAATTTGAGAGCTCTAAGCTCCTACTTGACTCTTCCCCACCACCTCCTCTCTCTTTTTTTTTGTGGCTCTAAATTTTCTTTTACCAAGAAAAAAATCTGAAAATCGTATTCTAAAGGTATCAAATTCCGAAATTACAGCTATAATATCATCTACAAAACCCAGAATTTCACAACTAAAACCCCAGTTGACATCACTGCCGAGTTATGCAATCACTGAATCTAACGGTCGAGTATCAAAACCTAACGCTGCATTTATAGTTTTCAACGGTTCGTAACCGATCAACGAAAGCTAATTAAGAAATAAAAAGTTAGTTCTTTTAATTCTCCAAATATGAAAGCAGAGAAGAGTAGTAATTGAATTAAAAAAAAAAAATCGATCTAAGAAAAAAAAAAGAAGAAGACTTTTACTTGTAAAGAGGATGAGCATCTCCCTCACTAGCTTCAAGTGTTGAAACAAGACACGAGGTTACAACAAAAAGCACAACAACCCATCGCAGATTTGGCGCCATCCGAATTAAAGAAGAAAGAAGAAGCAATATATAAG
Source organism: Barbarea vulgaris (assembly GCA_963667165.1). Lineage (NCBI taxonomy): Eukaryota > Viridiplantae > Streptophyta > Magnoliopsida > Brassicales > Brassicaceae > Barbarea > Barbarea vulgaris. Next base: position 2,394,818 of record OY763894.1, on the reverse strand, counting down.
AGAAAGGTTTTGTGAGGAGGATTGGATTTGGAGTATTGAAGAGGAGTGGAGTTAGTAGTAAGTCGGTGAATGATCGGAGAAACAGAGAGAGTTGGGCTGTGGCAGCTTCTTCTTGTCCATCAAATCACGGAGACAGGTGGATGCATAGAGCAGAGAGAGAATGAGGGAGAAAAATAGAGAGAGATCTCGCTGCGGCAAAAGAGGGAGAGAGTCCCGTGAGGGTGAAGGAGGAAGAGAAGCGCGTGACGAAAGAGAGAGAGACGCGTGGAAGGCCCCAAATATCACAGACGTCGATTCACCTCTACTCCTTCTTCTCCTCAACCCTCACTTTTTTTATTTTTTATTTTTATTTCAGGTAGTAGAGAGTTTTAAAAAAAAAAAAAAAAATGAAAGATATTTTCAGGCTAATCTAAAATGGTTACTTTACATTACGGGATATAAACTACTTCTTACCGTTTTATTTGTATTGCTTACTAATTATCTTTTCTTTGTATTACCAATCAAAAAAATATTTAGATATTAACCGCAAATAGAAAGTTATCCATAAAAATTAGATATTTCATCACTTGTCAATTTGACATAAGAATTTTTGAAATATCAAACTATTTCTTCGTCTTTAGCACATCTATATTCATGCATCTTATATCTTCTATAAATTATAGATCTTTTTTATCTTTCTAAAAACTGTATTTTCGTGATTTATATTAAACAAGTAAATTTGAATTTTTTTTTCTTTTAAATACATCTATATCAAGTAGTTTTGTTTGAATAGAAGTTAATCATTTTTATAGATTTATATATTTTAACTTTTAAAATTTATAGATTTAACTTTTGTAGCAGACAAAAAAAAAAAACTTTTGTATTTTTTTTTAATAGCAAGTCTGTATTTGTTTAATAGTTAAAATTAAAGTTATTATTTTTTCATGGACCAAAAAATACGTGCGTTGGGCGAATACATGACAGCACGATGTTTCACAGCCTCACGTTCAAATGCTGCGCGTGTGAAAGAGTTAACTCGTCCCCGAATTTTTGGGAGGAATTTTCATTTTGATTTAACTGTTTTTCGTTATTATTATTAATCTCCTTCGTAAAAACTAAGAGCACGAATGTACATTCTAGAGACTCATGAACATGAGTCTCTCCAAAATTTAAAAATAATATTTTAATAAAAAAAAATTAATAAGAATGTGCAATAAAAAAGTAACATATAAACATGAATCTCTTTCACTATTGAAAAAATCTCTCTGTCTATGTGTCACTTTTTCTATGAATGCTTTTTTTATTTTAATTAAATTATTATTTTAAAAAAATTTAGAGATCTAAACTATACATCTAGTCCCCGCCAAGATTAATTAAAAAAAAAGAATTAAAAGTCAAAACAAATCAGGGATTTTTTAGATGTGAAGTTGCTATCAATCAATTATCTTAAGCATCGAATGATACGGCACACACTCACACACACAAATCATTATTATTATCATATGTAGTTATTAATAGAACAAATCTTTTCTGAAACGTAGTAAGAGAAGATCAAACATGATATTATGCCACACGTGGTAATTAGTTTTGCTCAGATTGTATTAGTACGAGGAAGATTTGATTTCACTTTCCCAAACTCGTATCTTTTCTTAACGAATTTACATAATTTTTTCTTTTTATTCAACCAATTTATATGTTACATTATTTTAACGACTGTAATCTCTTTGTGTGCACAAAAGACGTCAAACAAATTGGAACCTTAAAGATGAAAATTTGGAAGAAGAAGAAGAAGACAAAAAAAAAAAAAAAAAAATCTAAAGGGAACCAAATATGCCGAAATTTGGGCCTAAGCCCAAATCATTTTAGTCAACCAAAAGAAGGAAAAAAAAAAAACTGAAATTTGGAAATAAGTAAATTTAAACGTTAACTAAAAAACTTATTTTGCCAAAGGAATTCATTTTATTTTATTATAAAAGGTACGGAAAAACCACCCAATTTTTTTTTTTTTATCATTCTGAATATTGTATATATTATTTGGAGCATATAATAAAGTCTCTAGATTTTTCTTGAGAAATCATCAATCTAAATTCTACAATATTCAATCAATTTTCCCATCGAAAACATCATCGATTACAAGGTCGGTCATAGAAAACATTAAAATAAATAGTATTTGATAATCACATTTCACAAACAAACAAGTGTAAGATATGTGTCAATTCGCATTTACATCTTCAAGCTGTAATTTGTTGTTTTTTTCTCTTCACCCCATTATCTTTCCCTTTCTTCTTTTTTAGGCCACCAATAATTTTACGGGAAAAATGTCAAAAAAAGCATCAACTTTCAAAAAGTGGACAAAAAAAACATGAACTTCGAAAATGTCATTTAAATTCTAAAGTTTCGTTTGACTTTTTGATAAAATAGTGAAGTTTCATTGACTTGGCCATTTCGAGCATGTCGTTAAGTTTCCGTTAGCAGCCTCCAAAACGACGTCGTTTCATTAAAAAAAAAAAAAACCTGTGGCCATCAAGAATCGAACTGCTAACCTTTTGGACACATAACAAACTCTCAACCATTGAGCTACGGTAACATTTTATGATTATATTAACCATATAGTATATATATATGTAATTAATTAAAACTAGTGAGGATTTTTTATTTTGGTGGTGATTTTATTTTATATATATATATATATATATGCAATTTATTAAAATAACAAAACAAAAAATATGGATTAATTAAAAAAATATATACACAATTAATTAAAATAACAAAACTAATAATAATTGTTGAGCCACGATAACATTTTTTTGGTTTTGTTATATATATATCAATACTGTTAAATATATATTCTCACATATCTATATATATATATATATATATATATATACACACAATTAATTAAAAATAAAAAGATCTCCATCTAATTTTTAACATTTTTTAGTTTTAATTATTAAAAATAACATCTCCATGAAAATATATATTTAACATTTTTAATTAATCCATATTTTTTAGTTTTCTTAAATTTAACTAGTTGCGTATATATGGATTAATATTATCATCAAAGATTATTGATAGTCGGAGACTGAAATAACAGCTTGTAGATCGGCGAGACACTCCGCCGGAAGAGAGAGAAATGTGTTCATTAACAAATCGTCGACAGTCTCAACTTTCGCGACGCCGACGAGCCTACACTTTCCTTCTTCATCCATCCTCTCTCCTCTCCCTCTCTTTCTATCTCCTATTGATTCCTCCGTCGTCAACACCGTTTTCACCACCAACGCCGGAGCTCTGTATATCCCTCCTCCCGCCGTGAAATAAAACTTCGCTGTGAAGTCCAATTCCGCCTTTCAAATTCGAAACATTGTCAAAAGAAATTGAACAAACAAAAACAGAGGATTTTTTTATAACAGATCATTAAAAATATTACCTTGCCGGATTCTGGATCGATCGTTCCTTGAAAAACCTCCGGTGATATATCGATTTTTAGAAACGGTGGCAATGGAAAGCCGAGAAATTTCGTGGTTTTGTTTGTCAGAGAAGGAATGTACAGAGTGGCCACATTGAAGGAAACAGACAATTCGGAGGTTGATGCTCTGTTTTTGTCGGTTTTTTGAGCTGTTCCGGTGCCGGAGCCGCCTAGAGGAGAGTATTCGAAATCGGGATATCTGGAGATACCAAGCTTACCTGTTCCAATGGTTTTGAAACTGACACTGTAGAGATTATTGGGAAGCTGTGTTGTGTTGGGTTTTGGGTTTAAGGAATTTGAAATTAGTTTGATTTGGTTTTGGGATTTGTGGTTTATGTATCTTTTTGGGGATTTGTAGATTGTTGTTAATGGGTTTATTTTTGTTGAAGCCATATGTTTTCTCACTTTGTAACAATTGTTATGATGTTTTTATTTTCTTAAAAATCAATTTGATTGAAGAAAGCATAAATCTTATCTTTGGTATTACCAAAAATATGTGGCTGGTTTCTGATGTTCATCCTTTACCTCGCAAATTGTATATTTCTAGGAAGAAACAATGTATTAAACAACGGGCTAAGAACATATATACACATTGGCCCAATAAAGATATAATGTGCCAATCACATCTTAGTCTTCTTAGAGCCCAAAAGTGAATTCTTTTGCATGTTAGTCGGTTTGATAACCAAAAAAGAAAAAAAAAAAAAAAAACAATTTATACAAGTGGCAGTATGGTTGAGTACTCGTAAGGCGTAACTACGACTTTAATTTGGGCATGTGACTAAGACTATAACAGGTATTGGCTGTAAGTTGGTTGTTAGAATAATTTTGAAAATAAAGTATCAGCTGTGAAATGTGATACTAAATTCTTGAATCATTAGTTTCCTACAATATTGTTATAAATGTTCGCCTGCGCCACAAACACCTTGACACCACCAACAGAAGACTTGGCCAAAGTCCCTTTGTGTCCGATCATGCAGAAGATGTTTTCAAGTGAGTTGATCTCCACTATTCAGCATCCACTCATACTTAAACACCCATTTATGTTTTATAAATCATTAAAAAAAAAAGAAGAGAAATTACTAACACAATAAGATATCATTCATGATGACGCATAAGAAACATGTGTAAAACTCTGGACCAAAATAATCTTGAAATGACTAAAACATTCTCTTTGACAAATCGATTTTTTCTTTAATCTAAATCATCCACGGCCGGGGTTATATAAGCTAGCCATCAAACTTCACTTCTATTAAAGCTTTCAATATTGGAAACTTTTATATATATACATTACGCAGACTTTGAATCTTTTGACATCCCTACTTTTAAAAGTAAGTTAGTGTTATCGTTTTACAGGTCATGAGACTTTTATGTACTGATAGTCTCTTCAAAGCATTTTTCGAAGCATTTTACTTTTGGGTAAGTCAGTCAATTTCATGGTAGGTTATTCGATCCTATCCATATTTAATCTGAATTTTCTGCATCCACATATAATAATTATATGTTTGAGCTAGTTAAATATATTTCTATTGATACAGAAACATACCAGATATGAGACGAAATAGAACACGTAGCAAACACATGACGCTTTTCCTAACTGACCAAACCAACCAAGTTATTACTAACTCATATGTCAATCAAATTTCAGAGTAAAAATGAAAAGGAAAAAAAAACAGCAAATTTTATAGAAATGAAAGCCAAAATAATGGGTTGTTGGAAATTATAAACTTTTAAATGGAATACGTATAATTAAAAAATCTGAAAAAAGGGACACGCATTTACAATCAACACTATAATAACACAAGTGCTTCTCCAAAACATGACACATCAGATTTTTTATGAATTGTGGAGGTCACACATCAATTAATGAAAAAACTTTTTAATCCAATAAAATCATTTCAATTGTACACATAACTTAGATAAGATAACCAATCAAATTAAAACAACTAATAAAAATCAGCCTAAACAATAATAATAATAATAATAATATTAATAATAATAATAATAATAAAAATAATAATAATAACAATAATAATAATAATAATAATAATAATAATAATCATAGTAATAATAATAATATTAATAATAATAATAAAAATAAAAATAATAATAATAACAATAATAATAATAATAATAATAATAATAGTAATAATCATAGTAATAATAATAATAGTAATAATAATAGTAATAATAATAATAGTAATAATAATAATAATAATAATAATAATAATAATAATAATAATAATAATAATAATAATAATAATAATAATAATAATAATAATAATAATAATAATAATAATAATAACAATAATAATAATAACAATAATAGTAATAATAATAATAATAATAATAACAATAATAATAATAATAATAGTAATAATAGTAATAATAGTAATAATAATAATAATAATCAATTTTTTATCGATGAAGAAATCAATTGTTGTTTGCATATTTTTTTTTTGTGGGAAATGTTAGCAATATACTTCGTGCTGCAACCCCAACCGATGAGAACTACTTCATTGGGTAGATTTGTGAGTGGTCTTCCAAATTTTAAGAAAGGTGCCTCGGAGAATAAATAGTCTCTTTGTAAAGATATTTCACAAGGTCGTTAGTTCACTGATGCACAACGGGTATTGTGTTGGATCATTATTTTCTTATACCAATCGTTTTAGAGGTTTTAACAATGTTGATTTGTTTTGTGAATTCGTTTTTTCTTAAAGAACAAACCCTGGATTTTGGAAGATGAAACTGACAAGTTTCAGTACTAAAGACATCTTGATGGCTCTCAGTCTGATACTTACTATCTCTTAGTGATTCTGAACAAAGAGTTTTTCACCATTCCTGACGGTTCTTGGTGTGGAGAAACAAATTTATATGCTTCTTATGTTGATATGTTTCTCTATTAGAAAATTATGCGGTACAGTACAAACAAAATGTTTATCCGTCTCTTGATTTATGGAAATGTCTTTAGATGGATCAGTTTGTTATTTTTCAGCTTATGTTTTTGTTTTTATTTTTTTTTCTATTGTGTTAGGTATAACTTTAACAAAGTTGTACAATATAAGCAACTTACGTTGGAAGAAGCAGAAGAGATGATGAAAAATCGTAGAAAAAACTATTGATGGGTTCCAAAGGTGGATGATGAAAATTGCAATATAATGGTCCTGCATTATTTGGAGAAGTCGAGAATGATAAAGAGATAGGTGGAAGCAGTGGGGGTGGTGGTAGGGGTCGTAAAAAGTTGTCAGGCGGTAATGGAGAAGAAGTGAATGTCTCTGACAGAGGAGATAAAGAAAGTGAAAAAGAACAAATTACTTAATATAATTGTTTTCACACAAATAAAAAAAACCAGTTTGACAAACAAATAAAAAAAGCCAAAAAAATATCAACATCAGCAATTTAAAAATAATTATTTTATAATTAATTAATATGAATATACCAAATATGAAATACCAAATTCATTAAAATTAATAAAAGATTTCTCAAATTGATTACAATATTAAAAAAAAAAACAAAAAAAAACAAACAAAAACCAAAAATTAAAAAATTAATAACAACAAAATACCCCGCAGCGTAGCGCGGGTACAAATCTAGTTATGTATAATTTTATAACGTTTCGTGCGCATATATCAGCAGCATATGAAACACTTATTGGATGTTTATAAATAATAGTATGAAGTAAGACTTTCGGCCGTTGTGGAAAATATAAACCTTAGAATTGGGACTGCTTTAATAGAATGTGGACCGATCTGACTTTGTCAAATTTCATCTTAACCGTTGGCTATCATTTTCCGCACGCCATTAACGATAAAAGATTCCCGTTATATCTCCTCGTCAATTTTAACCTTCGCTAACACCATATTTCCCGATCCAATTGTACATCAACACGAATACTAATCGATATCAATATTTTAACATTATTTTGTATCACTAAAATGTTAGGAATTTTATCGAAACCCTCTCAACTCAGCTTATTACAAATGACATGGTAAATTTTAAAGAATTATAGCCATCTTAAAAAAAAAAAAAAAAAAAAAACCACTACCATTTGGGTTTTCACTTCTTCACAAGATAAGACTTTAAACAAGAGGTATGCTAAATTTTTAAAAGATTATATCCGTATCACATTCTTTTAGTTTCGTCACTATCTCATGCATTAGTTTATATCATTCATGGATGGTTCGTTATCGATCGTTTTAGATTAAAATAAATTGATCGGTTTGATGAACTAGATCCACCATATGTATATATTTGGCTAGATGTTTCTTTTTCACTTTTCTTTTGTAAGGTTTTTACTGCGTACTTCTTACGTTATTGCTGAAAATAGGATCAAGATTTGGAATAAAAGACTTTGCTACGCATATATCACTAAATGGAAATTCAATTAGATGCGATAGGAGGAATACATCTTTCTTCAAACTTATCAAAACATATATGGTAGGTTCGATGTGTTACGCTTCCATCTTCAATGATTTGTAATAAATTTTAAATTTAATATACAAACAAAAAATTAGCTAGTTGAACAATTTCGATCAATTATATAAATTCTTAAATCATTGGTGTTCATCAAATGTTATGACTGGTATATACACGACAAGACAAGTAGACAACCGATACTATTGGGTCGAATTCTTTATCCGAAATTTATGAACGATAATCGATAACACGTTGACAAAAAACAAAAAAAAATGATTAACACTGATGAACCACTTTTTAAAATAAATTAATAGAGTATTTTGTAATTTGAGAATTTTGAAAGTCATATATAATAGTAGTATCTGAATTCTTTCTTTCTTTTTTTTTTCTTTTTTTTTGGGGTCAAAGTATCTGAGTTAATTAAGTAATAAACAAAGGTAGTTGAAACGTTGGCATTTTTTGTGGAACTAATAACTTACGTGTCTTTAAATGGCGGCTACTAGGCGACAAAAAAAAAAAAAAAAAAAAAAAAAAAAAAAAATGGCGGCTACTTTGGAAGGCTACGTTTCTTTGATCCCCATTCTCCATTTTCCTTTGCTAATACGATACCTTAACCATTATTAAAAAAAAATAAACAACTATCTATCCAATACCCATACATATAATATATAGTATTTTGTAATATAAACGAATAAATTATATATGAATTTTGAAGGTTTTAAATATTTTATACTCGAAGGTTATAAAATTATATTCTTTTATTACTTGAGTTATAGATTTGTTGTAGAAGTATATTATAATTCAGCGGGTCAACTATAAAAACTCAATAGTGATTTCAGATTAATAGACAAAAATTTGTTTAATAAAAGTTTTACAATTCTTAACTAGTACTAAAAGACAAGTTAGTAGATTCTTTTTTAATCTCTACAATTCTTTATTTTCACTTGTTATTATTTTATTTAAAATTTTCAATATCAATAAATGTTTTTTTTTTTTGCTAACAGTTAAGTATATAAAATAACCATCGATTTCTATTATAATTGAAGAATATAAAAATGTGAAAATTATCACCATCTTATATATAGTAAATATTATTTCCTATCATTGAAATTCTACATACCTCTATTTTTCATTTTCCTATGATTACTTTTGTTAATATTTTAGAGATTTGATATTAAGCGACACGTCATAAGCTGTTAATTATAAAAATGCCACCTATCGCTTTTTAATGAGATAACATTTAACTTTGAACAATGACATATTCATTTCTATAAATTCATAATAATAATATTATATACAGTGCTAAAGATATTATTGCTTGGCCTTGGAGGAATGGTTAAATTCTAAAATCTGCTTTAGTGAGGCACGACCGTTGACCTGCAGCACAAGAGACCAAGTCGCTAACCCAACCAACACAACACAGAATCCCTATACCGAAAAGACGAGGCTACCCTCACTTCTCTTACCCAATATAAACCACTCGAGCGCATGTAAAAAAAACCTAAACATTCATTCTCAAAAGAGAGAAGAAATTCGAAGAGTTTTATTTTATAATAAATCAAAGGCATGAGAGGTTCAAGAGCAGCATCTTCAGACATGAGTGCTTGGTGTTCTGCTGTTGTGTTGTTATCTTTAATCCTGTTGTTATCTGTTCGTGAGAACAACGCTTCCGCTTCGGTCAGAGGCTCTCAATTCTCAGAGAAACCTTGCGAAGAGATTTACGTCGTCGGAGAAGGAGAGACGCTTCACACCATCGGAAATAAATGCGGCGACCCGTTCATTGTGGAGCGAAACCCACATATCCATGACCCGGATGATGTCTTTCCGGGTCTTGTTCTCAGGATCGCACCTTTTTACTTCTCCAGAAAATTGTAAGACATATACAGTAAAAAAGATTTTTTTTCTTCTTTTAATTTTGTTTGGAGCATACTTTATCTATTTAAGTATGTATGTATGTATATACCAAAGGATACCAAAATAAATATAGAGATTTTAATTTTTAAAGAAACAGAGCAAAAACAGAGTATACTTATTCATGTTTTTGAGGGCTTACATGTTTCATTCAGAAACTTTTGGGTGTATATAGTAGTTATCGCTAAGTTCCGGGCTTTGGATTGAGAAATCAATTATAAATAAGTAGCTGATTAGTGCAATAACGAAACGCCCAGTCAGCAGAAAACTTAAAAGGTCAACGACTTTGTACTACAGCAATTTCACAAAATATAAATGACAAAACTATAAAATGAAAAAAAAAAAAAAAACTTTATCCTACAGTTAAACCTTTGCAATCGACTCAGACCGGAGTAGCCACTGGATCTCAAGTTTACGGTCCGGGTTGGGTCTTAAAACCTCTAATAAAAATCTTCCAAATTCATGCCTAAATTGCCCATTCTCTTGAGCTACTTCGTTAGCAAAAGTTGACTATGTTCTTTCAAGCAATCAAGCTAGTCAAAACAATTCCCCTAATGTTGTTTTTGACTGGCAAGAAAAGATATATGTGGATTTGGAAGCCGTGAAAATTTAAGCACTAAGCCACCGTTTCGTATTTGCCATGCGGATTGGGCCTGATTATGTGGTAAACCCGAACTTGAACATTTTCCCAAATGGGTTTGAGTTATAACCTTTGCTTATTAGAGCCTTGGATAGGTTGAGATTGCTAGATCGCGTAGTTGAAGTCTTTAGGGCGAGAAACTGAAAATAACTTAGAAAACAAGAAATTATTTGCGGACCAAATACTTTCAAATGTCAAAACCCGACATACATCCTTTATTCGAAATAAGTGAGTACCTAAATACCTAATGATGGTAAGCGATTTTAGTGTGGGACGAGATACAGAGCAATGGGTGGTTACACATAATTTTTACTGACCGACAAATGCATGCCTAATGATTGAACCATGTCGTTGTGTTTATTCACTTGACTTATTGATGGTGAGAAACTTATGTATAGGTTTATAGAATTTGAAATCTCAACTTAAAATATTCTTAAGATCTTTGAAACTTTATATTATGTTGTTTGTAAAAGACTTTCATATTTATGTTGCTTTTACTAGTTGCCTCATCCGTCCAGCTCAGTTATAAATTATAAATATATATATTTTTAATATGTGAAGTCGAAATTATCTCAGTAGAATCTATTTTCTTTTGCTTTAAATATACAATTACCCTTGACAAAAAAAAAAAAGGGGATAAAATAGATTTGCCAACTCTATATTGTAGACTGTAATTTCGTTTTGGAGTAAATATAATTACCAGAAACTAATTACTACACACCTAGACTAATTATGTCGCCATCCCCGTAAGCCACAGCTTCTAGTTACAATACAAAATTTCCACAATAGAAAGTGAATTTCGACATTATTACCGTTGATGTCGACATTATCTCCCGAAACATTTACACAAAATCCCATATCTTTAGGGCCTAATATTTCTAACCTATCAAACACAATTCAATATTTCCAAAAACCTCTATAAACAAGAATCCTATTGTATACACATGGAGTATGAGTTGTTGACTGTTACAAACCAAAGCCAAACGAGCGAAGACGAAAATAACAAACCCTAACTTTGATCAAAAGCCAAAGATGAGAAGATTCCAAAAAACCTTAATTTCGGCTTTCGTTCTCTTCTTGGTGATTCTACCTCTTCTAGTCTCATCTGCGGAGGAAGAAAATGAATGTGGTGGCTCCAATGGAGGAGGCTCTGCTGCGGAGAAAGCAACGACTCTTAAATACAAGATTGGAGCTTTCTTTTGCATCTTATTTGCCGGAGTTTTCGGAGTCTGTTTACCTATTTTTGGTCTCAAGTCAGAGAGCAATTTCTTCATGCTCGTGAAGGCATTCGCTGCCGGCGTAATTCTAGCCACCGGTTACGTCCACATTCTTCCCGACGCAACAGAAAGCCTCACGAGTCCGTGCATTGGAGAAGAGCCACCATGGGGAGATTTTCCAATGACGGGACTTGTCGCCATGGCTGCATCGATCTTGACTATGTTGATTGAGTCCTTTGCTTCAGGGTATTTGAACAGATCTCAGTCGGAGAAGGAGAGTAAGACTTTGCCGGTGAGTACAGGAGGAGATAAGGAGGAACATACTCATAGTGGATCTGCTCATACTCATGCCTCACAAGGACATTCTCATGGCTTTCTTCTTGTTCCCCAAGATGATCACATTGATATCAGGAAAAAGATTGTAACTCAGGTAAGTGAAACACACAAAAACCCCAGTTGCCTTTTTCCTTACAAAACATAAGTTTTCGATTTTTAGACAATACCAGTTGCGCCTAAATTAAGTAGTATTAATCTCATGTTTTGTATTTTATTTCTTCTTATGGTGTTAGATATTGGAATTGGGAATTGTGGTTCATTCGGTGATTATAGGAATATCTCTTGGAGTATCTCCTAGTGTAAGCACAATAAAGCCTCTCATCGCTGCAATTACCTTCCATCAATTGTTTGAAGGTTTTGGTCTTGGTGGTTGCATATCCGAGGTAATCTTATAGTCTCCCCTTTTTTTTTCCCTATGATTCAATCAACTGAGAAGTAAATTTACAATTTTGTTGTGTAGGCAAAGTTTAAAGTGAAGAAAATTTGGGTAATGTTGTTGTTCTTCGCACTCACGGCACCACTGGGGATCGTAATTGGTATTGGAGTGAGTGAGAACTACAATGAGAATAGTCCAATGGCTCTAAAAGTATCCGGTTTTCTTAACGCTGCAGCCGCCGGAATCTTGATTTACATGGCGCTTGTTGATCTGGTAGCTCCACTTTTTATGAATCATAAAACTCAGAGTAGTTTGAAGATACAAGTAGCTTGTAGCCTATGTCTTGTTCTTGGTGCAGGTTTGATGTCTATTTTAGCTATTTGGGCTTGAAAACACTATTCACCTAGTTTCTTTCTATGATTTTGGAGATTTTATAGAACGAAATCTAATTTTGATATAATAACAAATCAATCAATTCCTTACAAGATGCTATCAGCTCTTGATGGCAATCTCTTAAAGAAGTTACTAGGAATATAACTTAAATCTAAAACCCAAAAGCCTCAGATGTCTCCTGACGTAGAACACAAGGAACTACTTACTTTGGAGGACAAAGCAATTCACTCCACAACATGCAAAACATGAAGTATGAATGAGTTGAGATTGAATGATTTTGTAATAATTTAGTCAAATGACTCTCACAACCCTTGGCTCTTCATAAAAGCATCAAGCTCCTATATTGCGCACGAAAAAATCAAGAGATCAAAATTCTTGTCGAAACGATCCGTTTTCATCTTCTGGATATTCATGGAATAACCCCTTGAAAGAAGATATGCCATTATCTGTTTTTATTCCAATTCTTCCACTTTCATAATCATGGAGAAAGCCTAGATTCTCTTCTTTTTTCATGGAGAAAAAAAAAAATCATTCTAGTACTCACCCACCCCCATATGAAACCATGAATGTAACCTTGAATGTGGATGTATACTACATATGAAAAGTAGTATGCTTCCATAGTAGAGACATACCTTCGAACCTGGGTTTGGTTAAAAGTAAAAAATAAAAACATCATTGAATGGCTTCATTATGAAGCAAAATAATGAGAGACATGAGAAGCATCATAATCAAAAGGCAACACTTCAAAAGGTAAAAATGGAGATGGATATCCATGGGAATAACCCATCAAAAGCATCTCCATCTTTTTTCTCAATCGCTCAAATGTCAAAAGGTCCCTACTTTTTTTATTTATTAAAACTTATATATATACACTGAGCCATGAGTCCATGAGTAACAAACCAAGCAAACAACAATGGAGGAGGAGGAGAAGTTATAATAAGCGGAGCAGTAATAGGGCATCTTTCTATTGGCAGGCGACTCTGTGATTTGCTTTTTTGTTTATTTATTTATTGTTTGTTATTTGGCTATTTGGCTCTGTTCCTTGCCAAAGGAGAGTTGCCCTGTCACTGCTTCCGCTTAAACACAATCTGAAACCAGTTTCGACATGTCCAAAGCCGACGATATTGATAGATTTATCAGTAAGTTTTCACTTTTCACTTTCCTCATTTTCCTATTGCTTTTTTTTTTTTTTTTATGCTTTACATTTTCACTTACCAAACCTAATAACAAAAATGTCTAGAGCAGTTCACTAGCAGCTTCTCATTAATTTGACCAGTGATGTTTCTTCATATAAATATGTCTCCAGCTACAAACTCGTGACTCTCACAATTTTAACTTAAAACATTTTACTTGCACATTGCATTATTATATCTCAATCGAAGCTGTGTGTCAGGGATGTAAAGACACATCAATGGAATGCAAAATCAATAGTCTTACCCCAGAAAGTTTACGACAAGAATCATTGCGAAGAATTCAGGAGAAAGCGAGAGATTTTGAGTCTGATTAATTAAAGTATTGGAGATTGTTAAATCGGCTGAACAATTTGCAGACGAACGTTAATCTTCTGTTTAAACTCGAAGGCTTCTATTAAAGAGCCTTTGGGCCTTATTCTTTGTCTTCCCTCTATAAAGGCCCTTGGGCTTTAATTTATCCAACAATTCGGTGGGTAATTTTTTTGGTCGGCCGAAGAATTCGATGGTTAGCAGTAAATAAATGGGTATAAACTATAAACAGAAAATATATCCAAATTATTTGTCAAAAAGGTGTAAAGCAGTAGTATTAAATTATGACATAGTGCTCCACATGATTCAGTAAGGAACAGTAATCGAACAAGTCTTTCCAATCAGTACAAGACACGTGACAAAGCACTGACATTGTACGATGATGTCTCACTATTTATTTTTTGGCGTGCCCCTTTCAATACTGTTTTTCTTCTCCTTTTCCTTAAGATTAATTAGTAGAAAGAGGAAATAATGTTTAACTTTTAGATCATAACCATTAAGATAATGACACGTAGCAGTTTCTTTAGTTCCTATGTATATTTTTGCTGTTCACTAGGAACTCTATATTGCTATTCATCATCCAGTGGCACCATGGTCGTGGCACCATGGTCACGACTATCCGTTTCAAAGTTTAATAAAATATTCCAAAGTATTGTACGCGTTTCTGAAAAATGTGAACTCATATAATGTATCACGTATTTCTGTTGATATTTTATTGAATATTTGAATTGATTTCTTCCCTTCATTGATGACTGTTTTGAATTTTGATACATTCTTTCTATTTCTAAATGGTTGCATTTTTTAAAAAAAATTACATTTTTATGTTTTCTATGCATGATTTATTAGCTATTGATGATAAATTGTAAATTTTAAGAAAAAATATTGAATTCTATTGGTTTAGAGTTATAAAAAATTGTTAATCACAAAAAATAATACATTATTAATATATTTTTTTAATATGTGTAAAAATGTTAGAAATACAAATAATTAGAAAGGAAAACGGTATATATTTATTGAATTTATGTGTGTTTTATATATATATGAATATAAGTGGCCCATGCAGGTTATATTCATTAAAAAATACATAAATTCAATAAATATATATGATTCATACAAAGATGTATCAAATTTATGTGTTTACATGTCTGTATCTGCGGATATACATTTTTAAGAATCTACTAAATTATTAAAAAAGACTCAATCTTATAGGGTGTTTCCAAACACTCTATAAGTATAAAATTAAAAAGTTTATAGCTAATTCTATATCCAAACACCCATAAAAGGAAATATTAATTCCACCAAAATTAAATTAAACACTTTATTTGCATCTTTTTTCTTTCTCCTCTTTATCATTTATTTCTTTATCTAATGTTGCAATATTAACACTATAAATTATAATTCTCCTATCACATTTGTTAGATCTTATTTTAAAATTATTTAAAATTATTATATCATACATATATTAATAAAAATTAAATTTTTTTCTCTATACATTATGATTCAAAATTTAAAAAACGGACATATATTACTCAATTAAAGAAAAAAAATGTGTTCAACATCTCACATTGATTAAAATTTTGGTGGATGGTTCAGAATAATATTATAAAACACACAAAAATGATTTTAAATGCGAATGAGCAAAAACTTGATTTATCGTGCGTCCAAAATTTTTTAAAAAACTTATTCAGTTTTATCCAGTTCATTAGTTGAAATAATTTAAAAGTCCGACATCGATTAATTTTTTTGTGCAACAGTTCAAAGTCATATTATAAAAAAAGACCAAAATTATTTTAAATACAAATGTTTTTAAAAATATCCGGTTTAATTTGGTACTTATTGAAATAATTTAAAATAATATTTAAAATTTAAAATATTTATTCGGTTTAACTGTATTAAAATATTAAGTTTAAAATACTATTAATACTAAAACTATATAATATCGACTAATCAATAATATATATAACTATTTATTTATAATAATAATAAATTATTTAGTAAAAATTATTTTAAATATAAATAGACTAAAAATTCTAAAATAATCAATCCGAAATGGAATGGAAAGTTCCCGACAACTATGGGACAATACGAGTTTTTGTCCCAAATGAACAGGTTTAAGACAAAGAGAACTGATCATAAAATATATAATAAGTATAATTAATATTTTCAATATTAGAACTAATTACTAAATATTAAAATGGGTTTAGATATAACTGACAATTACATATGATTTACAATTGTATTGTTTTTTTTTTTATATCAGATTAATTTAATATTTAATTCGGTATGATTTGGTCTAAATTGTTTGAATGAGAGTATAGAACATCATTCATTTGGCATATGTTTGATTCAAATAACAGAAATTTGCTATTATTACAGAGAAATAAAACAATTTGATGTTGAAAACACGTTAGATATATTATAAAAATAAATAAATAAAAACTACAAATATTAGCAGAAATAAAAATATTTATAAACATGATAAAAAATCAAATTAAAATTATACAAAAAAATAAAAATATTTATTAAAAATAAAAATAAAAACAAATATAATTTATATTCAAATAATTGACCCACGGTATATCACGGATACAAATCTAGTTCACACCAGTAAATTCCCGTTTTCTCACGATTATGGTATATGCCGAAGATTCTCAAAAATTATTTATATCAAAATAATTCCCTTTTTCATTAAAATTCATCCTGTAAATTAGTGATGATAAATTGATAAGTGATAACAATCAAAAATTTCCAACGACGATAGAAAACGGATAGTCCAACAATGTATTTTGGCTATGAAATTTTCGAGAAATGAGTTAAACAATACTATTAAAAAAAAACAGATTTGTTGAGTTAACAAAGTTCTCTAATTTTTTAACTAGTCAACTCTATGTAAATTCAATTCATACTAACCCTATACGTTTTTGTTTTTGTTTTTTGGATAAACAGTATTTTGTTCTTTAGTAATGCTGACTTGGTTTAAAGTTCAAACCCAAAGAGTTATTATCTTTATAATATTGCTCGATCCTCGCAGAGCCTCACTCTTTCTCTCCCTCCCCAAATTTCCTATTTTAGTAAAGCCTTTCTGAAATTCGTAGTTCTTTCTTTCCTCGTTAATTTTGCAAAACAAGGTAAATAGTATGTTTTTTTCGTAGACAAAAAGGCAGAAGCCATATAGTTGTTGTTTTTGTTTTACATATGGATCTTTCCTTATGCTTGGTATCTTATATATTTTGATAGTCATATTTCGAACGGCTATTATTATAATGCAACATTTTGAACCTGCCACGATTGTCCTTTTCTTGAAGTTGAAATACTATAATTGGCCCACAAGTACAAGTATGAATCACCATACTCTTTACTTCCGTCGTTTTGAGGGCCGAATTTTATAATGTTTATGTTTTTTTCCAGTAGCTTGAGGGAGAAATATCGAATTAATACTTTAAATATCTTTAGTGATTTCCTCAAATGATATGAAAATATTAAGCGGTATTAAGTTTCATAGTAGTATATATAATCACAATTTTTTTGTTTAAATTTGGTAAATACACACATATATAGACAAATAGCGAATATAATAATGCATTCAATACTATTACTTTATACATGGTAGGACCGTTTGGATGCTGTTGACAATTACGACCAATGATCGCGAACAAACGTTATTTGTTTGGATGTTGTACTAACCAGCAACAGAAAATTTTAATCGTTGATTTATTCAACGATAAGTTTTAGAAATAATTGGGAAAGTGGGACATATTTCAAAAGTAATTAGCTAAAGAGGCCATTTACTATTTATTATTAGTGAATCAAGTCTGGTCCCACAATTCCTCTAATACACCATTTCCCTCTAATAACTTTCTCTCTCCTTTGCCTAAAAGATCCGTAAGGGTATTTGATCTCTGATTCTTTTTTTCTCCTTCTTTTTTGTGGGTTTCGTGTAATTAGAAATGTTTGAGCTGCTTTAATTTTTTTATTAATCAAGGTTATTTTTCCAAATTAACTCTTTCATTATTAATTTTTAGTTAATTATGGAACAATGATTTTTAGAGTAGCCATGATTATCTGAAAAGGTGTTATGTACTACAGTATATCATAAGAGGTTTAGTGTTGAACTTTAATTTACTATTAGTGTTCTTATTTTTTTCCTTTTATTATCATACACTAAGAGGGGTATATTGGAGTGAGTATTTGGTGAGAATTGAGTTTTAATAAATTCTGAGAGGATTTGATTAAATTTTGGTGAATTAGGAATTTTGTTATTAAATTCTCTGAAATCTCAGCTAAAAGTATGGGAATTGAGTCTTTGTATTTTTAACTAAGAATTCCTCTCAAATCTCAGCTGAAACTTTTAAATGAAATCCTAATAACGTTTTCAATAACAGTGGATTTGATTATATATTTTAAAATCATTAATCCAATAACAGTGGAATTTAAAAGATATTTTGAAATTCATGTTTCAATAACACATGATTTGCCATTAAAACTCAATTCTCACCAAATTCTCACTCCAATATACCCCCTTAAGTCATGCAATACCCAAATACACAGTCATAAGTGTACATTATTAACGTACACCTCGTTATTGATAGAGGGATACATACACCTCTAGACTTTAACGAACACCTCATATTGGGTAATCAAGTCTGGACTATAATAAAGAACACAAGTTGTACAGTTTTAAATGTGCATATTACTATTTACATTTGTACAGAGATTACAATGATCATTATAATATAAATAATTTTAAAAAAAATTTTCCATAAATAGTTACAAATGCTATAACGATTTTTAGAAACATTATCTTTGTACCCATCGTGTTCAACCATTTTAATGTACATCCATTCAAATTGAAATGTACACTAATTTAAATTTGAATATACATAATTTTAAATTAGGTGTACGTTAATGCAGCGTTCATCTGACTATGTGTACGTTAAATATTGTTCGTAGATGAGATATACGTACAAAAGTGTTCATAACACACATATACATATATGAGATGTACGTACACCTCATACATATATGAAGTGTACGTTAAATATTGTTCGTAGATGAGATATACGTACAAAAGTGTTCATAACACACATATACATATATGAGATGTACGTACACCTCATACATATATGAGGTGTACGTTAAAGATGTACACCTAAGACGGTAGAACATCATATTTGTGTCATTACTGTACAACTATATGTATATGGATCTTGTTAGATTCACAAAAATATTTTAAAAGATAAAATTTTGTTTTTGTTTTTTTTTAATAACTTATTTGTATTATAATCAAAGAAATAAAAATTGGAAAAAGATAAAAGGAAGAAAGAGAAAGAAAGAAAACTCACACTCTCATTTCTAGACTCAAGCGTGTTTTTTGTTTCAATGGCAAGTTTTGTAATTACACTTACGTTATGAGGACACGTTTGTAACCCCTAACATTGTGAATAGTGACAGAAGTCCTTTTCTTCCAATTATGAATAGTAACTGGTCCATTTTCCCAATATCTTTCAAAAAAATGACCCATTCTACAAATTAACTCTAAGTTTTAAAATCTAGTGATAATTTACAACGACTATAAAACTAACAATAAAACTTGTCAATGTGATCAATCGATGGTCGCAATCCCCATTACTATCAGATGAACATATACGATTTCCTGAAAGCATAATGTATGAAGTTCGTAAAAGCAAAATTTTCAAATTTTATAAGCTTGCTATTGAAGCATCGATCATAATCTCCTGTGCAATATATATGTCACAAGTAGTTCAATATATTTTTATTTGGAGATGGTTGATAGTCGTTTTTAATATGTTTTTCTTTTGACAAAAAAAATGTTTGGTCTAGTCAATGCGACTAGAACTCATAACCTTCGGGTGTTAATTTCAATTTTCAAAATTTCCAAAATTTTGGTGGTTCCATAACACTACGGTTGTAATTAAGGCACATTTCGGAAGAGCCAAAAAATCATGTTTTTGTTCCAAATAGAAGAAGTTTAACAAACAATTCATACGGCGACAATGTTGTTTATAGGTTGGAGACGATTATAAAGAAAAAAAAAAAATTTAATATATCTATTAACGAATAATCCGCATCATGCAATTTTTTTGGTATATCTATTATTGTAAACATTTATATTGAATGAAGTTTATACCGTTAACAAAATGATTAATATTAAATTGTTACATATATAATAAAAGAATATACATGTAGCAAGGCAGAACAGAAAGTTTTCTTTTGAAAATTATAAATATTATATTACTTTTGCTGACAATCTAATGACTTATATTAATCAAATCTGGTTGTTTTTCAGAAAAATAACACAAAACAAGAATTATCCTGTTTCTTTTTTTGGCATCTAATTATCCTAGTATGTGGCCAGGAGAAGATATGGACACAAATTAGAAATATTCTACACATAACTTTTTATTATTATCAACAATAGAAATGAAAAGAAGAATAGCATCATTTTGTTGTGACCCATAAGCCATAACAATAAAAGAAAAAAACATTAAGAAACTTGCCCTTTCCTTCTCTCACAGATCATTCTAGGGTTCCTGACAAAAAATAAACACACACACACACCCAAATACCTTTTTCTCTTTCCATTTTTGTTGTTTTTCAGCTCTTGCTTCTCATCCTCAAGTAAGACCTCTTTTTTTTAAACCATCCACAAATCTTATACAATGATATTTTCCTGAGAAGTTCTTGATTCAAAATTAACCCTTTCTTCACTACTAGCTTTTCTCTTTTTCAATTTCTCTACCGAAATTTAGTTGATCCCTCTTTGCGGTGAGATCTCTATCTCCATCTCTCTATTTTCTGTGACTCTGGTTTTGTTAACCAGTCACTGGCTTGTTTAGGGTTTCAATCTTTACAGATCTTGTGGCAGAGAAAAAAAAAAGTCAAAAGAAGAAAAATGGTGAGAGGAAAGATAGAGATGAAGAAAATAGAAAACGCTACGAGTAGACAAGTGACTTTCTCAAAAAGAAGAAATGGCTTGTTGAAGAAAGCTTATGAGCTCTCAGTACTCTGCGATGCTCAAGTCTCTCTCATCATCTTCTCTCAGAGAGGCAGGCTTTACGAATTCTCTAGCTCTGAGTATGTCTTCTTTAATTCTTCTTAAATCCTTAATTTAATTTTCTTTTACTTTTTTCGTACTTTATTTTGGTTAATTAGGCTTTTAGCTCATGTGTTTGTGTCATGGTCTGATTTTTCTGGACTAAAGCTACCTTCTTAGATTTTGGTACTCGAGAGATTCGATCCCTGTCTGAATCCTAAAGATTTATTTCTTCTCTTCCCCTATTAATATAATTTCATTTTACTATATATATATATTTTTTATAGATATAATATTTGATTTGGTTAGAAATCACAAACTCCTGTATTCTCATCTGCCTGAACTTTTCATCTAAACAGTATAATGTGTGTGTGTGTGTGTATATATTGGTATGTGCGTGTGTCTAGGGTTTCCAAAATGTCTTGAGAGTGTGAACAGAAAACAACATTGGAAGTAGCTCTTAAAGGGATTATACTATCTTTGACAAAAAAAAAAAAAAAAAAAAAAAAAAAAGGGATTATACTATAATTTAGATGATCATTTAGTGTGGTCCGTACCAAGTTGCACATATTTTTACCCATTTATTTGGTGATAATATAAAGGGTAAGTTTACTTTTTCTTGCCCCTAGTTTGGTTGTGTACTATCGGTTTGGTTTTTGCTATGTCTTTATTTGGGCTCTACTTTTTTAGTCGTAGCAAGTATGCTTGCTCTTCTTCGTTTGATCCAGGTGTGCTGTCGGCAGTCCATATACATTTCTCTGTCTATATATATATATATATGCACGTATATTTGTAAGTACTACTTAAATATATATATATTCAAGAAGAAACCATCGCTTGACCAAAAAGAAAATAAAGAAGAAGAAACCAATCTTTAAGCTTGTGCTTTAATCAATGTTAGAGCCAAGTAGCAAAAGTTGTGACTATTTTTTTTTATGCTGATATATATATTGTTAATTAGAGTTTTGCAAATGGATTGATGGTTTTAGATTCAATTATTTGATTCTGGGTAATTAAAGTTGCAAAAACAAACTGGAGTTCAATAAATGGTGACATTACAAAAAAAAAAGACATAATGAAAATTCATAGGGCATGTGTTTAAATAGTTACCTATATGGAGATATTAACCAACAGCAAAAAGATATTGTAGTACAACTTGAGAGGGAGAGAGATATTCATCCAGTTGATATAGATTTTTCATATCTTGTTGGTTAGAGATTAAACAAATAAACAACGAAGATTTAAAAGTACATTTATTTGAGTTTCTGAAAAGATATATATGTTTATGTTTGATCACCAGTATGCGTAAGACGATCGAACGTTACCGCAAGTACACAAAAGATTATGAAACCAGCAAGCTCGACTCAGAAATTTACATACAGGTTTGTTACTAAACTTATCTGTTTTACTTTTTCTTTTCTTTTTCTTTTCCTCGGTATTAATAAATAAACTTACTTTAAATGATTTTCATGCTGTTGATTCTTTAACTTTTCATGGCCTAATGAAAACCAAATCTTGAGAGAACAACACTATACATTACCAAACAACTGATGCGATTTTTAGATCATCTGTTCAAAAGTCTAGAGAATACATTGTTCAGCAGATTATATTGGCCAACTCTACAAATATTACATATTGATCTATTTTACTTCTTTTAATTGCGTCTTATTTTGTGGGTGTAATGTAGCAATTGAAGCAAGAAGCAAGCCATATGATAACAAAGATTGACCTCCTTGAGTTTCACAAGCGGTATGATGTCTTAGCCTTTCATCTTCTTTTCTTTTTGTTGTTGCTCTTAATTATATTACAATCTCGATGATTTGTTTGCATTTACGTCATTTTGTTGTCTTGAATATAAACCCATAACCTTCGACTTATCAACCAATCTTTTTTTGCAAGCCTTATGGTTTTTTTTTGGCGTTTTTGTTAGTATTTTAAGAAAATATTCTTATGCAAAGGTAAATGCATAAATTCTCCGAAACAATCAAATACCAAACTTTGATACAACATCACTAATGCATTTGTCAGTGATTTCTTCTTTTAACTGTTTTTTTAATTGAAAACTCAATATTTGACTATTCTAGTCTGTATTGATATATATAGAGTTTTATGTTTATGTTAGCATGTTTCACGATTATTCTAGATTTTACTCAAGATTCTCATTATCTTTTAAATACTTATCTCGCTATGCAAGATAGAATCCGCAGTGGTGGAAGATGGATCCAAGAGAAATGTATCTTTGATCTTAAATAAGAGAACTATTTTGGAGAATTTAAAACTTAGGCATGAACTCCCTTTTGCGTGTGTATAGGAAGCTATTGGGACAAGGACTTGCTTCTTGTTCTCTAGAAGAACTTCATGAAACCGATTGTCAACTCCAAAGAAGTCTGATCAAGGTTCGAGCAAGAAAGGTATAATACTTCTTCACTATCTAATTGGTATAGGTGATGATGATTATATAAGGCAAGTTTACAATATATTTTGACATAAATAATAAATCTCCATCTCAGTCATCTAGTTGTAGTCCTATCATTTAGATATGAACTTGAAAGCGGATATTTGCAGCGATTTAGAGACATATCTCAACCCATACACTAACATTGATCAAGACATGCATGCATGTGTATTTTATATGTTAGTGTACTGTTATCATGAAAATGAAAAAAAGTTGGAAAAAAATGTTTTTATAGGCTCAATTGTTCAAGGAGCAGCTGGAGAAACTAAAAGCAAAGGTTTGATACCTTATATTATGTTGATGTGTATATATACACTTGAACCTCTATAAATTAATACTCTATAAATTAATAATCTCTATAAATTAATAAATTTTCTCGGTCCCGAGTTGGGCCGGTGTAAAAAATGACACAATTCGATAAAATAATAAGATAATAATTTATTTTAGACCCCTATGTAAATTTATGGTCCCATTAATAACATAAATTAATAATCATATAACATTAAAAAATATAATTAAGATATTTTAGTAAAATATGACTCTAGTGTTGTTTGTTTATTCCTAAACATGCATTCTTGTTGGAGCATCTCTAATCTTTCTTATTGCATCAAAAACTTCTGAAATTTTAGATAAGGTAAAAGGAATTTTAGATAAAATAAATTTATAATAATGAGAAATTATCAAAAAAAAATCTTATTTTAAATAGATTTTTATAGAATTTGTGAAAATTGGAAAATCTCTCTATAAATTAATAATTATTAATTTATCGATAAATTAATACCCTCTCTAAATTAATAAAATATTTTGGTCCAAATAGTATTAATTTATAGAGGTTTTACTGTATGACACTTTTTTTTATTAGCTTTGTATATGATAATTGTGAGGGAGTGTCGGTTTTGTTTCAGGAGAAACAATTGTTAGACGAGAACGTCAAGCTACATCAAAAGGTGAGTCATCTCTGATCTTTCCGATTCACATATTTAGAAATATAAAATTGCATAATGCTGAAAATACTACCCAAAGATCACCTCTGATTGTTTATTCGAATTAACAGTTTAATTTCAAGATTTTTTTAGTATTAGAGACTATACGGTTTTGTTCGGTAAAATTTGTTTCTAGGTCAAGTTAACAGTAACTTTGAGATGACATATATTTTAGATTTGAGGAATTTAAAGAAAAAAGTAAGTTTAAGTTTGATATTTTCACTTGGTTTTGTTTACATTTTTTTTTTTTTTTTCATAATCTGGATATCACTTCATTTCAACATTTTTCTATAAAAATACTTTAAAACTACGATATATTTTGTGGTTGATGAAACTGCCGTCTCTGTTATGAACAGAATGTCATAGATCCATGGGGAGGATCGATTGATCAACAAGAGAAATACAGAGTTATAGATCTCAATTTGGAAGTTGAAACTGATTTATTCATCGGTTTGCCAAATAGACACTGATAGTACGTAACATTCTATTTCTGTTTTAAATATTCAAATCCTTCAATAAATTGTGAGGCAATGACTTGCCATAAAAGTTGTTATAGTCCTTATACAATTAAAGAGAGTGATATACATAAATCCTTCAGTTAGTTTTGACTTTTGAGTTATTGTAACTGGATGTTCATTCACATTGTATTGACAACTTATACAGTAAAACTTCACTAAATTAATAATATTGAAACTAATGTATTTTATAAAATTTTATTAATTTATCGTATTTATTAATTTATAGAGATGATGTTTAGATCAAAATATCAATTTGAGATTAGAAAAAAATACTAATTTAACAAAGTATTAATTTATAGAAATTTTATAGTATTGGTTGTTGAAATTCGGTCATCATCCAAGGATCCGAAACCAATGGGCTTCAAGAGGCCCACTAAGAATCCAGTGGATTAAATTAGTATTTTCTTGCCGGATCTGATGCACAACCAACCAAACCCCCACCCACCAGTCTATGCAATTGTTGCACCTAACAGTTTTTATATTATAATCAGATACACATAGGGTTTATATTAAAAATACTTTATACATTACTAATACTCTAACGTATACGAGATAAATGCATTGGCTCCAGGTTAGCTGCTTATTCTATAGTATTTGAATTTTGAACTGCAGTAATTTCAACCGTTACTTCTGTTATAATATTGTGTTAATTAGATACTATTAAATCATCATGGGTATATCAGAGAGTAGTCAGGTAGTAAAAGAAAACTCATTAATCATATAAAATTACTATATATACTTTTACACCATATATTTTATTTTAATTTATATTCAATTCGTTGTGCAATTTTAAAATATTAAAGTTCTAACAATTTATAAATTGCATTAATTTCTAGTTTATAGGTTATGAAAGCCTTTAGTTACCGCGTTCTTTATACGTATGCACTATTATTTCTTCAAATTTTACTGACACAGATAATACTTTTTTAGGAATTTTAAAGCGTTCCAGTGGAAACTGTTTGTGTACGGAAGATCAAGTGATCTTCGTTGCATTGTTTTTTTTTTTTTTTTTTTTTGAAGGATGCAAATATCATTAAACTGAAAGAGTTTGGCTTTACAACATTTGCTTAATATTTCTAGTTGATAAAATATGTGTTAATGTGTATATCATATATAAAAATATTTAATAAGTACATTCTCGTACGTACATAGGTTAGAGAAGCCATGCATATGGCTGATTTATTTTATAGTCTTTCTAGGACTTTACATAGTATGCTTTCTAACTTTACACTTTTTCCTGATTTTCTAAAAATCTTTTTCTGTTTTTCTGTTGGATTATTATAACCCAACATGTAATAGATCTAGACACTTAAGATTGGGAGAAAAAAAGGAGAGAGTAAATTGGAACCAAAGTTAAATTATTCTCTTTTTCTTAAAAGGGTCGCCAAACTTTAATTTCACTCCCTAATGTATTAATGCGTACGTAATAAAGTATACAAATCTAAGAGAATGTACAATTTATTGTAATCAGAAAATATCATAAAATATATTTAAATGTAAATACTAGAACTTAAACCCCACATATATACTTTATTTTATTGGTTAGATGAACAATTGAAGTAAATACTTTGTCTTCCTTTCAAATCCAATATTGTAGAACAAAAATGCAACTATTTAGCTTTAATTAACAAGATTCACGAACAATTTGTTATAAACTCATCAATAATAGTTTCCAGAACTTCATTTAATTTGTAATTTTACAATAGAATTAATATTGCTAATTTGCTACAAGGCCATGATTTCAGTTTTAGCCAATTAAGCTTAACGGGTGAGCAAGACTCTTATTTCGAACAAAGGAAGAATGTTTTTCTCTTCTAGTTATACGCACTCTAATGCGCCCATGTAAACTCTGTTGTATATAGTAGACAAGACACATAAATTAAAAAAGGAAGAATGCATGTTTTCTTGTAGAAATTAAAACTAATTAAGCTTTTAAAATCTGATTATATAAACCTTCAAACTAATTCATACTCCCTCCGTTTCAAATTAGTTGTCGTTTAAGGTTGTTTCACACATATTAAGAAAACATTTAAATTATCTATTTTAACCTTAATTAATGTTTATTTGGTTTTATTTGATTGGTCAAACATTAAAATAATATGGATAAAATTGGATTTTTTACCAAACATTTGCATTGGAAACACAAAACGACAATTATTATGAAACGAAATTTAACTTCTAAAACGACAATTAATATGAAACGGAGGGAGTATAGTCTACATATTGTAGTCATTAATTATGAAAGAGGTTACCTAGTTTACCAGCACAACATTTAATCCCCACAAACTGGGCAATCAATTAATATTTTCAAGAAAATATGCAAAGAGATAATTACCTAGTTTAATAGATTTTGGTCAACTCTATAAACATCTTGATTTCATATAACGGTTAGCAAAGGAAGATCACATTATTAAAAATTCTCACCCATGTGACTTCGCTCTTATCTTATAGTTTTTGCAGCTTATTTTGAATCTCCCGCTCAACGGTCGACAGTTTAGTTGGACAACAGTGGACACCCAAGCTATGACAAATATAATATGCTCATATGGGAACATATATTATATACACAAACTAATTTATATAAGTTAAATATAATTAGTTGCGGTTTTTTTTTTATAGAGATAGATGTTGAATTTTGGATATGCCAGCAGGTTGTAGGCCGAGTCATCCGGTTTGGTCTTATTTGTTATAAATAAATGTTCAACTTTTTAGAAAATGGTTAAATTTCTTTATTGATACGATTAAGATATAAACGATTAAACATTTAAAGTGTATGGTTCGATCTATTTAATTATTTCAAAATTATTATTTTTTGTTAGGCTGTTTGTCATGCAATTTATTTCTTTATCAAAAAAAAAAGGCAACTCATGCAATATATTTTTACAAACTATACTATTTATTAATTATGTATTCTCAATTGCATGAGTGGTGTCTTCATTACGACAGATGTAGCTTTAATCTTCACGTAAATGTCTCGGGTCCATGCAAAATCTATCTTTCGTATTGTCTTTTTACTACTTTACAAGGTTCTCTTCTCCTTTATACTTTTCTCTAAATTATTTTTCTTTTATGTATATATATATATATATTAAATCTAAAAGAAATATTCTTCTCTTACACTCCTCTACTACAATTATTTTGGGCAATCGTCAGAATTATTTAAGTTCTCTGAGATGCACAAACTCTCATGACATGATAATAAGAACAAAGATACAAAAGATTCGTCTTGAAATTTACGTACGTTTTTTGTACCCATCGTCAACGTCATAATCGTCAAAGGCTTTTGAAAAAATTTGTTGCTTCATGGCTGTATGTTAATCTTTAATTTATAGTTTCCATACTTGTGAATTGTGATTTTACCATGGTTTTAATAAGTATAAAGATAAAGATTAAGACGAAGGCACATGAGATCGAAAAAGTGACAGAGTCCATAAATAAACTAACAATCAAACATATATGAATTATATAATAGAAAATAATGCGTATTAAGCTGTTAGTAGGTTATTTATTCATAATATTAAAATGTAAATAACCAATAGATCCAATTTTATCAACATGTTTCAATAACGACAGTGTCATACAAATATTGAGATAGTTTTGTCACATCATCAATAACTATAATGTATTTATCAAAAAAAAAAAAAAAAAAAAAAACTAGAATGTCATATTTCCTTTGGAGTGAATATATAATTCTTTCTGCAAAAAGTGTGATGTGTGTCACATCGTCAGAGCTCGGTGCCTCCAACTCTTGTTTGCGCCAAATTAAGCAGGCATAACAAGTAGATTCTAACCGATAATCATATGTTTTCCTGAATAATTTGTTTTATTAGGTTATGTTTGACTGTTTTCATGTATGTACTTTTGTGAGACTAAGGTGAAAATATCTTTGGTTCCATTTGAAAGTTAAAGAAAACAATGCTAGCTCAGGTCCAAAATGGAATTTTTTTTTTAATTTTGTTTTTGGTAATATAGTACAAATAATGAATAATGTTTACAGCATATGAATTTAACTATATTATAATGCACATAACACATGAGACAATGAGGGACAATTCTATCTGACTATTTCTGATTTAAAGTGCAAGATTATGACGAGCGACTTAAAGTTTTGATAGAGTTACATTCACAATATGGTCTATAAACACTAGATAATGTAAATTCATGTAAACATATGTACAAAAAGTTCAAAATTTTCAAAACAAGACATAGTATATGGCAAAAACAAAATCCAAGCAAACAAAAAGTTTCGGGCCCAAAACTATTATGTTGTCCTCTACACCCTAAAATAATATATAACGTTCTCTAGTTTGAGTGTATAGTATTTAAAACCTATACTAAACGACTATCCGAATCTAGCTACGATATTATTTCAAATATTTGCGATAGACCCCATAATTCATCTTGACTGTGATTCAACGTCATCATATATGCGTGAGTATAAATTGTCATTTTATTTGCCAACTTTTCGTCACAAAATATTC